>CM033798.1:8899638-9277138 GCA_019656835.1 Rhododendron ovatum | reverse complement strand
GAGTTTGATGTATGCCCAGACTTGCATTAGACCGGATATTAGTAGGTATGCCGGGCAGATATCAAAGTAATCCAAGAATGGAACATTGGAAAGCAGTGAAGAAGGTTATGAGGTATCTTTGAGGAACTAAGGACTATATGCTTACTTATAGCAAATCGGATCATTTGGATGTGATCGGATACTCGGACTCCGATTTGCTGGTTGTCACCATAGCAGAAAGTCTACATCAGGTTATGTCTTTCTATTGGCTGGTGGGGCAGTGTCATGGAAGAGTGTGAAGCAATCCATTATTGCTTCATCTACAATGGAGGCCGAGTTTGTGGCGTGCTTTGAGGCCACAGGTCATGCGTTATGGTTGCGGAATTTCATTTCTGGTCTTGGTGTTGTCAACTCAATTTCTAGATTCATGAAGATTTATTGCAATAATTCCGCTGCAGTTTTCTTCTCTAAGAATGGAAAGTACTCTAGTGGTTCGAAACATATGGAAGTAAAGTACTTGATTGTTAGAGAACGAGTCCAGAAACAACAAGTGTCTATTGAAAATATAAGCACCACTCTTATGATTGTTGATTCATTGACAAAGGGATTGCCTCCAAGGACATACGAAGAACATGTTATTAGGATGAGTCTTTTGAGCAATTCTTGATATTAGTAGTTAAGTGCTTATTGTTATTGACACTATTTAGCGCAAATAAAAATTTGTTTCTGATTTTTCTGTTTTCAATTATGTGTGCACATATTATTTTGGGTTATGTTCAACAGGAAATGTCTTGACAAGACAAATTACAGGGGTTTTAGGCATTACAGCCTAAATAAGGATATGTTTTCTATTATGGACTTGGTTAGTGAAGGTTATCAATGGTGTGGTGCATAGAAGGGAATGTGGCATGGTGCTATACAACCCCTATGACTCACATTGGTGGTCTGAATTAATCACAGTATTAAAGTTTCTAATTGGTTTAAACCTATTGGCTGTTTAAATCCGTGATCGCGTGTTAAAGTTTTTAGTGTGGAGCCCACTCAAGTCATTTTAAACAAATGTATATTTTGAAGAAATACACTTTGCATCACAATCGGCTTGATGGGCCTAGTGGGAGAATGTTAGTTTTTTTCTATTAGTGTGGCCCACTAGCCTTCATGTTTTGTGCATGTGGGACTCCACTATCAGATAAGCCAATGAAGTGATATGGTTCATTACGATAACTAATTAGAATTATTGATGAAAGAAAACTCTTGATAATAAAAGAGACCTTGATGAATTATGTGTCTTTTAATAATTATCTCTAAGGCCATCTTCTCTCCTCTATTAAAAGGTGGAATACCCATCCCTTATTCCTACTGTTTTTTCCATCAATTAAAGTACTGGGGTATTCTAGAAAAGTAGAAACAGGGAGAAGAAGGTAAGCCAAGAATTAAAGTGTTTCTAAATAAGGGGTTTGTTCCTTCTAATCACGATGGCCAATAAAGGTACGCTATTTATTGTTCTTGAGATGCGTTGAATTCAAGATCCTGTTATATCTATTTTTCGTATAATAGTTTCAATATAGATATAGATTTACAAGGGGTCCTTATGGTAGATGCGAAACGGTTGATGCGAGACTTTGTTGATGTGAGAGTGAGTTTTGTTAGGAGGAATGGCAATTCTTTGTTTTCCTTCCAGTGGGAAGTCCTCTGCTCATTATCATGGCTTTCGGTACTCGACGCCACTGCCCAAAATCCTGACTAGCCCTGATTACACAACCGAAAGAGAGTGTTAGGATCAGAGGGACATCACGCACACAAACTCACACAACAATTTCAGAGAAAAACTCCCCTTTGATATATATAGAGTTAGGTTCCTGTGAGGGATCCCTCATTTTATTAAAATGCGGGACTCCCATTCCCGATTGAATTTCGATAATCCGAGCCGATCAAAGTGATCAGAATGTGATTTTAAGGGTCCCCGTGAGAAATCAGCAAAAAAAATGACCGGGAAGGGCTTCATCCGAGCAGTTTTCATTGAACGGTTCAAAAAAAACTGCTCAGATGACGCCCTTTCCAGTCATTTTTTTTGCTGATTTCTTGCGAGGACCCTTAAAATTACGTTCTGCACACATTGAACGGTTCGGATTTTTAAAATTTGATCGGGAAACGAAAGTCCCTCATTTTAACAAAATGAGGGATCCCTCACTTGAAAATTCTTCTCTTTCTCTCTCTCTCTCTCTCTCTCTCTCTATATATATATATATATATATATTCACACAATATACATAAAGCTGAAAAAACTCTCCGGGAACCACATGCCGGTTCCTCTCCGGGAGGCCACAAACCGGCCCCCCACGCTCGCCTCATCCTATCCCTCATATTATATGTCACACACCGTTCCCTACGCTCTATACATGCATATATACAGACAAGAAAACCCTAATACGAGTAAGGAAATGAGGTAAAGTGTGATCATGTACTTCTCGCATGCACACCACCCCACTTGGGTGGAATCCCAACAGAGAGAAGGAGAGAGAGAAATATCCAGCTTACTACCTGAGCATGGGAAGCTCATCAACACCCTCTCTAACGGATTTAACCAACTCTGGACTCTCTCTGCCAGCTTTGGCGTTCATCTCAAGCACCTAAGATGCATCGTACATGGTAGGCCTAGAATGTGGTTCTACGCGCAAGCACCAGACTGATAGATTCAAAATGGAATCCAACTCGTCTTGTAGCTTCTGACTAGTAGGAGGCAGAAGACGAGGATCCAAGACATCTGCCAATTGTATGCGTTCGTTGTCAACGGATGAGTATAGGTTTAAACTGAGTTCTCCCGGATGCAATCCCATCAAAATCTCAAGTGTCAAAACACCAAAGCTGTACACTTTGCATTTCTTTGTCACTGCCATTGTGTATGATAATTCTGGCCATGCCAAGGGAAAAAAAAAGAAAAACAGACCAACAATGTCACATGTAAGTTCTCACTTGCGAATCAAACTAGCTAGCCAAGCAAATAAAGGATAGCCTTTTGAGCACTAATTAAAGTTACCTAGAGCAATGTATCTGCACATGCCTGCAACCGCGGTCCAATTTGAAGAATCGGGCTTCAAAAACCTTGCTGTGCCAAAATCTGAGACATGAGCCTCCATTTCCGAGTCCAACAGAACATTCTTGCTTGATAAGTCCCGATGAATTATGGGAGGCGCACAGTTGTGATGCAGGTAAGATAAAGCGTGAGCCACCCCTTTAACTACATTCGCTCTCACTCCAGTCCAACTCCTTGGCATCGTTCTCTCTCCTCAAAACATCCGCCAAGCTTCGTCTCTCCATGTACTCGCAAACCAAAAAAGTGTGCTTTTCGTTGTAACAGAAGCCGTAGAGTTTCACGATGTTCCGGTGCCTTATTTCTGTCAGCGTTACCTCATTTGCAAAACTCTTGATTTCCCCAATCTCTGAACCTTCATTCATAAATAGCTTTTTAACTGCTACTACCTGTTGATGATTCACACAGAATATAAGATAGCAAATCGAAAGGATAGATAGAGAAAATTTATTAAGAAACTTCAAAAAGTACCTGCCCACCTGGTAAGTTAACTTTATAGACTTTGGCCGATCCTCCCTGTCCAATGCAGTATGCATCGTCGAAATTTTCTGTAGCGCGAATAATATCTTCATACACAATTCTTCCACATATATTCTGGATCAAAAAGATGTTTTCTCCCTTTACACCATCTTCTTTCTGGCTTCTCTGGTTACTTTTTCGGTGAAGCACGATAGCCCCATGCAACAAGCAAAAGCAAGAGAAACAACGAGCATAACGAGGTCGAAACTGCGATAATGATCAACCGTGAGTTTCCTTTGTTTTCCTTACCTCCACCTCCAGACACTGAGTTGTTGCATGGTATTGGTGTCAAACCTTGGATTGAATCACCGCATAGATTCTTGTTATGAGAAAACGCTTCGGGCGGAGACGAATTAAAAACCTTGGAGTCGACAAATCGATCGTTGACAGGCTGAGCATTCCGTTAAACGAATCCGGTATAGAACCGGAGAGAGAGTTGTGGGAGAGGTTTAAAGCTTCTAGGCTGATCAGCTTCCCGAGCTGAGACGAAATTGTTAATGAAATAGAGTCTCACATTGTTTGAGAGTGGAATGGGTGATCACTTAATAACATCTGGGATCTCATACTTGGATTTTGGCAAATTCGAAAGTTGGGGGCAACCACCATTCCGGTGTCCCTTATAAGATTGTGTTCCTCTTTGCCATTTGGCACATCTGGACAGACCGCAACCGTTGTTTGTTCGATCACAATTCCAACTCGAATGCTACGGACCTCACTCTACTGACTAAGACTATCTTGAGTAAGTCCCTGGAGTGGTTTTTTATGGTTCACCACAAGAATTCGCCTCCGAACAAAGGCATATTTGTTGGTTGGGTTCCATCATGTTCTAATCACTTCAGGGGCCGCCTCCTCGGGTGGGATTATTCAAGATCCCCATGGCCAATGGATTGACGGGTTTCACAGAAACATGTGTGCTAGTTCCAGCCTCATGGCCGAAATCTAGGCTTTAACGGATGGATTAACTTTAGCTAAAGAAAGCAATTTACATAATTTGGAAGTGGAAGTGGAAGTGGACGCTAGGGGTGTCATTCAACTATTCCACGATGCTAATGCTGTGAATCATCCGCTTCGTAACATATTGCTTGATTGCAGGTCTCTGATGCTAAAACTTGATGTGGTCACCATCAACCATATCTACTGAGAAGCAAATCGTTGTGCGAATGCGTTGGCAAATAACGTCCTAGTGTTGGTGGGAGATTTTAATGTCTACCCTTTTATTTCAAATTGTATTGCTATATTATTGTATGCGGATTTAAGCGGGGTTTCATACCGTAGACTTGTAAACACTTAATTATGTTTTAATGAATAGTCTTTTACTAAGAGAGAGAGAGAAAGAGAGATTGAAGTAGAAAGGAACTGAAGTTTAGTTACAAACGAAGAAATTTTAATTTAAAGGACGAGATAAATTTATTCATGAAGGCGACGCAATCTCAGTCATCCATTCGCGTAATCAATAACTGAGATTCATTTTCAATTATAACTTATCAAAATTAAGTATTACCGGTCATAATTGATTTTCAAACCGGACCGTCCAAAAATACTTTGGACATGCGCGATTAGTCTCTGTAAAACCTTCTTTACAGCGCAAATAAGATTTTCGTACAATACAAGAAAGTCGGGATACGCCAGCGCTCAAAAGTGTTGGTAAAGGTTCACAGAAACGATACTATAGACCTACTTGATCTATACCAGCGCTTGGACAATGCGCTGGAGTAGATGCGCTACTATAGATCTATACCAACGCTTTTTACGGGTGTTGGTATAGATTGTTGTTTACCAGCGCTTTTTTTCCCAGCGTTTGCAAGTGCTGGTATAGCATAGTTTTTACCAACGCTTTGGTTGCAAGCGCTGGTGTAGACTCTCATTACCAAAAGATAATGAACAAGAGAGCCATTTTTTACAATTGCTGTGTTTTGAACTCCTGACCTTCGGCTCACCAAAGTGCTTGCGCATACCTTCCCAACCACCGCACCAAGCATCTTCGTCATTACATGTGTGAGAATGTTTAATATATACCATATGTTTAAGATCTATTTTTTGTTAATTATTAGGTAGATTATCATAAAAGGTGAATCACTACTCCCATGAGAATTATTTTTATATTTTATGCTCTATTCTTGTTCCAGAAACATGTTAAAAGCTTTATTTTCGTAGTTTTATATTTATATTTTACAGGATCTTTTCTAAGTACTATCACTATAACCCCGAAGAACGCATATCTAATGGAAATATTAATTATTTCGACTAAGGCAAAATTTAGATGCATCCCAACGCCCACTAGAATCTTTATTTTTTGATCTGAACAGTCTATCTTTTACATCTTACGAAGTTCATCATTTCTACCAAGAATGAAGCTGATCGGGTATCACTATACAATTGATCGAACAGAAAAAACCCATTTTTGTAAATGAAATTGTGTCTTGATAAAGAAGTTTTCTAAACTCGTTCAAAATTTTGTTTTACAAGAATGATATAATCAATAAGAAAAACAAAATCAACGATCTGGATCGTCGTAATTGTGTCGCGATCGAATGGCTACCGTATGTTCAAGTATGGCTCAAGATTTAGTTTGTTAACAATTACATTGAACATATAGAATTAAAAGATCATTACCAACTCAATTTTTACAATGGTGATCGCCTGATCGGACAACATTTGATGCTTCTCAAGTCATTAAAGTATGAGATCGCAAGATTCAAACCCCACCAGAGTTTTTATTTTTTGATCTGAATTGTCTATCTTTTACATATTACAGAGTTCACCAATTGAAACAAGAATGAAGTTGATCAGGTATCGCTTCACATTTGATCGGACGATAACTATCATCTAAAAAATAAATTGTTTCCAAATCAAAGAGCTTTCTAAATTTGATCAGGCCAATTTTTTACGATAATGATTTAACCAATATGCAGAACAAAATCAATGACATCGACTGTTAAAATAGTTGTTTTATTGAGATGTGCTAAATAATTATACCGAAGATTATTCACAAATGTATAACATATAATATAATTAGAAATTATTCCATCATTTGTTTTGTTTTTTTTGGATCTATTCCAACGCTTTTCCTAGGCCGTTGGGAAATGAGGCCCTATTCCAGCGCTTTTTATGGGCGATGGTAAATGGGGGCTTATTCTAGCACTTTTGCTTGAGCGCTGGGAAATGGTTGGCCTATTCCAGTGCTTTTGCTTTGGGCACTAGAAAATCTCTATTCTAGCAGCCGTTAGAAAAAGCGCTGTTGTAGACCTCCTATTGTAGCGCTTTTTGCAAGCGCTGGTAAAAAAAGCGCTGACGTTGTTCAAATTTCTTGTAGTGGTAGTTGTTGATTTTGCTTCAAATTTTTGTAACTTATTATTTCATCTCGTCAAGAGGAATCAGAAAAATAAATTTTTTTTTTATCGAAACTCATAATTTTTTTACAAAACCAAAAAGAAGTTAACAAAAAAAAAAAAGATATCACAGATAAGGAACCGTATCGAGGGAAAAAAAAAAGAGGGGGGGAAATGAGAAACGGGTCGGACGGGTTTGGATTTGACTAGACCCATATTTAACCTGTGACCCGTTTAAACCCGCCAAAATACGCTCAGATCCGCCCATTTGCCACCTCTAATGGACATGATCACCAGGACTTGCACATCAACAAAAAGCTTTCTTGGACCCATTTTTTTTAACCCCTAGGGAAAACAGAAGTGCTACCAATTTGAATGGTGCAAAGGGGGGTTCAGTTCACCTTTTATAGGCCAAAAACAGGCTAGGACTTCGATCCATTTTCTAGCAATACTTGGACTTTTGGATGGTAAACGCCGCCAGAGTGCAACTGGCGAACCGATATCCGGTCCTAAGATTTGGGGAAAATATTTGCAAAATTTTCTTCAGCAGGAATAGGAATATAATTAGTAAGAATTGAATTCGTAGGAAAACAATACCAGAAATAATTGCGTTCCGGTGTTTGGGCTAATTCAATAATCTTACGCAAAAATAAATTATTTTGGAAATTTATCAAAGTCAACATTTACCTCTTTTTATTGATTGAGCCGGAAATCAATTCCTATGAGTAAAGGATGGATAGGATTCCTAGTCAATCTGATAATGTGATTTTTGGTCGAATGTATCAGCAGGAATCACAATCATATTCTTAGTCTTTTCCAAATGTGAGAATCCTGAAAGTATGACATTAAATTCCTGTTATTGTCCTTCCAAACGTCGGAATTATTGAAGTACGACGTCACATTGTCATTCTTCCTAAAAATTTCAGCCATCCAGACTGAGCCTTACATGTGTGTTACCTTTTTCTTTTGGATAACCTTTATATAAATTAATAATTATATGTATGTTTTGATGTTGAGTGCATGGGCCGATGGGAAACAGCTTTAATTTGCTGGTACTTTGGGCTGTTCGTTCAAATCTTGGGCTAAATATTGGGGAGGTTAGACAGGTGGATTGAGATTTCTCTCAGTGCATTTCGTTTTCTATTATACTGTTGTTATATTGTCAATAAAAATAAAAAAACTCGTGAATTTATCCAACTCACCCGCTCTGTAAACTCACTAAAGTCAATCCAGTTATAAGATGGACTATAATGGGCCATAATTTCGATTTATTTCGAACGAGTCATGAATGGGCGATCTAAATGGATTAAAGATCCAACTCATTTACAAACCATCCAAACGTATTCACCACCCGTTTGGCACCCTATCTTCAATGTAAAGCTGCTGAATGAGGTAAACTTAATTCATTTGCAGAATTGTATTAGAGGTCTCAAGAAGTACTCTTTGTTCAATAGAGTCCAACTCATCGCCGCGTGCTAACAAATTTCTGTGTGGGGTCAGTATGGACATAGTTTTTCCTCGGCTTTAATTGCAGTTACTGCTAGGGGATGCTCCCAGAGTATTTGGTCCATTTGGTCGACTTGACTATTTATTTTATTTTGTATACATAAAAGCACATTATAATGTTATTTAATTATACGAGTCAACGTTACTTTAAATATCAGTTCAAACGAGAATTACTTCTTAATAGATTAACAGCACTATCAATATTGCAGTAGAACAATCAAACGAAAGTGATGCAATTGGACTCAACAATGCTTCCCAACAGATTTACAAGCAACTTATTTTCATTATTTTTCTTCTTCTTTTTTCAGTGCCGAACGGATACCACGTGGATATACCCGCTTGGCAATGAAAAATCTCTCCAAGCAGCCACCTGAAAAGCCAAGAGAAGGGTACAAAATAAAAGGACTTTTCAAACAACAAAAAGCATTTTCAAAGCCATTTTGATCCTCAAGCACAAGGGCAGGGGAAATAGGGCACATGTATTTTTATAGCCCAAATAATACTGCCAAGACTTGGACCACAAGAATACTTCAAAGACTTTTTTTGGGTCTAGGCTCACCAGAAGTAGTCCTGGACGCGGGGCGGTGCTGGCCCTTCCATGCTGCGTAATGTTGTGTCCCATCCGGGCTGTTCGTCTCGATAATCAATGGTCCAGATTTTAAGAAAAATTCTTCCGAGGAAGAGTTTTTAAAATATGGACCATCCAAAATACTTTTGGATGGTTGAGATTAAGCACATCACCGTGTACAATACCTTCGGCCCAGCACCATTCCCGGGTTCTCTTTCTGAGGCAAGGGCCATATTGGAAGTGGTCAAATGGTACAACAAGAGCTAAACTAATGTTTAAGAAAAATCTTCTTCGGCCACAATAAGAATTTAATTTACATTCATTCTTACGTCGTCTCTTACAAGTCAAGATCCCAGTCATGGCGGGACCTGTTAGATAGTGCTGTGGATCTTTGTTGGAGGATTTCCTATGTATCGCAAATACAAAATAACTAAATCTGAGTTGAAAATGATTGGGTGAAAAAATAAAACATTTATAATGTTATTTTTTTCTAGGGTTTTGTAAAAGCATTCAACTCAATACCAAATTGAACGGAACACGAGAGAAGAACGTCCAGCAGAGAACACGAGAGAGAGAAGAATCTGGAACACGAGAGAGAGAGACCGTCCGGCACCCCTCCCGCTGCTTCGTCGGCCACGCCAAGGATGATTCTCTCCATCGCCTATTCCCTCGACAACTGCCAGATCATCTCCGCCTCCCGCAACCGCTCGATCAAGTAGTTGATTGTTTGCTCTCAAGTCTCGTTTTCTTCTTGCTTCTCTTTCTTTTGTTGGCGCCTTTTCGTGTGGTTCTTTATCTAGTGTGATGGATAGTGTAGATCAATTTCCTTTGTTACGTTTGTCTCCTATAGCTAAAAACCCTAAAAATGGAGAAAATCCTCAAAACCCTAACTCATCCCCTGGGATGAATGTACTGCCTGTTAATTCTGGCTTGGCTTATGCTGGGGTTAATTCTTCCCCTGTGGTTCTATGTTCGGAACTCAATAAGCCTAAGTGGGTGGATGTTGCCGCTCCTACTTTGGCCCCTTCTGGCTCGTCTCGTATGAATCTGTCTTACTTTCCCCCCCAAAGTTCGAGATTCGAAGGTTGTTGTTTGCCCTCCTCAAGATGTGATTGATCTTGGGTCTGACCTCTGGACTGGATGTGTTGTTGGCTATTTTCTTGATAAGAAGGCTCCTTTCCATCTGGTTAAGAGCATTGTTACAAGGATTTGGGAAAAGTTTGGAATTTATGAGATCTTAGCCAATGATCAGGGGTTTTTCTTCTTTAAATTTTCTAAGGTTGATGCTCGTACTGTTATGGAGGCTGGGCCTTGGCATGTTGCTGGGAAACTTTTGATTCTCAAACCATGGGAGCCCCAAATGGTGTTAACTAAGGAAAAGCTGAGCACTATCCCTGTCTGGGTACAGTTCTCTAAAATCCCCTTGGAATTTTGGACAGAACAGGGGCTTAGTTACATTGCTAGTGCCCTAGGTAAACCCCTCTATGCAGATGATATGACAGAGAAGGGGAATCGTCTCAGCTTTGCAAAGATATGTGTTGAAATTCATGTAGATACTCCTCTACTGGATGTGGTTGAAGTAGAATATACTAATGGAGCCTCAGCTTTTATCAATGTTACGTATCCATGGAAGCCATCTCGATGTTCTGAATGTCATGTTTTTGCCCACACTGAGGCTAGTCATATGGTACAGCAACTTGCGGCTAGTAGGCCTACTAATGCAGCCCTTGTTTCTGATATGTTGCCGTTAGGGCAGGATGTTAACCTTCCTTCTGAAGAAACTGTTGCATAGGCTACGATGAATTCTGTTGGGCCTTTGTTGAATACTTTTGGTTCTCCTGTGTTGGATTCTTCTCAACAGGCTTCTGGATTACCTTTTGTTGGTGCTAGCCCTGTAAAAATGGGGGTGGGCAGCTCTCTGGTTCTGAGCAAATCTCCTTTGATCTCTATGGGTATGGATCCTAGCTCCTCTGCTGTGGTAAGCTCTCTTGGTACTTTACAACAGGAGGATACTCTTTCTGCTTTTTCTGTGTCCAAGTCCAGGAAGAACTCTGGTAAGAAGGGGTCTAATGGTTTGGGGTCACCTCCTCATGGAGCAATTCAGATTGTAAATACATTTTCCATTTTGGAGTCTACAGTGCCTTTGGATCTTCCAGATGTTTCTACTGGGTTGGTTTCAGATTCTGTTGTCCTTCCTCTTTCTGTGGGTGATGTTCCTGAGGATGGAGGAAGTATCCATGTAGACCCTGCAGTTGGTGTTACTGATGGGGTTGCTACTTTGGTGCTCCCTGCTGCTCTTGTTGAACCAATGGTTGAAACTGTGGTAGGTGTGGTGAGTGGGCAAGTGGAGAGTAGCTTTACTCAGCCTGTCTCTATCTCTGTGGCTGGTAAGGCTGGGAAAGGGAGGAATCGTGGAGCCTCCAGGAAAAGGTAGGCGGTTCTTTCTCATTCTTTCCAATGCTTAAGGTTTGTGCATGGAATACTAGGGGTCTTAATAACCCTTTGAAGCAGAAAGAGATTCTTTCTTTGGTTCATTCTCAAAATCTGGGACTGATTGGTTTGGTGGAAACTAAACTTCATAGTGCTTATTTGGATTCTGCCATTAGACATTGTGTTCCTGCTACTTGGAGGTATGTTCATAATTGTGGGACTGATGTTGTTGCTCGTATTGTCATGGCCTGGGATCCTCAGGTTATGACTGTTTCTCTTCTGTTTTCTTCTCCACAAATTGTGGTTGCTAGGGTTGTTCGGTTGGAATGTCATAAGGTTTTTTGTGTGTCTATAGTTTATGGGCATAATTGTGTGGTGGCTAGGCGGCAGTTGTGGCATGATATGCAGTTGGTTAGTGGTGTAGTTGGGACTGACCCATGGCTTCAAATGGGGGATTTCAATGTTGTTCGGAAAGCTAATGAGCGGCTTGAGGGGTTTGATAGGGTTGCTTCTACTGAGTTTAATGACTGTTCGAATTCTCTTGAGATGGATGATATGCTGGCGAAAGGGTTTTGGTATACCTGGACTAATAAACGTGGTGGTTTAGGGGCTAATATGAGTAAACTTGATAGGGCCTTAGTTAATCCTGCATGGCTAAATTTGTTTCCTGATTCTGAGGCCTGTTTTTTGGCTCCTGGAGTTTTTGACCATTCTCTCGTTATGGTTTCAATTGTTCCCGAGATAAGAAGGAAGAGGCCTTTTAAATTTTTTAATTTTTGGATGAAGCATGCTGCTTTTCAGGAGGTCTTGGTTATGTCTTGGAGTGATCCTGTGCTATGTCAATCTTTTATGTTAAATTGAGCCTTAAGTTGAAGAGGTTGAAGGGTCCTTTAAGGGATTTCAATAAGCAGCATTATTCCAATATTTGTTCCAGAGTTAAAAAGGCTAGAGATACTCTAACTCAGCTTCAGCAGTTGTGTTTGCTAATCCCCATGATGCTTCCTTGAATGAGCAAGAGAAAGTAGCTATGTTTGCATTTATGGAACTGAGTGCTGCTAAAGAATCTTTCAAGAGGCAAAAATCTAGGGTGCAGTGGCTTACTCTAGGTGATAAAAATACAAGATTTTTCCATCAGAAAATGGTTTCTCACCTATCGCATAATAAGATTTTAAGTTTGGTGGATAGTCATGGTGTTAGATTGGAGGATCCGGCAGCTATCAAGTCCAAAATTGTGGGTTATTATCAAGGTCTTCTTGGTTCTTCTTTTTAGGCCTCTAGTGCTTATAATGAATTGGCTCAGGCAGTTACTGCTTGAGTTCCTGAGGAATGGATGAATTCTTTGATTTCCCCTGTGACTGTGGATGAAATTCAAGGAGCTTTGAAATTTATTAAAGGGGATAAAACCCCAGGCCCGGATGGCTACAATTTAGCCTTTTATCATCATAATTGGGTTATTGTTGGTCCTGATCTAGTGGCTGCTATTAGTCAGTTTTTTCAGTCAGGATTCTTGCTGAAAGAATGGAACTCTACTGCTATATCTCTGGTTCCTAAGGTTGAAGCCCCTTCTACCATTAAGGATTACAGGCCTATTTCTTGCTGTAATATTCCATATAAGTGCATTATTAAAATTCTAGTGAATAGAATGCAACCATTTTTTCCCAGCCTCATCAGTCCTTGTCAGTCAACGTTCGTGAAAGGCCGAAGTATTGTTGACAATGTGTTACTAATGCAGGAGCTAATTAAAGGTTATCATAAGGATCAAGGTCCTGCTAGGTGCGCCATGAAGTTAGACCTCATGAAAGCCTATGATTCAGTGGCTTGGCCTTTCCTTTTTGACATCATGACTGTGATGGGTTTTCCTACTCTGTTCATCACTTGGGTTAAGAAGTGTGTCACCTCTGCCATGTTCTCTATTGTGATAAGGTGAGCTTGTTGGTTATTTCCCTAGTAAAAGGGGTTTACGGCAAGGTGATCCTATTTCCCCTTACCTCTTCTTGCTTGTTATGGAAGGGTTCTCCTCTTTGCTTCAATATAGAATTGGTCATTGCAGCTTTACTTATCACCCTAGATATTTGTCTCTGCAACTTTCTCATGCTATCTTTGCGGATGACTTGTTTATTTTGTGTGGGGCTGACCAATCCTCTTTTCAGTTGATCAATACGATGTTGACTGATTTTTATTCCTTTTCTGGGCTTTGTCCTAATTTGCAAAAGAGTAGTGTTTTCCTCTCTGGAGTTGATGATGAGGATAAAAGGGGTTTATTTTCTATTCTTGCTATCTCTGAAGGTGTGCTCCCAGTTAGGTACCTTGGTGTGCCTCTTATCACTACAAGACTTCATGCAAGTGATTGTCAAGCCCTTGTTGATAAGATTCTCAAGCGTGTTCAATCTTGGACTAACAAATTGCTGTCTTATGGGGGTAGAGTGCAGCTTATCAGTTCAGTTCTATTCAGTATGCAGAATTATTGGAGTTCCATCTTCATCTTGCCTCAAAAATTCCTTAAAACTATTGAGGGGGTTCTTAGGGCCTTTTTCTGGTCTGGGCTAGCTTTGAAAGCTCAAGGTGCTAAAGTCAAATGGAGAGATGTCTATTCTCCTAAAGTAGAAGGTGGGTTGGGGCTTCGGGCTCTTTCAGATTGGAATAAGGCTGCCATGCCTAGACATCTTTGGGCCATAGCTAAAAAGGCTGGCTCTTTGTGGATAAGGTGGATTCATTCCTATGTCATTAAAGGTCAGTGTCTTTGGTATATGAGTATTCCTCCTTCTGCTTCTTGGACTATTAGGAAGATTTTTAAGCTTTGTAGTTTGGTTCAACCTTGGATAAAATCTGTAGTTGGTAATGGGCTTGATACTTTTCTTTGGTTAGACAATTGACACCCTCTCGGGCCTCTCTTTTCTAGATTTGGGGAGAGGGTCGTTTATAACTTGGGGAGATCTTTGTTTTCTAAAGTGGCCTCTATTATCAGTAATGATTCCTGGTGTTGGCCCAGAAGTCGGAATGCTGTCACCAAAGAAATCATTGAGCACACTCCTACTACCTTGGTCCCTAATTCTGGTCAATCTAATTCTGTGGTTTGGCTACTGAATGCTCATGGGTTTACTATCAAATCTGCTTGGGATAGTATTAGAGAGGTTAAAATCAATGTTACTTGGTGGAAAGTAGTCTGGTTTAAGGCTCATATTCCTCGTTGGGCAATTATTCAGTGGCTGGCTGTTCATGGTAGGCTTGCTACGAAGGATAGATTGCAAAATTGGGGTACGGTGCCCAATATTTCGTGTGTTCTCTGTAATGCATCTCTTGAAAGCCATTTACATCTCTTTTTCATGTGTCCTTATTCTTCCTATATTGTGGGGCAGCTTTTGAGAATCTGTGGCTATAGGAGGGGCTTGATTAGTTTGGATCAAGAGATTGGTTGGGCTAGTCAACATATGACTGGCAATGGTTTGCAGCAGTCTTTGTATAAGATGGTGTTGGCTGCCTCTCTTTATCATATAAGGCTGGAGAGGAATAAGCGAGTTTTTCAACGCTCTCAGAGAGATGCTTTATCTCTTGTCTCAGTGGTGAAGACTGATATCAGGAGTTGTTTGAGTCTCTGGAGGAAGGTGAAACGCAGTGCCAAGAACCAAAGGTTGTGTGCTATGTGGAATATCTCTGAGGCCATTTTCTCCACCGTTTGATGATGGGTCTAAGTATTTTGTTGGTGTTTGTTGGTGTTATCTTTGTTTTGTTTGGTTGAGTAGTTGGTAGGCTTTGTTTTCTTGTTGTTGTTAGGGTAGGAGCTTGTTCCTAGCCCCTTTTCCTTTTTCTTGGCTGTATGTTGTGTTCGGAGGTAGCTCCTCTGCTTTGTTATAAATTTTTACCTTACCCAAAAAAAAAAAAACTAAATCGAAGTATTTAAATCTCGTATGATTTTCGCTTTTCTTAACTTGGTGAAGCATTAATGAGAATGATTTGGCTTCTTAATTTGCAATTTGCGATTAAACTCAAAAGTATTTTTAATGGTTTAAATTTGTTGAAAAAAGACTCTAGCTTGTATATTCTTGTCTCTAAGAGTACGTTAATTTATTCTTACCGATTTGCATGTATATAACAAATTTGAATTCTTGATCGTGAAAATGACAGTCAAGATGCGACTGCTTCCTACAAATCTTGGTTTGGACTGCAGTGCGAAGGGAAGTCGGGTCATAATGAGAAACTTCATACTTCAAACATGTGTTTCTGTCCATTTTTGACAAGTAATCTTGCCTCAATAGTTTGGATATTTGTGCCTTAAATGTTTTTTCAAGGGCATAATCACGCTAATAATAGTTATTGGTAGCTAGGTAGATGGACTTTGAATAATAACCACACCAAGGGTTCATGGTTGAAATTTCTCTAGATTCATTGCAGAAAAAAATATATTTTGGTTTTCTTGGGCAATGAAAGTAGTAGATTCGTTAAAGGATCAGAAAGGGAACAATAACCAGAATGGATCCGGTATTGGTTAACTGGGCATGAAAAAATAACTAAAAGTCTTGCCCCCATGAGGTCGTAAGTTCGAATTCCGCGAATGTCAAACAATATTTCAAACATTAGGGCCACTGGAAGATTGCCCAGTCCTTAATTTTAAGATCCCAAAAATAGACAAACTGCGCATAAACTGGCCCGAATATCTTGATATAGGAAAAAATAAAGGACCTAAAATGAAACAATATGCGTTTATGCCGAAATTTCAAAGTCATTTTGGGCAAATGAGATTTATATAACGTGGTCATGACCATCAAAAATTAAGTCTTTAATTTTCATTCAAGTCGTTTTGGGCATTTGAAAAGTCAAAACGGTTATTTCTCCATTTGTTCATCTAACGGATATTTTATAGGCGTTCAGTTGCACAAAAAAGATGAGATAATCAACTTTCACATTGGAAAACATGCACTTTCCTGTGGCATAGGTCTTGCCAAAAGGAAGAAACTTTAGTTTCCATGCAAGGTTTCTTATCAAAAGAGTTGAACATCACCATCAGTCGAAGTACTATCAACCCCAATGGGTGGAATTGGACTAAACCATACTTCCCAACATATGATATCGGTTGGTATCATGTCAACTTGTAATCGCTCCAGGGTCTCGATTGTCACATGATCATCATGGGAAAGGGTGCCAACATAGTTGGAATGTTATCCTCCTGTCGTGATGTCTCCCTCTTGTCCCGTTTAATTATTGTAACCATTTATGTTTGATTAATAAAAAAATTTCGCTGTTCAAAAAAAAAAATTACTTCCTGACAATTCCCAACAATATACAAACATCGTTATTCATACTTTTTATTTTCTATAAAAAGGAGGAAACATCTTCGTACATTTAAAAGAAGTAGGATAGATAATCAATATAGGAGAATAATTTCAAAAAAGGAAAGGAATAGTTTGCAGTAAAGAGATACAAATTCAAAAAAAAATCCGGTCATCTTCTACAGCAAGCACGCCATCCTTTTAGTCTTCTATTTGTGAGATAAAATCACTGAATTTAACCATTGATGGGCGCTGGATTATCAAGAGCCTTTCCAGGAGTACTGCCCCAACTAGCGAGCTCCCTCTCGATCTTATGATCATCTGTTTGAACAAAAACAAAAGCTTACACATGTTTAATCAAACAAAAGGTCTGTTCATTTGTCTCCCTGGTACACGTAAAAATGATCCGAACAGTTGGTTGTACAAAAACTAAAGTAAATAAACATGGTAAACTTACAAGGATTTAGAGGGCTCGGATATTGTTGGACAAGTTCCCTGGCAGCCACCTCGAAAGCAAAGAGAATGATGGAGATGATCAAAAGCACTTGCACACCAACAAAAAGATTTCTTGGACCCATTTCTTTTAACCCTAAGGAAAACAGAAGTGCTACCAATTTGTATGGTACAAATTAAGGGGCGGGGGTGGTTCACCTTTTATAAGTCATAAACAGGCTAGGACTTGGATCCTTTTTTGAGCAAGACTTGGACTTTTGGATGGTTAGCGCCGCCCTGGTGAACCGATATCCGGACCTATGATTTGGGGAGAAAATTTGCGAAATTTTCTTGAGCAAGAATAGGATTATAATTGGTAGGAATTGAATTCTTAGGAATACAATACCAGAAGTAATTGCGTTTCGGTGTTTGGGCTAATTCAGTATCTTACGCTAAAATAAATTATTTTGGAAATTTATCAAAGTCAACATTTACTTCTTTTTATTGATTGAGCCGGGAATCAATTCCCATGAGTAAAGAATGGATCAGATTCCTATTCAATCTGGTTAGGTGATTTTTGGTCGGATGTGTCAGCATGAATCACAATTATATTTTTAGTCTTTTCCAAATGTGAGAATCCTGAAATTATGACATTAAATTCATGTTGTTGTCCTTCCAAACGTCGGAATCATTGAAGTACGGCGTCACATTGTCATTCTTTCTAAAAAATTTTGCCATTCAAACTGAGCCTTACATGTATGTTACCTTTTTCTTTTGGATGACCTTTATATTAAATTAATAATTGTACGTATGTTTTGATGTCGAGTGCATGAGCCGATGGGAAACAGCTTTAATTTGCTGGTACTTTGGGCTGTTCGTTCAAATCTTGGTCTAAATATTGGGGAGGTTAGACAGGTAGATTGAGATTTCTCTCAATGTATTTCGTTTTCTATTATACCGTTTTTATATTGTCAATCGAAAAAAAAAAAAAAAAACTCGTGAATTTATCCAATTCACCCGCTCTCTAAACTCACTAAAGTCAATCCAGTTATAAGATGGACTATAATGGGCCATAATTTCGATTTATTTCAAACGAGTCATGAACGGGTGACTTAAATGGATTAAAGACCCAACTCATTCACAAACCATTCAAACGTACTCACCACCCGTTTGACACCCTATCTTCAATGTAAAGCTGCTGAATAAGGTAAACTTAATTCATTTGCAAAGTTGTATTAGAGGTCTCAAGAATTACTCTTTGTTCAATATAGTTCAACTCATCACCGCCGCATGCTAACAAATTTCTTTTTGTGATCAGTGTGGATGTAGTTTTTCCCTGACTTTAATTGCAGTCAGTACTAGTGGATGCTCCCAGAGTAATCGGTTCATTTGGTCGGCTTGACTAAATAATACTACGAAGACTTGGGCCACAAGAATACTTCGCAGACTTTTTTTTTTGTGTCTAGGGTCACCAGAAGTCGTCCTGGACGCGGGGTGGCGCTGGCCCTTCCGTGTTGCACAGTTTTGTATCCCATCCGGATCATCCGTCTCAGCAATTAATGGTCCAAATTTTAAAAAAAATTCTTTCGGGGAAGTGTTTTTAAAATATGGACCATCCAAAATATTTTTGAACAGTTGAGATTAAGCATAGCGCCGTAGACAGTACCTTCGGCCCAGCACCATCCCCAAGTTCTCTTTCTGTGGCAAGGGCCATATTGGAAGTGGTCAAATGGTACAAGAGGTAAACTAATGTTAAAGAAAATTCTTCTTCGGCCACAATAGAATTTAATTTACATCCATTCTTACATCGTCCCATGCAAGTCATGACGGGGCCAGTTAGATAGGGTTGTGGGCACCACCATTACTCGTGAGAAAGGAGGTAAGAATAGATGTGAACTTGGATGTGGACATATATATATACATACACACACACACATACATATTTATATATGTATGTATCCCTCATTCCTGGATGGTGGTCTTTGTTGGAGGTTGTCCCACGCATTGCAAATACAAAATAACTAAATTGAAATATTTAAATCTCGTATGATTTTCGCTTTTCTTAACTTGGTGAAGCATTAATGAGAAGGATTTGGCTTCTTAATTTGCAATTTGAGATTAGACTCAAAAGTATTTTTAATGGTTCAAATTTGTTGAAAAAAGACTCTAGTTGCTTAAAGTCTATTCTTGTCTCTAAGAGTTACGGAGTAATTTATTCTTACCGATTTGCGTATATATAACAAATCTAAATCCTTGATCGTGAAAATGACGGTCAAAATACGACTGCTTCTTGCAAATCTTTGTTTGGACTGCAGCGTGAAGGGAAGTCGGGTCATAATGACAAACTTCATACTCCTTTGTTACAGTAAATCAACTCTTCAAACATGTGTTTCTGTCCATTTTTGACAAGTAATCTTGCCTCAATAGTTTGGATATTTGAGCCTTAAATGTTTTTTCAAGGGTATAATCACGCTAATAATAGTTATTGGTAGCTAGGTAGATGGACTTTGAAAAATAACCACACCAAGGGTTCATGGTTGAAATTTCTCTAGATTAAAGTTAGAATAAAATATATTTGTTTTTCTTGGACAATGAAAGTAGTAGATTCGTTAAAGGACCAGAAACGGATATTTTATAGAACTGGGATACTCTTAGTCCCACAAATACCCCGTTCAATTGCACAAAAAAGATGAGATAATCAATATTGAGGAGCAATATTTTGTTGGCATACACTTTTAATCTCTGTTCTTATTTTTTGAGATTAATAAAATTCCCTTGTGCTGTAAAAAAAAATTAAACAGAGCAACATCACTATCAATCGAAGTACTATCAACCCCAATGGGTGGAATTGGATTAAACCGTACTTCCCGACATATGATTTCGGTTGGTATCTTGCTAACTTGCAATCGCTCTAGGGTCTCGAGTGGCCCATGTTCATCATGGGATGGAGTGCCAACATAGTTGGAATGTCATCCTCTTGTCGTGTTGTCTCCCCCTTGTCCCGTTTAATTATTGTAACCCTTTACATTTGATTAATAAAAAAATTTTGCTGTTCAAAAAAAAAATACTTCCCGACAATTCACAACAATATACAAACAACGTTATTCATACTTTTTATTTTCTATAATCAAAATAGGAGAATAATTTCAAAAACGAAAAGGAATTGTTTGCAGTAAAGAGATTCAAATTCGAAAATCAGGTCATCTTCTACAGCAAGCACGCCAACCTCTTCGTCTTCTATTCGTGCGATAAAATCACTGAATTTAACCATTGATGGGCGCTGGATCATCCAAAGCGTCGTTCGAACCAGCGAGCTCCCTCTCCATCTTATGATCATCTGTTTGAACAACAACAAAAGCTTAAACATGTTTAATTCAAGTAAATTAACAAACAAAAGCTCGGTTCATTTGTCTCCTTGGTACACGTAAAAATGATCTGAACAGTCAGTTGTACAAAAACTAAAGTAAATAAACATGGTAAACTTACAAGTATTTAGAGGGCTCAGATATTGTTGGACAAGTTCCCTGGCAGCCACCTCGAAAGCTAAGAGACTGACGGAGATGATCAAAAGGACTTGCACAACAACAGAAAGCTTTCTTGGACCCATTTTTTTTTAACCCCTAAGGAAAACAGAAGTGCTACCAATTTGAATGGTGCAGAGGGGAGGGGGGGGAGGGGCGGCGGCGGTTCAGTTCACCTTTTATAGGCCAAAAACAGGCTTGGACTTGGATCCATTTTCCAGCAATACTTGGACTTTTGGTTGGTAAACGCCGCCCGAGTGCAACTGGTGAACCGATATCCGGTCCTATGATTTGGGGAGAATATTTGCGAAATTTTCTTGAGCAGGAATAGGAATACAATTAGTTGGAATTGAATTCGTAGGAATACAATACCAAAAGTAATTGTGTTCTGGTGTTTAGGCTAATTTAGTAATCGTATGAAAAAATAAATTATTTTGAAAATTTATCAAAGTCAACATTTACTTCTTTTTATTGATTGATCGAGCCAGGAATCGATTCCCATGAGTAAAGGATGGATCAGATTCCTACTCAATCTGGTAATGTGATTTTTGGTTGGATGTGTTAGCAGGAATCACAATCATATTCTTAGTATTTCCAAATGTGAGAATCCTGAAAGTATGACATCAAATTCCTATTGTTGTCCTTCCAAATGTCGGAATTATTAAAGTACGGCGACACATTGTCATTCTTTCTCAAAATTTATGCCATCCAAACTGAGCCTTACATGTATGTTACCTTTTTCTTTTGGATGACCTTTATATAAATTAATTATATGTATGTTTTGATGTTGAGTGCATGGGCCGACGGGAAACAGCTTCTGCTGGTACTTTGGGCTGTTCGTTCAAATCTTGGGCTAAACATTGGCGTGGTTAGACAGGTAGATTGAGATTTCTCTCAATGCTTTTCGTTATCTATTATACTGTTTTTATATTGTCAATCAAAAAAAAAAAAAAAAACTCGTGAATTTAACCAATTCACCCGCTCTCTAAACTCACTAAAGTCAATCCAATTATAAGATGGACTATAATGGGCCATAATTTCGATTTATTTCAAACGAGTCATGAACGGGCAACTTAAATGGATTAAAGATCCAAGTCATTTACAAACCATCCAAATGTACTCACCACCCGTTTGACACCCTATCTTCAATGTAAAGCTGCCGAGTAAGGTAAACTTAATTCATTTGCAGAGTTGTATTAGAGGTCTCAATTAGAAGTACTCTTTGTTCTATAGAGTTCAACTCATTACCGAGTGCTAACAAATTTCAGTGTGGGGTCAGTCTAGATGTAGTTCATTTTGTCGACTGGACTATATATTTTATTTTGTATTCATAAAAGTACATTATAATGGATATTCAGGCTAGCTAGAAGGTGTATCAAAAGAATTATAGCCCCATTTCTTTTTGGCAGTGGAACATTGTGATAGTCTAATTGCTAAATTAAGTTTCGTGTGTCGGGTGCAAGCCTTGAAATAAAGCTGTTGAGCGAGTTCGACGGCTAATAGGATTGATTTCCTTGAAGCAGTCAGCCGGCTTCTTTTGATCGATCACGATGCACCATGAACGTTCCCCAATATGTGATCGGGGCGAAAACACAATATGTTATTTATACGAGTCAACATTACTCTAAATATCAGTTCAAACGAAAATTACTTCTTAATAGATTAACAGCACTATCAATATTGCACTATAACAATCCAACGACAGTGATGCATTTGGACTCAACAATGCTTCCCAACAGATTTACAAGCAACTTATTTTCATTATTTTTTACTTTTTTTCAGTGCCGAACGGGTACCACGTAAGATATATCCACTCGGCACTGAAAAATCTCTCTTAGCAGCCACCTGAAAAGCCAAGAGAAGGGTACAAAACAAAAGGACTTTTCAAACAACAAAAAGCATTTTCAAAGCCATTTTGATCCTCAAGCATAAGGGCAGGGGAAATAGGGCTCATGTCTTTTTATAACCCAAATAATACTACGAAGACTCGGGCCACAAGAATACTTCAAAGACATTATTTTTTGTGTCTAGCGTCGCTGGCCCTTCCGTGCTGCGCAGTGTTGTGTCCCATCCGGGCGTCTATCTCGACAATCAATGGTCTAGATTTAAAAAAAAAATTCTTCCGGGGAAGAGTTTTTAAAATATGGACCATTCAAAATACTTTTGAACGGTTGAGATTAAGTACAGCACTGTGAACAACACCTTCGGCCCAGCACCATCCCCGAGTTCTCTTTCTGAGGCAAGGGCCATATTGGAAGTGTTCAAATGGTACACAAAAAGCTAAACTAATGTTAAAGAAAAATCCTCTTCGGCCACAATAAGAATTTAATTTACATCCATTCTTACGTCTTCTCTTACAAGTCATGATCCCAGTCATGGCGGGAACAGTTAGATAGTGTTGTGGACACCACCTTCACTTGTAAGAAAGGAGGTAAGAATAGATGTGAACTTGAATGTGGACCTCTCTCTCTCTCTCTCTCTCTCTCTCTCTATATATATATATATATATATATATATATATATATATATATATCCCTCATTCCTGGATGGTGATATTTGTTGGAGGTTGTCCTACGTATCGCAAATACAAAATAACTAAATCGAAGTATTTAAATCTCGTATGATTTTCGCTTTTCTTAACTTGGTGAAGCATTAATGAGAAGGATTTGGCTTCTTAATTTGTAATTTGAGATTAAACTCAAAAGTATTTTTAATGGTTTAAATTTGTTGAAAAAAGACTCCAGCTTGTATATTCTTGTCACTAAGAGTACGTTAATTTATTCTTACCGATTTGCATGTATATAACAAATTTGAATTCTTGATCGTGAAAATGACAGTCAAGATGCGATTGCTTCCTACAAATCTTGGTTTGGACTGCAGTGCGAAGGGAAGTCGGGTCATAATGAGAAACTTCATACTTCAAACATGTGTTTCTGTCCATTTTTGACAAGTAATCTTGCCTCAATAGTTTGGATATTTGTGCCTTAAATGTTTTTTCAAGGGCATAATCACGCTAATAATAGTTATTGGTAGCTAAGTAGATGGACTTTGAATAATAACCACACCAAGGGTTCATGGTTGAAATTTCTCTAGATTCATTGCAGAAAAAAATATATTTTGTTTTTCTAGGGCAATGAAAGTAGTAGATTCGTTAAAGGATCAGAAAGGGAGCAATAACCAGAATGGATCCGGTATTGGTTAAGTGGGCATGAAAAAATAACTAAAAGCCTTGCCCCCAAGAGGTCGCAAGTTCGAATTCCGCGAACATCAAACAATATTTCAAACATTAGGGCCACTGGAAGATTGCCCAGTCCTTAATTTTAAGGTCCCAAAACTAGGCAAGCTGCACATAAACTGGCCCGAATATCTTGATATAGGAAAAAATAAAGGACCAAAAATGAAACAATATGCGTTTATGCCGAAATTTCAAAGTCATTTTGGGCAAATGAGATTTATATAACGCGGTCTAGAGGTGTCAAATGGGTCGGGTCGGCACGGGCACGGCACATTTGAAGGCGGCACAGCATGGCACAGGCACGGATTTAATCCTGGCATGGCATGGAACAGCACGGTCGTAGTGGGCACGCGGCACGACACGGACACGGAAGTGAGCGGGAACAACACAGGCACGGCACGGAAATTGGCTTGGCACGACACGGTCTTAGACGGGCACGGTACGGGCATGGCATGGAATTGGAATGGGGCACGAGTCACGGCACGGCACGACACGGCACGACACGGCACGGGCACGGGGCACGGCACGGACACGGAAATGAGGGGGCACGGCACGAAAGTTGGTCTGGCACGACACGGCACGGCACGGCACGGCACGGAAGTAGGATGGGGCACGAGTCACGACATGGTTCTAACCAAGCACGGCACGGGCACGGGTACAGGCACGGAAGTAGAACGGGATTTTAGTCGGGCACGGCACAGGCACAGGCACGACACAACACGGTGTCGGTTCTCGTCGTCGGGCACGGCACGGCACTAGGCATGGAAAAACCAAAAAAAAAATGTTATTAAATGAACAAAGGATTTTAGATTATAGTTTACTTTATTTGTATGTATTTTTTTATAATCCAATAATCCAATAATTTAATAATCTTTTCCTTTTATTTAAGTAAAATAAGCTTTTAAAATATTTTATATGATTAAGAAATTTTGAATCAAAATTCAAACATGATAATAATAATATATACCAATTACTACACATATACTAATATACATTATGTTTTATCTGATAAAGATTTTTAAAAAATACATAGAAAAAAAGAAGAAAAAAAACTACTTTAAAAAAAATGGTTTTAAAAAAATAATCTCTATGGAGTTCGAACCCAAGTTCTTGGGGACTTGACAGTTGACACACATCTCAAACCACCAAGGCCAACAATCTTTTTATGCTTATAATTAGAACGAGTAATATATATTACATAATTGATAATTCTATTCTATAAAGAAGAGTTTCTTGTACGCTAGCCACACGATTGCGACACAAGTATGACGATCCATACCGTTCATTTTGTTGTTCTTGGTGTTTTTATCACTCTCGCAAATTTTCGGGTCTATTGGGTTTTGGAAGCCCTTTCATCGGGACGTAGATTTATTAATAGAATTTTTTTTGTAATGTGCGATTAAGTTTATAACGATAACCTATTTACTTCATTTTTTTGCATGACTGATATAATCACTCCAACATAAAAGGTAAACGGTTCCGATTTTCAAAACACAACTCGGACGGCCCTCAAGTGGTGTATTATAGGACTTTAACGCGTTTAGAAGCACCGAATGTTTTCTGATCACGTGGTTTCTGACATCCGATTATCACCTATTCAGGGGAGAATGATAAATTATATAAGATCTTAAATTGTAACGGTTTAGATCGAACATTTGAAAAAATGAGTCTGCAGCTACCTTTCAAATCTATACATCGAACTTCTCTGGTCTATATCGATGTACTTTGCTATAGTCCAAAATACGTTAGCCACACGATTACGACACAACTATAACGATCCATTCCATTCATTTTGTTGTTCTTGGTGTTTGAATCATTCTCGCAAAAATTCGGGTCTATCGGATTTTAGAAACCCTTTCATCGAGACGTAGATTCATTAATATGAAATTTTTTGTTATGTGCGATCAAGTATATAACGATAACCAATTGACTTCATTTTTTGCAAAAATGATATAACCACTCCCACATAAAAGATAGAAGGTTCTGATTTTCAAAAAACAGCTCGGGCAGCCCTCGATTGATGCATTATAAGACTTTACGAGAATTTTTCTTTATTGAGTGCATATTGATTATGGCGAGACTGTTGCACATGATTAAGCACGACACTGGTATATATAGAAAGAGATTAGTGGAGCCAGAGCCCTAGCAGCCCTTTCATCTCATTTGACTGGTCTCTCACTCTTTCTCTGTCATCTCTCACAACGTCTCTCTCTCACTCTCAACGTCTCTCTCTCATTCTCAACGTTTCTCTCTCTCACTCACAGATCTGATCAAGCGCCTAAGGCTCTCTCTCTCTCTCTCTCTCAACGTCTTACTCTCTCCCTCTTAACTCTGAAACAGTGGAGCCCAAGCGGCCTGCGGCCAAGCCAGCAGGCCCTATTCGGTGACCGTGGACCGTGGTGACTGCCTTGCTGTTTCCGTTTCTGTTTCCAGCGGTGAGTCGGTGACCATTTAGCGATTGCGGTTTCCGTTCCGTTGTTGTTGCTGTTCATTAACTCAAACGACTCAAACCCTAAGTCAGACAACTCAAACCCTAGATCTGAGTTTGCCTGACTCACCTCTGTCTCTCTTCATTTCCGGCGACACACAACTCTCAAATGGTGAGTATTTACAACCTTGGCCCATTTTTGTTCACGGTCGTTGCATTTAAGCCCGTTTTACTGCAAGTACTTGGGGTTTTGATGTGAAAACACTTGTCTGACTCGATGATTTGTTTTTCCGTTGCTTTTTATATCTTCAGTTTTCCCTAATATTCTGAAGCTTCAGTCTGAAAAAATATATGTGGGTCAGTGGGTCTTTACTTTAGAGTTTCGAAGTTGGAGACTGATATTATATGCCCAAGAATCATGCATCGCAAACCATTGTATCCCCTTTCGTCAAAAACAAAATAGTACTAAAATTATGAGAAGATTCGACTCTAGAGACCCAATTAGTCCAAGCCATAAACGATTTGATAGCTAATTATATTTCACCAAGTTGTAATATTCCAGCTCATCTAAAATATTAAGTTCTTAGAGATAGAGGTAGCTTTATTTCTTATATCCTCATGCCCATTCATGTGTGGCCCAAATCTCCTCCATAGGTAGGCGAATCATGCAGATGCTGATTGAAGACCAAGAGGACAGTAGACGACATGTATTACCATATTGAATAATTGTTACAAGAACTATGATCACTGATAAACCGAAATCCTAGACGCACTTGCACTACACCATTGAAAAAGGTCATGAGCAAACAGCTGATTAAGTTTACCAGTCTAATTATCTGATGTGATCTTGAGCTTTTATCATTTAGAGCAGTTTCTCCAACTTGTCTTTGAGCTGCAGAGGAATAACAAGATCATACGATGCAAAACTACCAACATTGGGGAATATTTCTGCCTTTTGCAGCAAACAATTCATATTCATGAAGGCGTGATCAATTTGTAGAAAAGATTGAATAATCAGAAAATTAGAGTATCAGCTTGTATTCCCTCCATATGATTCATCAGTCTATTGTTGCTGCTGTTGCATATGATTTTGTCAATATGCTGTTATATTGTACCCAATTAGGGCTTTCGTGTTTCCCCTTTAATAACCCATGTTATGGTGTTTTTTTGTTGATGGCTACTGACTCCCACTCAGGTTCTTCTGATGAAGTACCACGAAACCCTATTGCACCACAGGGCATGGGTTCTGTAGGTGAGGAGGCTGCTTCAAACATTGTTGGTGGTGGTCCTGGTGGAAGTGGAACAGGACCTTTAGGTTCTACTGCTACTCCATCAGATTCTGTAGTTGCAAATTCAAGCCTTAGTGGTTCAAAAAGGTCACGACGCTACTCATGGGTATGGAATCATTTCTCTATAGTAGACAACTTCAAGGATGAAAAGGGTATTGACATAGGAAAGAGGGCCGTATGCCATTATTGTGACAGAAATTATAAATGCTTAAGTAATAATGGTGTAGGGCCACATGGTAGACATCTAAGAAGTAAACATGCCGATAAAATTGGTGGTGCATCTAGTAGTAATTTTGTTTATTCAAAAGAAAAAATGAGACGTGGACTAGCCCTTTATGTAGCTGCAGTCTATGAAGATTCCTAATGACTATCCTTCATGTAAAAACAAGTTTTATAAGCAACGCAACAAATTTACTGCTCTTGGATTTGTCAAGTGAAATGTTTTGCTCACACATAGTACCGCACATAACAGAACGGTAAAACTTATCTCATAAACATGTATTTGTTTCCTTCTCATTTCCTCTCCCACCAAAAAGTAATAGTGCATAAAATTGTACTATCACTTTTATGCACTGTATTTTATGCACTTTTATGCACCCAAAAGTGACAGTTAAAGACAGTGCATAAAATTGTACTGAAATGTGTCAAATGAATATAGATGTGCTACCTGTTTTAGCAAGACCCTTTAGTTAAGATTTTCTTAACCCATTCCATGATTTTGCGTAGAGATTGGATCTTCTCATTCTTAAGACAATAAAACAGTCTGTAGAGATGACAAATAGTGTCTGCCACAGTGCAACAATATATGCCAATGTCATTATGCATGCTAGAACAACTGTGGATACATTTCTGCGGGAGAATCTGGTGAACTTACTATAACTGTAGTTCTCTTATAATCATTTGTTGAATATCCATGCAGAATTTATGTATTCTGAGTCTCTGACCCTCATTATTTGCAACAACTCGTAGGATTGGCTTAGCAGAGCTACTAATTGGGCTAAGTTCAGTGCAACAGCAGGGCTTGGTGTTATTCACAGAGGCCACCTACAACAGGGAAGATCGCTGATGGCCCCATACTTGCCACAGAGTGGGGCCGGTGGTGGTGGT
Organism: Rhododendron ovatum; assembly: GCA_019656835.1. Taxonomy (NCBI): domain Eukaryota; kingdom Viridiplantae; phylum Streptophyta; class Magnoliopsida; order Ericales; family Ericaceae; genus Rhododendron; species Rhododendron ovatum. The sequence continues at coordinate 9,248,440 of CM033798.1, read as the reverse complement.
AGTCCATACTCAGAAGGTGGTGCTCTATATGCACTAGGCTCTATACTCAGAAGGTGGTGCTCTATATGCAATACCAATGTGGAGGTGCGTGTTCTTTACAATCCAATATTTTGTTGCTTACTTGCTTTGTGCACCATTAATTTCAGTCTCCCTTAACAGCTCAATCTTTTAGATGATTTTGTGGTTAGCCACCTAACATTTTGTTGTGCAAGCGATGGATCATGTCAAACCTCACTTCCCACTAGATAGATAAGGGGGATAAAACGGTTCTACGATAAGTAGCCTTAAGGCTGTGAATGATTTTCAAGTTGCCCATTTCTAACAGCTCAAGCTTTTACATGAGATAGTGGTTAACAGTTAAATTATTCCTGTTTGGAAACTTTTGTTGGTGCAGGCTATTCAGCATGGTGCATGCTTAGGTCTTGGCTTGGCAGCTCTTGGAACTGCTGATGAAGACGTCTATGACGACATTAAGAATGTGCTTTATACTGACAGTGTCGTTGCTGGAGAAGCTGCTGGTATTAGTATGGGCTTACTAATGGTTGGAATTGTTCCCCGTTATTTTTTGCACTTCTTAAATCTTCCTCCTCTTGATCATCAATCCATAGGACATTTTTCGTACTTAGGATGAATGTGAAATAAAGTGACTGCTATAAACAAGGATGCTCTTAGCTTTCTCACATATCAGCAAATGTTACCTAAATGTAATGTGTTTGCTTTGCAACTCTGTAACTTATTTACTGCAGATGACATTAATTAGGAGGAAAACTACAAAGAATACAATAAAGCCTGAGCTTTTAAATTATGATCTCCAACATTTTATTCCTAACTCCCTCCTCTTATTCTTTGAAAGGGTTTGCTATAGTTGAGCATCACACGCCGACACGCGAACTTACTAAAGGACAATTACACATTTAGCTTAGGAAATTCAATGAATTCTTCATGAGAAGTAGTTATTCTTTGGAGAAGTTGCACCTACTATAGGTGGAAAGCATCGGATGGTTACCAAAAGGAAACATGCCACCAAATGGTCCAAATCCTTTTAAATCGTTTTGTTGCGCAAATGTATATCCCTATCTTCCATGGATTTGGTGGATAGTTTACTTTCCATATAGTAGCATAATCAGTTCTCTGGCTGTAAAATAATTATCTAAGGAATAACAGTTCCCATATGTCCACCTTAACTCCCAATATGTAGAGGGCAATCAGCAATCGTGTTGGCAATTGTTAAACATCTCAACTACCAATATCCTCCTGTTTCTCACAACTTGATCTTTTAAGAGAGAATTCACGTCTAAAATTTGCTTTTTACCATGTTCATCTTCTTCTCCTTCTAAGTTATTTACTTGAAAAAAAGTCATGTAATTTCGGTTTGTACCATAAGGAAGCAGAGAAATCTAGCAAGCAAATTTGAGGGGAGCAGCAGAACTATGAAAATGGTATAAGCACGGCAGGCACAACATGGCACGGCACTACACACTATTAAGGACCGGCATGGCACGACACCGCGAGGTCCACGACACAAACCGACAAAAAAGGCACGCCACGACCTGACCCGACAAAATAAAGCCCGGTACGACACGACAAAAAAGGCACGGCACGACACAAGCCATTAACGGCCGGCACGGCACGACACGACAAAAAAAGGCACGGCACGACACAACCCGACAAAAAAAAGCACGGCACGACACGACCCGACAAAAAAAGGCACGGCACGACTCGGCACGATTGATTAATCGGGCACGGCACGACATGACACGATTTAAAAAAGGCACGGCCCGATACGGCCCGACAAAGTAAAATGGCCCACCACGACACGGCACGAGCACGGCACGGCACGCCATGGCACGATGAAGTAAACGGGCACGGTACGGCACGACACGAAGCACGGGTTGGCACGAAAGAAAGGCACGGCACGGCACAACAGGCACGTTTGACACCCCTAACGCGGTCATGACCATCAAAAATTAAGTCTTTAATTTTCATTCAAGTCGTTTTGGGCATTTGAAAAGTCAAAACGGTTATTTCTCCATTTGTTCATCTAACGGATATTTTATAGGCGTTCAGTTGCACGGAAAAGATGAGATAATCAACTTTCACATTGGAAAAAATGCACTTTCCTGTGACATAGGTCTTGCCAAAAGAAAGAAACGTTAGTTTCCATGCAAGGTTTCTTATCAAAAGAGCTGAACATCACTATCAGTCGAAGTACTATCAACCCCAATGGGTGGAATTGGACTAAACCATACTTCCCGACATATGATTTCGGTTGGTATCATGTCAACTTGTAATCGCTCCAGGGTCTCAATTGTCACATGATCATCATGGGAAAGGGTGCCAACATAATTGAAATGTTATCCTCCTGTCGTGATGTCTCCCTCTTGTCCCGTTTAATTATTGTAACCATTTATGTTTGATTAATAAAAAAATTTCGCTGTTCAAAAAAAAAAAATACTTCCTGACAATTCCCAACAATATACAAACAACGTTATTCATACTTTTTATTTTCTATAAAAAGGAGGAAACATCTTCGTACATTTAAAAGAAGTAGGATAGATAATCAATATAGGAGAATAATTTCCAAAAAGAAAAGGAATAGTTTGCTGTAAAGAGATACAAATTCAAAAATCCGGTCATCTTCTACAGCAAGCACGCCATCCTCTTCGTCTTCTATTCGTGAGATAAAACACTGAATTTAACCATTGATGGGCACTGGATTATCAAGAGCCTTTCCAGGAGTACTGCCCCAACTAGCGAGCTCCCTCTCCATCTTATGATCATCTGTTTGAACAAAAACAAAAGCTTAAACATGTTTAATTCAAGTACATTAACAAACAAAAGCTCTGTTCATTTGTCTCCTTGGTACATGTAAAAATGATCCGAACAATCAGTTGTACAAAAACTAAAGTAAATAAACATGGTAAACTTACAAGGATTTAGAGGACTCGGATGTTGTTGGACAAGTTCCCTGGCAGCCACCTCGAAAGCAAAGAGAATGATGGAGCTGATCAAAAGGACTTGCACACCAACAAAAAGATTTCTTGGACCCATTTTTTTTAACCCTAAGGAAAACAGAAGTGCTACCAATTTGAATGATACAAATTAAGGGGCGGGGGTGGTTCACCTTTTATAAGTCATAAACAGGCTAGGACTTGGAACCATTTTCGAGCAAGACTTGGACTTTTGGATGGTAAACGCCGCCCTGGTGAACCGATATCCGGACCTAAGATTTGGGGAGAAAATTTGCGAAATTTTCTTGAGCAGGAATAGGAATATAATTAGAAGGAATTGAATTCGTAGGAATACAATACAAGAAGTAATTGCGTTCCGGTGTTTGGGCTAATGCAGTAATCTTACGCTGAAAATAAATTATTTTGGAAATTTATCAAAGTCAACATTTACTTCTTTTTATTGATTGAGCCGGGAATCAATTCCCATAAGTAAAGGATGGATCAGATTCCAACTCAATCTGAAAATGTGATTTTTGATCGGATGTGTCAGCATGAATCACAATCATATTCTTAGTCTTTTCTAAATGTGAGAATCCTGAAATATGACATTAAATTCCTGTTGTTGTCCTTTCAAACACCGAAATTGTTGAAGTACGGTGTTACATTGTCATTCTTTCTAAAAATTTCTGCGCCTTACATGTATGTTACCTTTTTCTTTTGGATGACCTTTATATAAATTAATAATTGTACGTATGTTTTGATGTTGAGTGCATGGGCCGATGGGAAACAGCTTTTGCTGGTACTTTGGGCTGTTCGTTCAAATCTTCGGCTAAACGTTGGCGTGGTTAGACAGGTAGATTGAGATTTCTCTCAATGCTTTTCGTTTTCTATTATACTGTTTTTATATTGTCAATCAAAAAAAAAAAAAAAAACTCGTGAATTTATCCAATTCACCCTCTCACTAAAGTCAATCCAGTTATAAGATGGACTATAATGGGCCATAATTTCGAATTATTTCAAACGAGTCATGAACGGGCAACTTAAATAAATTAAAGATCCAACTCATTCACAAACCATCCAAACGTACTCACCACCCGTTTGACACCCTATCTTCAATGTAAAGCTGCTGAATAAGGTAAACTTAATTCATTTGCAGAGTTTTATTAGAGGTCTCAAGAATTACTCTTTGTTCAATATAGTTCAACTCATCACCGCCAAAGACGGAATCAGAATTTTACCCTAACTGTGGCGAAATGTATACTAAAAAAATCTAGCGGTAGCGAGACTACATATGTTGGGTTTAATTTTTTTTTTACATAGAAAAATTGCATTTTCCAAAATTCTTGTCGTGGCGGTCGCCGCCACTAGACCCCCTAGTCCCATCCTTAGATCACCGCATGCTAACAAATTTCTTTGTGGGGTCAGTGTGGATGTAGTTTTTTCCTAGCTTTAATTGCAGTCAGTACCAGTGGATGCTCCCAGAGTATTCGGCTCATTTGGTCGGCTTGAGTAAATAATACTACGAAGACTTGGGCCACAAGAATACTTGTAACGCCCCTGAATTTAGGTCTCTGAAAATTTCGCTAAATATTTGAATTTTATTTAAATTACTTATTTTCGCTTGAGTGACTATATGATTCCTTGTTGATTTTCGTCTAGTTGGATTTTGGTCGTTGATTAAACTCTCGACTAGAAAACCTTCGTGACCAATTTGGTTAATTTCCAACCGACTAGTTGGAGGAACCGAGCAACCGACTTACCTAGTTACTAGATAAACCTTTTGGACCTTTTAAACTTTTGAACCTTTGCTTTTATCCATTGGTCCATAATGGTTAGGGTAATTTTTGTCCATTGGATAATAAAATTTTTTTTTATAAAAGTACATGTAGTCTTTTTAAAATATTATTTTAATGAAAAGATACTTGTACTCCTTTTGTCCATTGGATATTAAAGGCAAGGAGAATTATTATCCATTGGGTAATAACCATTAGGGAAGTTAGTAACCATTGGGTAATAACTCTTTTGACCAAACAAAGTACCGATGTGACTAGAGAACCTTCCAAATAAAGTTGATTTGACTTGTACCTTATTATTTTAATGGGGAGAATCCTAGTCTTTTTATTTAATTGGGGTACTTGGTACCACACCTATATTTAATATAGGGCTTTTGTCACATGCTTTAAAAAGTACTCCTCGATTATTTTAATATAAAAGTTTTCCTTGTAGCTATTGTCCATTGGACAATAAAAGTTAGGGGATTTATTACCCATTGGGTAAAAGCCCAAATCTTTCTCCTAAGTACTCCTATATTATTTTATATTGGGGTTTTGTACTCAATTGGATTAATTTATTGGGGAGTTGATCTTCCTAGAGTACAAAGTACCCTAGTTTATTTATTTTAATCAACATGTGCCTAAATTGTATTTCTTTAATAGGATTTGATTTTGGAAAATCTTGTACTTTTGTACCTTTCTTATTCTTCTTGCATTTGTTATATATATATGTGTGTGTGTGTACTTGAGAGAGAGAGAGAGAGAGAGAGAGAGAGATTGCCGAGAGAGAGAGGGGAGCCGAGAGAGAGAGAGGGAGGGAGAGAGAGAGAGAGAGAAAGAAAGAAAGAGAGAGATTTGATGTGTACCTTCCTTGATCTTTCTCATCTTGCAAATCCATAGGTGAACCTTCCTTCCTAGCTAAGAAACTAGCCCTCCATTAATCTCCATTGTACTCCTATTATTCTTTAAGACCAAATCTTGTACCTTTGTCTCCAAATCTTCCAACAAATCTTCCAAAGATCAAATCCAAGGACAATCTAGCCATGCAAGCCTAGGGTTTTAGACTTTGATCTTCCATGAGTGCTTGACAAGTGTCAAAATTTGAGGTAGAGAGAGAGAGAGGGGGGGCCGGCCATGAAGAGGGGAGAGAGAGCCAAGGTTTTTCTATAAATAGCAAGCCATTCCAAGCATTGAACTCACACCTTCTCATTGCTCTTCCTTCTCTCTAGAAATTCTTGTTCTTTCTCTAGTTCTTCCTTTGTTCTTGAGTGTTCTTGAGTTCTTGAAGAAACTCATCCTAAGCCGCCACTAGACCGCCACTCGACCACCCTCTCGATCCAAAAGTAGTAGTAGTCTTAGTCAAGATTAGTTTTCGAGAGAAACCTTTCTCTTTCGAAGCTACTGGAGGCATACCGTAGGACGTTACTCCGTCCGACCACCGACGTACTTTCCGTAGCCGACGTACCTTCCGTAGCCGACTACCGCCAAGAAGGATTGTAAGGAAAACCTTACTTACTCCTTACTTAGTTCGTATTTATTTACTTACGTATTCAAGTTTAACGCTGTTATTTTGAATTGCTAAGATAGAACTATTGTTTGATTAGAAGTAATTGTATTTTGATTTTTAAAGATGATTTTGAGTATGAATATATGAATTGCTTGTATTAGTTGTGGTGTGATAAAGCATAAGTGATTTCACTCCAAAGACGTCCGTACATGTGGCGTTGTGCTTGAATAAAGTATAAGTGATACACTCCAAAGGCGTCCGTACATGTGGCGTTATGCTATATGTGATGATTTAACTTAATAAGTAGTATAGAATTGGATGATCTTGTTAGTTTAGTTTCAAGATTATGATTGTTAGTATGTTTCACGCTTACCGCGGAGTCCTTGTATGAACGAGACACGATAATCGAGAAAATAGAAACATGACACCTAGGGTGTGGTTAATGAAAGAAAATGTTTTCGAGGAAGAAAATATTTTGAAACTACATAATGACCGATTTTGGGTGGCATTATGTGAGTTGTGTGTGCGTATTTTGAAAAAGGGTGAAATGATTTGGAAAACCGCAATGTGGCCGGACTTGCCCATTGTGTGGTGTGTGTTTTGTGTGTGTGCCAATGGGAACCCGGCGCGGCGGAACCATTGTGAGGATACTTGGGAACCCGGCGCGGCGGAACCAAGGTTGGGTGTGTGCTTGGTTATCCGCGGTACGGAGCCAATGCAATTATGTGCCAATGGGAACCCGGCGCGGCGGAACCATTGTGAGGATACTCAGGAACCCGGCGCGGCGGAACTGAGGTTGGGTGTGTGCTTGGTTATCCGCGGTACGGAGCCAATGCAAAACGATTTTGAAAGTTGCGTGTGTGCTTGGTTATCCGCGGTACGGAGCCAATGCAAATGATTTTAAAAGTGTGTAGCTTGGTTATCCGCGGTACGGAGCCAATGCAAATGATTTTGAATTCAAATGATTTACAAAGGTTGTTTTGTAAATGATAAATGTTGACACGGTCTACGATGAGTCGAGTAGGAGAAACTCGAAAATCTTGGACACCAACGATAGATGATTATCGAATGTGGATGTGTCATTGTTAAACTGTGTATATACCTATCGTGTGGAAATTGATGTTTATATAACTGTTGTTTGTAAGTTATGGGTTAGAGGGTAAGGATTTTCCTATTGAGCGTTGTATTGGTGGTGACCCTGACATATTATATTGGTGGTGACGCCGGTATAATGTGTCAGACCTTGTAGATGTTCAAGACGAACAGTTCACCGTGGAAGCCTCTGGAGCTGAAGAGCTGGCTAGGATGAAGGAGCAGGAGGAGCTTTAGTCAGGAACCTTAGAACCCCCTTCATTTATGTATTGAACTCTTGTTGAGAGATTGTTGTAATAAGAGCCAGACTCTATTTTGAGGTTTTCAATGAAATTGTCCTTTTTAACGTACCCAAAATTCGGGGCGTTACAATACTTCGCAGACTTTTTTTTGTGTCTAGGGTCACCAGAAGTCGTCCTGGACGCAGGGTGGCGCCGGCCCTTCCGTGTTGCATAGTGATGTGTCCTATCCAGACCGTTCGTCTCGACAATCAATGGTCTAAAATTAAAAAAAAATTCTTCCGGGGAAGAGTTTTTAAAGTATAGACCATCCAAAATACTTTTGAATAGTTGAGATTAAGCACAGCACCGTAGACAGTACTTTCGGCCTAGCACCATCCCCAAGTTCTCTTTCTGTGGCAAGGGCCATATTGGAAGTGGTCAAATGGTACAAGAGCTAAACTAATGTTAAAGAAAATTCTTCTTCCGCCACAATAGAATTTAATTTATATCCAATCTTACGTCGTCTCTTACAAGTCATGGCGGGACCAGTTAGATAGTGTTGTGGGCACCACCATTACTTGTGAGAAAGGAGGTAAGAATAGATGTGAACTTGGACGGGGCCTATATATATATACACAACCATGTATATGTATGTATATATATGTATGTATGTATCCCTCGTTCTTGGATGGTGGTCTTTGTTGGAGGCTGTCCTACGCATTGCAACGCATTGCAAATACAAAATAACTAAATTAAAATATTTAAATCTCGTATGATTTTCGCTTTTCTTAACTTGGTGAAGCATTAATGAGAAGGATTTGGCTTCTTAATTTGCAATTTGAGATTAGACTCAAAAGTATTTTTAATGGTTCAAATTTGTTGAAAAAAGACTCTAGTTGGTAAAAGTCTTTTCTTGTCTCTAAGAGTTACGGAGTAATTTATTCTTACCGATTGGCGTGTATATAACAAATCTGAATCCTTGATTGTGAAAATGACAGTCAAAATGCAACTGCTTCTTGCAAATCTTTGTTTGGACCGCAGCGTGAAGGGAAGTCGGGTCATAATGACAAACTTCATACTCCTATGTTACAGTAAATCAACACTTCAAACATGTGTTTCTGTCCATTTTTGACAAGTAATCTTGCCTCAATAGTTTGGATATTTGTGTCTTAAATGTTTTTTCAAGGTCATAATCACGCTAACAATAGTTATTGGTAGCTGGGTAGATGGACTTTGAATAATAACCACACCAAGGTTTCATGGTTGAAATTTCTCTAGATTCATTGCAGAATAAAATATATTTTGTTTTTCTTGGGCAATGAATGTAGTAGATTCGTTAAAGGATCAGAAAGGGAACAATAACCAGAATAGAACCGGTGTTGGTTAAGTGGGCATGAAAAAATAATTAAAAGGCTTGCCCTCAAGAGGTCGTAAGTTCGAATTCCGCAAAGATCAAACAATATTTCAACCATTAAGGCCACTGGAAGATTGTCCAGTCCTTAATTTTAAGGTCCCAAAAATAGACAAGTCGCGCACAAACTGGTCCGAATATCTTTGTTATAGGAAAAAATAAAGGACCAAAAATGAAACAGTATGCGTTTATGCCGAAATTTCAAAGTCTTCCATATCTTAGTTGGAAGTCATTTTGGGAAATGAGATTTATATAACGCGGTCACGACCATCAAGTCTTCAATATCTTAGTTCAAAGTCTTCCATGTCTTTTCCATGCAAGTCATTTTGGGCATTTGAAAAGTCAAAACGGTTATTTCTCCATTTGTTCATCTAAAGGATATTTTATAGAACTTGGATACTCTTAGTCCCACAAATACCCCGTTCAGTTGCACGAAAAATATTAGATAATCAATATTGAGGAGCGATATTTGGTTGGCATCTCGCCACACTTTTAATCTCTGTTCTTATTTTTTGAGATTAATAAAATTTCCTTTCGCTGTCAAAAAAAAATTAAATAGAGTAACATCACTATCAGCCGAAGTACTATCAACCCCAACGGGTGGAATTGGATTAAACCATACTTCCCGACATATGATTTCGGTTGGTATCTTGCCAACTTGTAATCGCTCTAGGGCCTCGAGTGGCACATGATCATCATGGGATGGTGTAACGCCCCAAGCAGACCGCTGGCCCAGTACCCTGATTTTGATCCACAGGCCACACCACATGGCCCAAAAGCTTAAGCACAAGGTACTAGTAGTAGCCCACAAGGTTTGTTATATGCCCAAGATCATCCATGTAGACTTCCGATGTGGGACGGGGTGTATCTCCCCAACTTTATAGCCTCGCGCCCTCGCGAGGGCTTGAACACTATAATCACCATTATAAATCAAACCAACAACCAAATCAAACCAAACTCCAAGGGCCCACACGATCGTGTACATGGATGGCTCTGTCACACCCCAAAATGAGAAGTGACCGGCCATGAACCACAAGACCAAAACTCGTAGAACATGCAGCCTAAAAAGAAATTTAATTAAATTCCAAAGCAAAGAACTACTAAACAGCCAACCACTTTTTTTATTAAAAACAACTCCAACCATTTAAGTTCAACAAAAGAAAGCATGGGGCACAAACATCCCATGAAACAACCAACATCCACTGATCCAACCATAATAAAAAGAATCCATTTTTTTGACAAATGTTTCGAATGCGGAAGCGATTATTAAAACAAAAATAAATAAGAAGATCAGACACCCTAAGGAGGTCAACAAATGAAATCCCCGAGATGCCGCCAGAGTCCTCCTAACTGCCCAACTTGCCTGAAAATGAAGTTGGAATAAATCCGTCAGCTGACGAGCTCAGTGAGTAGTAAAGCATGTATAATAAATACAGTTTCGAAACATGGCTAAAAATAGATTTTCACAATAACATATTTTGGCATACAAAGGCGTGCATCAAACGAACAAATTTGGCCATAAATCATTTACCAATAAATCTCAATGGTGATCACAAATCAATCTCCAACAACAATGGGGAACCACAACCAATATCGACAGAACCAAATGCCAGTGAATAAATGTCTCATAATTGGATCCAATATCGTATCTTTGAGTCACCACGAGTAGGCAGCCCGTGGAACTTTTCCCAAAGAACGACCCGGCAAAAGAAAGCCGTTGAGCATTGGAGTCACCGGCCTAACCCAGTCTCTTCTCTAATGGCCAGAGTCACCCGCACACAGAGGATTAATTTCCCTGGACTTTCCAAAAAATGTTCCCAACAATATTCACAAAGTTCTCACCAAAAAGATTATCAAAACAATAAAGGATTTCACCAAATATTTTATTGCATGCCAATTTAAGTAACCAAATAAACAGTTACGGGTTTCCAATTCCAATCATAAAATCTCTAAACAATAATTTAAGGGACACGGGGAAGTTCGAAAATACATAACATGCTTAACCACTCACCTGGGTCCAAAAGTAATGCAACTCGAACAATAGAAACCGAGGCTAACCTGAACAATAAAATCAAAGCACAAAATGACTAACTATACTAATATACACTGAGTAGATATAGGGTACTGCCTATGTACGAGTAAAATAATAAAATGAAACTAGACTAATCCTAATTACAATCCTACAGTAAACACAAAAGCTACAAAACCCAACTCAACCTCCAATTCCACGTGCAAACACCACCGCATACTCGGATCCACTTACTGTATAAGTACAATAGCATATGTACACCTATCTATCTTTCTCTCTTTCAACACAAAATACAATTTAACTAATTTACCCAATATCAGTACATGCATCCTATTGCTATGAGAAGAGATGGATGGCAGAAACGAGAGAGATGAGAGTATATTATTACCTTGAAAGAACCCCAGTAAAACCCTTCTTCGAAGTTCGACGGCTGCTCTCAAAAAAAATCAGAACTCTTCTCAATGTTCTCCCAAAAAAAAAATAACCCTAACACCGTATGTATGTATGATTATATATCATCGCTCGTAAGTTAATAACACTACACATTCACACACGTTTCCCCTAAATACAGCGGACGACTAAAATAGAGTATCTAATTACGATACAAAACTAGTTACTAAAATTGATTAAACTTATACCCTCAAAACTATAATAATAACAACTATGCCCATAGTGCACGTAAAATAAATAATTAGGATCTGACCATAACACCCAATTAAGAAGTGGCTCATAAAATTAATTTAATAAAATAAAATAAAAAGTTAGGCCGTAACATCCTTCCCTCCTTAAAATAAATTTCGTCCTCGAAATTGCATACTAACCTCATTCATACAAATGCGGGTACTTCTCGCGCATCTCCTCATCACGCTCCCAAGTGGCTTCTTCAACAGCGTGATTGCGCCACAATACTTTAACCAATAAAATTGTTTTGTTGCGAAGCACTTTCTCCTTTGTATCAAGAATCTCAACGGGTTGCTCATCATAGGTTAAATCATCCCGAACATGAAGTGGCTCATATTCAATAACATGGGACGGACTATGCACATACCTTCTCAACATCGACACATGAAAAACGTTATGAACCTTAGCCAAATTAGGCGGCAACGCCAAACGATAAGCCACCTCACCAATCCTTTCCAAAACTTCAAATGGCCCAATATAACGAGGACTCAACTTTCCCTTTTTACCAAACCGAATAACTCCTTTCCATGGGGACACCTTAAGAAACACCATATCTCCAATTGCAAACTCCAAGTCCCTTCTACGATTATCCGCATAACTTTTCTGTCTACTCTGAGATGCTACAAGTCTTTCCCGAATAGTGGCAATCTTTTGGGTCGCATCCTCCACCAAGTCTGGTCCTAAAATTCGCCTTTCTCCGACCTCGTACCAACAAATAGGGGATCTACACTTTCGTCCGTACAAAGCCTCATAAGGAGCTAATCCCAAACTCGAATGGTAACTGTTATTGTACGCAAATTCTATCAACGGTAATTGATCATCCCAATTTCCTTTCCACTCTAAGCTACATGCTCTCAATAAATCTTCCAAAGTCTGAATAGTTCTCTCACTCTGACCATCAGTTTGTGGGTGGTAGGCAGAGCTAAAAAGTAACCGAGTACCCATCGCCGCCTGCAATGCACCCCAAAACTTAGACACAAAACGGGGATCACGGTCTGACACAATCGATACAGGCGCGCCATGGAGTCTAACAATCTCCTTCACATATAACTGAGCCAAACGATCCAACTTATACGTCATGTTAATAGCAATAAAATGAGCGGACTTAGTAAGTCGGTCAACTATAACCCAAACCGCATCGTGCCCACTACTCGTACGAGGCAACCCAGATACAAAATCCATAGAGATATGATCCCACTTCCATTCAGGTAATGGTAAAGGCTGAAGTTTTCCAGCTGGTTTCTGATGCTCTACCTTAACCTGTTGACAAATAAGACACTGCGCCACATACCTCGCAATGACCTTTTTCATTCCATTCCACCAAAAATGCTCTCGTAGATCCTTATACATCTTAGTGCTACCTGGATGAATACTATATCCTGAACTGTGAGCCTCAGCCATAATCTCCGTCCTCAAACCACAATCACCCGGTACACAAACACGATCCCCAAACCTAAGTACACCATCCTCACCCAAGGTAAACCCTCTACTTTCGCCCTTCAACATGCCCTCCAAAATTTTCTTACACCAAGGGTTATCTTGTTGAGCTACTCGAATTCTATCCAACAAATTTGGTTTCACTATCAACTGACTGCATATAGCACCATCTCCATGTCGTACAACCTCTACTTGCGATCTTCTAATGTCCTCTATCAAATGTGGTTGAAATGTCAAAAATGCCAAACTACCCCCTGATGATTTCCTACTCAATGCATCTGCCACTACATTTGCTTTTCCTGGATGGTACAATATACTAACATCGTAGTCTTTCAACAACTCAAGCCATCGCCTTTGCCTCAAATTAAGTTCTTTTTGAGTGAAAATATACTTCAAACTCTTATGATCAGTGTAAATATCACAAGTCACCCCATATAAATAATGTCTCCATATCTTAAGTGCAAACACAACTGCTGCCAACTCCAAATCATGCGTCGGATAATTTCTCTCATGTACCTTCAATTGACGAGAGGCATAAGCTATCACTCTATCATTTTGCATAAGTACACAACCCAAGCCTTGGAGAGATGCATCACTATAAATAACAAAGTTACCACCATCTATCGGCAATGCAAGAACAGGTGCTGTAGTCAATCTCTTTTTAAGTTCTTGAAAACTTCGCTCACAACTATCCGTCCACTCATACTTCACCCCTTTCCGAGTAAGATTGGTAAGTGGCAGGGCAATACGAGAAAACCCTTCCACAAACCGCCTGTAATACCCAGCAAGACCCAAGAAACTACGTATTTCAGTTACCGATGTCGGACGTTGCCAATCAACAATAGCTTCCACCTTTTTACTATCGACAGATACACCCTCCTTTCCAATCACATGCCCAAGAAATGACACATTGTCCAACCAAAACTCACATTTCTTAAACTTCGCATACAACTTTTTCTCTCTAAGAATCTGAAAGACTATCCTCAAATGCTCCTCATGTTCCTCCCTATTCTTGGAATAGATCAAAATATCATCTATAAACACCACCACAAAATGATCAAGCTGAGGTTTGAAAACTCTATTCATCATATCCATAAATGCTGCTGGCGCATTAGTTAGACCGAATGGCATCACTAAGAACTCATAATGCCCATAACGAGTTCTAAACGCTGTTTTCATAATGTCCACCTCTCTCACCTTTAACTGATGGTATCCAGACCTCAAATCAATCTTAGAAAACACTTGAGCCCCTTGCAACTGATCAAACAAGTCATCTATACGCGGTAATGGATATCTATTCTTAACTGTAACCTTATTCAACTCCCTATAGTCAATGCACAACCGCATAGTACCATCCTTCTTTTTCACAAATAAGACAGGAGCTCCCCACGGTGACACACTAGGCCGAATAAATCCCTTATCAAGAAGTTCTTGCAACTGCACTTGCAACTCTCTCAACTCTGCTGGTGCCATTCTATAAGGAGCTTTAGAAATAGGTGTTGTACCAGGAACAAGATCTATCGTGAACTCAACCTCACGATCTGGAGGAAGACCAGGCAAATCCTCTGGAAAGATGTCAGGAAATTCCTTCACTATAGACAACTCCTCCAATTTTTGTGCAGATTGCTCCCCACTCACCACATAAGCTAAGTAACCAAAACACCCCTTTTTCAATAATCGACTTGCCTGAAGAGACGAAATAAAACTGAACGATGAAACATCCCAATCCCCCTGCAAGCTAAACTCTGACTGTCGTGGCATAGTAAAAACAACCCTCTTCTGATTGCAGTCAATAGTAGCATGGTATTTCGACAACCAATCCATCCCCAGGATAACATCAAAGTCATGCATCTCCAATGAAATTAAGTCTATGGGTAAGATCCTACCATCTATCTCTACATCACAAGACTTAGACACCTTATCCAATGTCACTGTTTTCCCTACCGGAGTACTCACCACAACATATACTTCTAATGCCTCAACAACATTAGGTAATTGGTACAAATATCTAGGAGCAGCAAAGGAATGGGTAGAACCAGAATCAAACAAAACTCGAGCTGGTACATTCGAAATAGAAAGAGTACCTTGCACCACAGATGGCGCATCCTTAGCCTGCTGCTGAGTCAATGCATACACACGTCCCTCTGTCACATTTCTCTGTCCTTGACCCCCATTTCGAGCTTGCTGCCTATGATTTCCCTGATTATTAAACTGTCGCTGCTGATTATGCCCACCTCCACGCACTGGCTGCCTCTGACCCTGAGGTATTTGATTCCTTCCATCACCCCGAGCTCTACAATGGGTGGAGGTATGACCAGGCTGCCCACAACTGAAACATACCCGCACTGATCCATCACAACGATAAAGTGCCGCGTGTGGCTTGCCGCACTTGAAACATGGCCTAGATGCCTGTCCCAACCCTTCATTAGTCTGAGTTGCTGGACGTACATTTCTTGCAGTGAAATCACCTCCACTACCTTGTCCTGGCCTGAATCTCTTGGCATGATTTTCCGTACTCCTCTTTTCATCTGCTAAGTCAGTCTCTGCTGTAAGTGCTCTAGTCACAAGTTTTGGCAGGGTCTTAGTGTTAAGCAAAGAAACCCTTCCACGAATCTCGGGCTGAAGTCCCCTCTGAAAATGCCACACCTTATCTATTTCTTTCTCCACTAAACCCCCTGCAAACCTAGATAGTTCATCGAATTTCAGCTGATACTCCCCTACTGACATATTTCCCTGCCTTAAATTCAAAAACTCCATCCGCATTTGATCTTTGATTGCTGGGGGAATGTACTTCTCCTCAAAGTCCTTCTTGAATTTGGACCACACTAATTCATCCTGCTTGTCTTTGTAATGCTGCTTTGCTGATCGCCACCAATGTTCAGCTCCCCCTTGTAGCTTATATGCTGCAAAAGACACCTTTTGGGCCTCAGAACAGCCCAACACATCAAAGATCTTTTCCATTTGCAATAGCCAGGCCTCAGCATCTGATGGCTTATCAGTCCCCATAAAAAGCGGTGGATTAGTCTTTAGAAATCTATCAAAAGTATTGCCTTTGTCCAATGTCAAAGACCTTGTAGCACTTGCTGGTGCCACTTGAGCCTGATGCCCTGCAAATATTCCCATAAAAGTCTGAAAGGCCTGAACAGCAGCTACTGGGTCAACTGAACCTGTAGGTGTACCAGTATTGGCAATAATTTCTGTGATAGGGTCAGTTGGATCCTCAACGGGGTCATCTAGTTCTTCAACATTTTCTGTTTCAACAGCATTAGCATTAATTTCGGGCTCAACAACACCACCTCGGCCACGACCTGTCGAATTAGTGCTACCACGACCACGAGGTAAAGGAGCGGCCCGACCACGACTACGAGCTTCAGGAGTGGCCTGTCCACGACCACGAGCTACAGGAGTGGCCTGTCCGCAACCACGAGCTGCAGGAGTGGCCTGTCCGGGACCACGAGCTGCAACAGCCGCCTGACCATGGCCACGAGCTGCATGAGCTGCGTATGTCGACCTAGTGCTACGACGTGGACGATCCATCTCCTGAATTTTACCAGAGAACAATCTAGACATAAATATAGGACAATATATATAAGGCAATAACCAATAAATAAGTATGCAACAATCTAATGGACTCTGGGGACTCGGACCTCCACTAGATGAAAATGTTAGAAAAAAAGTTTTTTTTTTTTTTTTAAACCTGGCTCTGATACCACAATTGTCACACCCCAAAATGAGAAGTGACCGGCCATGAACCACAAGACCAAAACTCGTAGAACATGCAGCCTAAAAAGAAATTTAATTAAATTCCAAAGCAAAGAACTACTAAACAGCCAACCACTTTTTTTATTAAAAACAACTCCAACCATTTAAGTTCAACAAAAGAAAGCATGGGGCACAAACATCCCATGAAACAACCAACATCCACTGATCCAACCATAATAAAAAGAATCCATTTTTTTGACAAATGTTTCGAATGCGGAAGCGATTATTAAAACAAAAATAAATAAGAAGATCAGACACCCTAAGGAGGTCAACAAATGAAATCCCCGAGATGCCGCCAGAGTCCTCCTAACTGCCCAACTTGCCTGAAAATGAAGTTGGAATAAATCCGTCAGCTGACGAGCTCAGTGAGTAGTAAAGCATGTATAATAAATACAGTTTCGAAACATGGCTAAAAATAGATTTTCACAATAACATATTTTGGCATACAAAGGCGTGCATCAAACGAACAAATTTGGCCATAAATCATTTACCAATAAATCTCAATGGTGATCACAAATCAATCTCCAACAACAATGGGGAACCACAACCAATATCGACAGAACCAAATGCCAGTGAATAAATGTCTCATAATTGGATCCAATATCGTATCTTTGAGTCACCACGAGTAGGCAGCCCGTGGAACTTTTCCCAAAGAACGACCCGGCAAAAGAAAGCCGTTGAGCATTGGAGTCACCGGCCTAACCCAGTCTCTTCTCTAATGGCCAGAGTCACCCGCACACAGAGGATTAATTTCCCTGGACTTTCCAAAAAATGTTCCCAACAATATTCACAAAGTTCTCACCAAAAAGATTATCAAAACAATAAAGGATTTCACCAAATATTTTATTGCATGCCAATTTAAGTAACCAAATAAACAGTTACGGGTTTCCAATTCCAATCATAAAATCTCTAAACAATAATTTAAGGGACACGGGGAAGTTCGAAAATACATAACATGCTTAACCACTCACCTGGGTCCAAAAGTAATGCAACTCGAACAATAGAAACCGAGGCTAACCTGAACAATAAAATCAAAGCACAAAATGACTAACTATACTAATATACACTGAGTAGATATAGGGTACTGCCTATGTACGAGTAAAATAATAAAATGAAACTAGACTAATCCTAATTACAATCCTACAGTAAACACAAAAGCTACAAAACCCAACTCAACCTCCAATTCCACGTGCAAACACCACCGCATACTCGGATCCACTTACTGTATAAGTACAATAGCATATGTACACCTATCTATCTTTCTCTCTTTCAACACAAAATACAATTTAACTAATTTACCCAATATCAGTACATGCATCCTATTGCTATGAGAAGAGATGGATGGCAGAAACGAGAGAGATGAGAGTATATTATTACCTTGAAAGAACCCCAGTAAAACCCTTCTTCGAAGTTCGACGGCTGCTCTCAAAAAAAATCAGAACTCTTCTCAATGTTCTCCCAAAAAAAAAATAACCCTAACACCGTATGTATGTATGATTATATATCATCGCTCGTAAGTTAATAACACTACACATTCACACACGTTTCCCCTAAATACAGCGGACGACTAAAATAGAGTATCTAATTACGATACAAAACTAGTTACTAAAATTGATTAAACTTATACCCTCAAAACTATAATAATAACAACTATGCCCATAGTGCACGTAAAATAAATAATTAGGATCTGACCATAACACCCAATTAAGAAGTGGCTCATAAAATTAATTTAATAAAATAAAATAAAAAGTTAGGCCGTAACAGATGGGATGCCAACATAGTTGGAATGTCATCCTCTTGCTGTCTCCCTGTTGTCCCGTTTAATTATTGTAACCATTTACATTTGATTAATAAAGAAATTTCACTGTTCAAAAAAAAAAAATACTTCCCGACAATTCACAACAATATGCAAACAACGTTATTCATACTTTTTATTTTCTATAATCAAAATAGGAGAATAATTTCAAAAACGAAAAGGAATTGTTTGCAGTAAAGAGATACAAATTCGAAAATCAGGTCATCTTCTACAGCAAGCACGCCAACCTCTTTGTCTTCTATTCGTCAGATAAAATCACTGAATTTAACCATTGATGGGCGCTGGATCATCCAAAGCGTTGTTCGAACCAGTGAGCTCCCTTTCCATCTTATGATCATCTGTTTGAACAAAAACAAAAGCTTAAACTTGTTTAATTCAAGTAAATTAACAAACAAAAGCTCGGTTCATTTGTCTCCTTGGTACACGTAAAAGTGATCCGAACAGTCAGTTGTACAAAAACTAAAGTAAATAAACATGGTAAACTTACAAGGATTTAGAGGACTCGGATATTGTTGGACAAGTTCCCTGGCAGCCACCTCGAAAGCAAAGAGAATGATGGAGATGATCAAAAGGACTTGCACACCAACAAAAAGATTTCTTGGACCCATTTTTTTTAACCTCCAAGGGAAACAGAAGTGCTACCAATTTGAATGGTGCAAAGGGGGGTTCAGTTCACCTTTTATAGGCCAAAAACAGGCCAGGACTTGGATCCATTTTCGAGCAAGACTTGGACTTTTGGATGGTAAACGCCGCCAGAGTGCAACTGGTGAACCGATATCTGGTCCTAAGATTTGAGAAGAATATTGTAGTGGGCCAAAATATCCGAGGAATAGACAAGTCCAAATGGGTCGCGTCTGCCTGAGCTCACCACGTAGTTGTCTCAGTTCATCTGTGGATTTACACATGAGTTAGTATGATGGATGTGGCCATTTCCCGAAGGATAAGGAGGTCCTTATAATCTTTGCTGAACGTGGAATTATCCGAGGGGTATGAAGGTAAGGTCTCCTTCGGTAATTTGTTCAAATGTTCGGTGATAACTATGTTCGGATGGAGTTTCTATCGTTCGGTATCAAATTGGTTTAATTCCCTCGGGAGTAAGTTTGTTAGGACATCGCTTCAGTGGAATCTTCTAGAAGCTTCCACTGATATTTGGGTTGTTATCTCTGACAATTGAAATGACATCTCTGTATGATGTGACCTCTCTGACAGTAACAAACGCGGCTTTGCAACCCACAGAGAAGTGATGTCTAGTAAATACGTTGACATGTGACGTCATCCGAACGTAGCACACCACGTGGGTTGCAAAGCCAGCCTGTTCAGCACTCAACATCTCTGACTATAAATACAAGACCATCCCCTCATGGGAAGGGGTCTAAGAAAAAAGGAAGGAAAAACACCACACACACACACACACACACTCTCTCTCTCTCTCTATAGCTCAATCTTTCCATAACCTTATTGCTAAACTTCTCCTTTCTCCACTTACTGACTAGTCTGTCGGAATATCTTCCCGGAGGAACACCCCCCTCCAGTTCTGCAAGTACAGAAAGATTTCAACAGTCCCACGGATTCCAAAAGAGGGGCTCGAGAAGGAAAGGCGTGGTGAAATCAACCCCCCACAAATATTTGGGAAATTTTCTTGGTTAAGAATAGGAATATAATTAGTAGGAATTGAATTCGTAAGAATACAATACCAGAAGTAATTGCGTTCCGGTGATTGGGCTAATTCAGTAATCTTACGCAAAATAAATTATTTTGAAAATTTATCAAATTCAACATTTCTTTTTATTGATTGAGCCAGGAATCTAAGATTCCCATGAGTAAAAGTTGGATCAGATTCCTACTCAATCTGGTAATGTGATTTTTGGTCAGATGTGTCAGCAGGAATCACAATCCTATCCATGTCTTTGTCCTAATATGAGAATCTTGAATGGATGTGTGTCAGGAGGAATCACAATCATATTCATGTCTTTTCGAAATATGAGAATCTTGAAAGTATGACATCAAATTTCTGTTGTTGTCCTTCCAAACGTCGGAATTATTAAAATATGACGTCACATTGTCATTCTTCCTCAAGATTTATGCCATCTAAATTGGGTAGAAATCACAATACGTTATCTATACGAGTCGCCATTACTTCTAAATATCAATTCAAACAAAAATTACATCTAAATAGATTAACACAATGATGCATTTGCACCAAACAATTATGCTGCCCAACATATTTACAAACAACTTATTTTTATTATTTAACTTCTTTTTAAACAATAAAAGAGAAAATAGTACAGTACAGTAG
This sequence comes from Rhododendron ovatum, assembly GCA_019656835.1. Classification (NCBI taxonomy): domain Eukaryota; kingdom Viridiplantae; phylum Streptophyta; class Magnoliopsida; order Ericales; family Ericaceae; genus Rhododendron; species Rhododendron ovatum. The sequence continues at coordinate 9,227,465 of CM033798.1, read as the reverse complement.
CAGGTTGCAGTAGCGAGATTCGAACACAAACATCGGGGAAATCTTGTCCACCATGCCAGCCTCTTTGGCCCAAATTAAGCTTTTAATTTGTGAGACAAAATCATCCATGTCGAGGGTTGTGGCCCCAAGGATCATCCTAGTTAAGAAGTTCCCTCTCCAACTTATGATCTGTTTGAACAACACAAATGCTTGCTAGCCACACAATATTATGGATTGTAATTTAATTAATGGACTGATTAATCATGAAGCGGTCGCCTTCTTTGGATCATGATGCATCATGAACGTGCCAATACGTGATTGGGGCGAAATTTTCCGGACGTCTTTTGGATACACCTTTTGGGTAGAAATCACAATACGTATTTATACGAGTCAACATTACTTCTAAATATCAATTCAAACAAAAATTACTTCTAAATAGATAGACTAACACAGTGACGCATTTGGACTAAACAATATTTTCCCAACAGATTTACAAATAACTTATTTTCATTATTCACTTTTTTTTTTACAATAAAAGAGAAAATAGTACAGTACAATAGCGGCTTGCAATGGCGAGAGAAAACAGTACAGTAGCAGCTTGCAGTAGCGAGATTCTCCCAACAGATTTACAAACAACTTATTTTCATTATTTTACTCTCTTTTTTTTTACAACAAAAGAGAAAACAGTACAGTACAGTACAATAGCGGCTTGCAATAGCAAGATTTGAACGCGAACATCAGGAAATCTTGTCCACCATGCCAACCTCTTTGGCCCAAATTAAGCTTTTAATTTGTGAGACAAAATCATCCATGTGTAGGGTTGGGGTTGTGGCCCCAAGGATCATCCAAGTTATCAAGTTCCCTCACCATCTTATGATCTATTAATTTGAACAACACAAATGCTTGTCAGTCACACAATATTATGGATTGTAATTTAGTAATTAATGGCCATGATTAATCATGACGTATCTCTTGGCCTCATGCCGTGAATTTTTGGCAGAGAAGAACAGATTTTTGGCAGGCCCTTTAGGGGACCAGGTCTATGGATAGCTTTTGGTCTCCCCGTGCTAACTCTAACACCCCCACTAACCCCCGCTGATGTATATCGCCGTGGCAAAAAAAAAAGCAGCTGCTTGTGCTAATCAAAATATCTGCGTACCAAGCAGACAATATTGCAAATCACTTACATCAAAAGATTTGTTATACCATCCTGCAACACCCCGATTTTATAAGGAATTTAGGGCGCATTACCCTTAAAACACGTTGAATTTACAAACTTCTCGGTCCCTATTTGTCTTTATACAAAAATTACAACCTCACAATAATACAAAAATCTACACAATAGGGTGTTTAAATTAAGCACCCTACACATATCGGATGCCGTTGATTCCCGAGATAGGCCCCCTCGGTTTTTTTTTTTTTTAGAATTTTTGGACGGTATGTACATCATTTTCGAAAAATAAACAAGATTAAAAACTTACTGGACCAATTTTAGGCGTCCGAAAATTGGCAATTGAGACTAGTATTTGTATGGAGAATACTCTATCCTTAAAGCAAATTCGTCCCCCACACTGGTGCTCTTTGGTCTCTTGAACGTTTGCCTCCCAGGATTATCCGATTTTTGAAGAACGGAAGTAGCTTTACAATCTGTTCAACAGGCAAACCAAGAAACTGTGCAGAACTCTCTCAGAATATGTATGTTATGAGTGCATGAATTTTCATAACTGAAATGAGAGGAGATGGATCCTATTTATGGAGAAGTAGGCACCCCAACGAAGAAGAACGGTGACTATTCTAAATGGTGTTAGAAAAAGATGCAACTTTTCGAAATGGTCTCTGCCAAAGAGACACCACTGTTCGAACTTGTTTTGGCCGAACAAACACAAAACTTTCCTATTTTCCCAAGGCGCACATTGCCAAGGAAAATGAAGTGTTGGCACCCATTGGTTTAGTTGCCACATGTTGGTTTATAACCAACTCTAAATTTAATTCAAAAGCTTTAATAAATGAAGTAACAAATTTAATTAATTACTACAAGTACCCAGGGCCGGCCCAAGGGCAAGGCCCAAGAGGCTGCAGCCTTGGGCCTCTACATTTTGGCAAAAAATGGGGCACCCCTTCCTAGATAAATATATATATATATATATATATATATAGTAATTTTCAGGTCCACTTGCCCGGATTTTCTTACGGTCCGGATTTTTCCTTTCCCGATCAATTTATGATGATCCGAGCCGCTCAATGTGTTCAGAACGTGATTTTAAGGGTACTCGCGAGAAATCAGCAAAAAAATGATCGGGAAGGGCTTGATCCGAGCAGTTTTTTAGTGAACCGTTCAATAAAAAACTGTTCGGATCAAGCTCTTTCCGATCATTTTTTTTGCTGATTTCTCGCGAGTACCCTTAAAATCACGTTCTGATCACTTTGAGCGGCTCGGATCATCATAATTCGATCGGAAAATGGGAGGTCCGGACCTGAAAGGGACTATATATATATATATATATATATATATATATATATATATATATATATATATTCTGTGGGCAATTATAATACCGACTCCTTTGGTGATACAATGGTAAAGTATTTGCTCTTTTACATAAGATGGTTAGGTTCAAATTTGGGTAGGGTATTTTTTTGAAGTGTCTTTTTGCCAAAAAAAAATTCCCTTGTCACATAAATTGGGATTGCTGTGATATATGGATAAGTATTTCTGTTTATTATTTTTAAATTAGAAAATTTATGTAAGGCACTATTTCACCACTTAGCCTAGGCACCCAAATATTTTGGGCGGGCCTTGCAAGTACCCAACAAATTTTAAGCCTTAAAATCTTATGAACCCGCTGCCACACTCGGCCCAGTTCAGCGGCAAACTAAATAATTCTAAGTACTCCAAATATATTTATTTATCCACCGTAGGAAAAATAAACTACAACCAACTTAAATGTTTTTTTTTTTTTTTTTTGAGCCAATAGTTTGGATATTTGTGACTTCAAATATATTTTTTTGCTTGGCATAATCACGCTAAGTTATTGGTTGGTAGATGGACTTTGAAAATTCTCTAGGTTAAAGTCAGAATGAAATATATTTGTTTTTCTTGGACAATGAAAGTAGTAGATTCGTTAAAGGACCACAAAGGGAACAATAACCTGAACGAAACCGGGTTTGGCTAATTGGGTATTAAAAAACAAATAAAAGGCTTTGCCCTCAAAGATGTCGCAAGTTCAAATCTTAAGAAAGTTGAACATTCCAAACATTTGGGCCATTGAAAGATTGCCCATCCGTTAGTTTTAGGGCCCATGAATAGGCGAGCTTCGCACAAGTCTGCCCAAATGTCCCGCTATAAAAATATATATATGGAGGACCAAAAATGGAACAATATGCCTTTATGCCGAAATTCAAAGTCTTCCATTTCTTAGTTGGAAGTCATTTTGGACAAGTGAGATTAGATAACGCAGTCACGACATCAAAAACTATAGGACTTGGATTACCCCGTTTAGTTGCACGAAAAAGATGAGAAAATCAACTTTTACATTGGAAAACATGCACTTTCTTCCGACATAGGTCTTGCCAAATGGAAGGATCTTTAGTTTTTATGCAAGGTTTCTTGTCAAAAGAAGCCACGCAGCCAAATAAATTTTATTTGCTTTTACGTTACCTCACTTCAGCTTTTTTGGGAATTCCTACACAATATTTCCGCAAATGAACGGAACCTCTGCATGATTTTGCTCAGCCTATTCTGGATCTTTCTCGAGCTCACTTCGATGATTGAGATTGTACATTTCTTAAATTTAGTTGAGAAAATTAACTACCCTGAAGATAATGTGGACCGGATAATTTTTTTTTGAACGGTGAATTTTTTTTATTAATTTCTTAGCAGGGTATAAAGATTAACAGGATAAGGAGAATAGCATATATGCCAAGTCCGAGACTCAATTCCTTAATTAATTGGCAAGATGCAAACCAAAGAACAACCCAATGAGACAAGCCCAAACTCCTAAAAGGCCTAAAAACCCAAATAAAATAAGACAAACCCATACAATTAAGCCCAAATCAAACCCTAACAAACCCCTAGACTGCCAGTAGCCGCCCCATCCGAACAGCATCAGCCTGGATCCGAAACGCCGTTGCCGTGAGGACCGCCGTGAACCCGCCGTATGTCGCCGGATATTGTAATGTGCTTTTGGAATTAACCCGTATTTGTTAACAAAAACAAGTTTCCGATCAATCTAGCTAATATTGCAATAATTTTCTTCAAGTTAGAGATGTTCTGAAATTTTACGGTATCCAGTCAATATAATTTTTGGCATGCCATAAGTACCAGACAAGGTCCTAAACATGAATGGTCCTGATTATTAAATTGAATCCGAGAAGGGCCACAAATATATAGACGGAATGGACTGTTCCGTCCCTTTGAGAAACTGAAGAGAGACAAGAGACTCCAATTCCTATTTTTACATCGTCCAAGCACTTCCATTGAAATCTTAAACATTTTTTTTTTTTGAAAAAAAGGGTTATTTCATTCAATATATATATAAAGGTACGAGAACACTTGGTGATAAACCCGTTGAGACAAACGCTATTTCATCTTCTTATATAGCTTCATTGTTCGTCTCCTAAGTGGGTAATTCGAAGGATAAAGAGAAATCGACAACAATCAGATGTTCGTTATTCCATATCTCCACTGATAAAGAGGGTGGGCCGAGCCGAAAAACCGGGTGGGAGGAAACGCTTCTCTTTCAATCCTTCCTTCTCTCATTCTAACCTATCTGCAGGAATCAGTATTCCGGGGGGCTCCCGTAAGTTCGATAAGAAAGGACTAGCATATCTCAAGAGTTGATTCCGATTTTCCTACCACACCTGCTCCGATTAAAGAATTCTACCCAAATCTCAACTTGAGAAATACTACTGTAAATCCAAACCTCCCATTGGTACTTATAACCTTATTTTGGTAGATCGGACTTGCCCTATATATGTTTTAAGCAAGCTTATTGTCTATTCACTTTTCTAACACATATGGCCACCTTTTGCATAATGTAGCGCGTGCCACTTCTGTCTCAGGACCTACATTAATATTGAGCATCGATCGATACATGGCTGTGCATCGCTCCTCATCCATTTTATTTAGGGTGGCTTTTTTTTTTGGGTTTGGTCGGCCTTAGGGCCTAGCTAGGTGTTGGGGTTTTTGGTTGGCATCTTGCCACACTTTTAATCTCTGTTCTTATTTTTCGAGATCAATAGAATTCTCTTTTGCTGTTAAACAAAATTATATAGGGTAACATCACTATCAGTTGAAGTACTATCATCCCCAATGGTGAAATTGGACTAAACCATACTTCCTGACATATGATTTCGGTTGGTATCTTGCCAACTTGTAATCGCTCTTGGGTCTCGAGTGGCATATGATCGTCATGAGATGGGGTGTCAACATAGTTGGGATGTCATCCTTCGGTTGCAATGTCTCTCGCTTACCCGTTTAATCATTGTAACCATTTACATTTGATAATTAATAAAAAAATTTGCTGTTCAAAAAAAAAAAAACTTCCCGACAATTCTCAAAAATATACAAACAACGTTATTCATACTTTTTATTTTCTATAATCAATATAGGAGAATAATTTCAAAAAAGAAAAGGAATAGTTTGCGGTAAAGAGAAACAAATTCGAAAATCAGGTCATCTTCTACAGCAAGCACGCCAACCTCTTCGTCTTTCTATTCGTGAGATAAAATCACTGAATTTAAGGATCGGAGGGCCATGGTTTATCCAAAGCGCCCGAACTAGTGAGCTCCCTCTCCATCTTATGATCATCTGTTTGAACAAAAACAAAAGCTTAAACATGTTTAATTCAAGTAAATTAACAAAGAAAATTCTAAAATCAGCCAAATAGACTAACAATAGTGAATGTGTGAATCTGTATTAAAGGATATAAAAAGTACATAAAAATGCATATTTTTCTCGTCTTCTAATTTGTTTATCATCAGCCCAGTGGGCTAACAATAGCAAGACCGAATTAAGAATTAAACAAAAAGCTCGGTTCATTTGTCTTCCCTAAGTACACGTAAAAATGATCCGAACAGTCGCTTGTACAAAAACTAAAGTAAATAAACATGATAAACTTACAAGGATTTAGAGGGCTCGGATATTGTTGGACAAGTTCCCTGGCAGCCACCTCGAAAGCTAAGAGAAGGATGGAGATGATCAAAAGGACTTGCACACCAACAAAAAGCTTTCTTGGACGGGGGTGGGGGTGGGGGTGGTTTGGTGTTCGGTTCACCTTTTATAGGCCAAAAACAGGCTAGGACTTGGATCCATTTTCTAGCAAGACTTGGACTTTTGGATGGTAAACGCCACCAGAGTGCAACTGGTGAACCAATATCCGGTCTTAAGATTTGGGGAGAATATTTGCGAAATTTTCTTGAGCAGGAATAGGAATATAATTAGTAGGAATTGAATTCGTAGGAATACAATACTAGAAGTAATTGCGTCCCGGTGGTTGGGCTAAATCAGTAATCTTACACAAAAATAAATTATTTTGGAAATTTATCAGAGTCAACATTTACTTCTTTTTATTAATTGAGCCAGGAATCTAAGATTTCCATGAGTAAAGGATGGATCAGATTCCTACTCAATCTAGTAATGTGATTTTTTATTAGATGTGTCAGTAAGAATCACAATCTTATTCATGTCTTTTCCAAACATGAGAATCCTGAAAGTATGACATCAAATTCCTGTTGTTGTCATTCCAAAGTCGAAGTTATTGAAGTATGATGTTACATTATCATTCTTCCTCAAGATTTCTGCCATCCAAATTGGATAGAAAGCACAATACGTTATCTATACGAGTTGCCATTACTTCTAAATATCAGTTCAAACAAAAATTAATACTTCTAAATAGATACACTAACACAGGGATGCAATTGGACTAAACAGTCTTTTCCCAATAGATTTACAAACAACTAATTTTTATTATTTCACATTTTTTTTTACAATATAAAAGGGAAAACAGTACAATATAGTAGCGGCTTGCAATAGTGAGATTCTTCCAACAGATTTACAAACAACTTATTTTCATAATTTTACTTTTTTTTTTACAATAAAAGAGAAAACAATACAATACAATAGCGGCTTGCAGTTGCGAGATTCGAACGCAAACATCTGGAAATCTTGTCCACCAACCTCTGTGGCCCAAATTAAGCTTTTAATTTGTGAGACAAAATCATCCATTTAGAGGGTTGTGGCCCCAAGGATCGTCCAAGTTAACAAGTTGCCTCTCCATCTTATGATCTGTTTGAACAACACAAATGCTTGTCAGTCACACAATATTATGAATTGTAATTTAGTAATTAATGGCCATGATTAATCATGACGCATCTCTTGGCCTCATGTGCCATGAATTTTTGGCGGAGAAGAACAGATTTTTAGTAGTTTTTTACAAAACAAATATCAATTCAATCGAACGTAAGTTGTCCTGTAAGGAACGAGAATAAGACAAATATATATATATATATATATATATATAGTTATTTTCAAATGAAACCAACTAAAAGAAATATACCCACTGAACATACTAACTAGAGAGAGCAAAATTCAAAGTTTTACTGCCAGGACAGTTTCTCAACTATGTAAATTTTCTTTAATTTTTTTTAATAACTAGGTCTCCGGACCACTTTACGTGCACCTCATGTCCTCAACTAATCCTTAACTACATAAACTTACAAGGATTTAGAGCGTTAGAAATCTCGACCAGTTCTCTAGCAGCCACCTGAAAAGCCAGGAGAATGATACAGATCGAAATGACTTGCAAAACAACAAGAAGCTTACTTGAAGCCATTTTTCTCTCGGTATAAGGAAAGGGCATTATGGTTCACCCATTTTATAGCCAAAAAGGGAAAGGATTGGCATTCATTTTCTCCTACTAATTTAATGTCTTTGGCCCCAGCAAGACTTGGACTTTTGGGTCCACGCCGGAGTTTAACTAGGGACATGACTTTTGAGGGATATAACATTATTTTAAAAGGACTCTCTTAGGTCCTTAGAAATAGGGATTCATTCGTGTCGCGTGGAGCTCATCCTGATCATATTTCGCAAAATCTAAATTGTAGATTTTTTCGGCCATAGTGTGTAATCAGCGTTAGAAACTAGAATAAAGCTCCGTTTGTAGGGTCTGTTTGAAACTAGAATAAAACTCTGTTTTAACTGATCTCATACAAGTTTGATAACACCTAAAGTGTTTCGAATAATAAACTCTACTAAACTCTCAAGTCCTGCCAACCCCTTGGGCTACTGGGTTCACAAGATGAACAATCCTCCGAATTTAAAATAAAGGAAGTGGAAACGAAATTGAAAGAGAAGTCCAAGTAGAGGGCCATTACCTGCAACAAGTGGCAATTCTAAAATGTATGTGGATTTGACTCATGAGTATGCAAAGTATGGTCGTGTTTTCTGTCATTTTCTATTTTTCAATACTAAGGCTCCGTTTATTTGGGCGTAAAATATTTTTCGGTAAAATGTTTTACCTATTTCCCGGTGTTTGGTTATGTAAAAAATGAGAAAAATATTTTACATATAAAATATTTTCCATTAATTGAATGAAAATGATGTATCCTTAAATCTTCTGTAAGTTATTTTTCGAAATGAACTCGTTGTCTTCTACTACAATTTTCACTGCTTAGTTTTCTCGATCGTCAGTCCTGAGCCACGTTTAATTCTAATATTCTCATATCTCTCCACCGTTTAAGCCTCTCTCTCTCTCTCTCTCTCTCTCTCTCTCTCTCTCTCTCTCTCTCTCTCTCTCTCTCTCTCTCTCTATATATATATATATATATATATATATATATATTACACCGAAACAAACGGAACCTAAATTTGGCTTCTCTCCGGTCCATCTCGGGTCCGATCTTGCAATACCTATATTGCCACGTACATAGATATATTTTCCTTGATAACTCTGAGTGTCTGACCATCTGAAGTGCACCTTAACCAATCTATCAATTGAATTGAATCCTATTATGCTAATTGAGATTCATGTAATTAATTTACTGTTAATCGATTGATATAGTAGTAAAACTTTTGTAGGTTAATTTGGATCCTATTTTATAGATTGTTCATTGTGTAACATTTTCCGAAAACAGAAGACATGTTAAATCACACATCTTTTTTTTCCCCACATTAATGTGATCATTTAGTGCATCATACCTTTTCCTTTTATTTCTGGGCATGATTGGTTCTACATCCACCGCTTACTTTCACTGCTTTTCCAATCTCACCGCCAATCCCGACAATTAATGGTCTGAATTTAAAAAAAAAACTATTATAGGGAAGAAGAAAGAGTTTATCACGAAGAATTTTTAAATTCCAAATCGTTCAAAACACTTTTCGAACTTAAGATTGAGTAGGGTGGCGAGAGGGGTGAAAAAAAAGCGGCGTAAGCTTTCCTATGCACAGGATATACCAAACCAAAGAAAAACGCGTGATTGAAATTTGAAACTGGAGAAGACTTATGGGGTTTCCTTGTCCTTGTGTTTCGAAATCAACTCGATCGTCCAAATAATTGAATGGTCCAGTGTCTCAATACCTCAACCACCACACGACTATATATATATATATATATATGGGCCTATTTGATGAGCTGACCTTGAAAACCAATGGCTTTGACCTGTTCGTTTAAAGTTTTTGGATTTTGAATTCTAATCATTATTTTATTTCTTTTCAATTGATCATTACTCTCTTTTTTTTTATTTCTTTCCATTTATTACCTTTATTTTCAATCATTACTCTATTTCTCTCTACACTCATTATCCACAAATCCAAAATCCCAAAACAAACGGGGTCGATTTTAGGATTCGACTCTCATCGCATGCTATCTATTCATGTGCGTGGTTAGTCTACACGGGCCTTTGCTCGGTTTTAGTTGGAATCCTAGCTAGTCGACTATTTTTAGAATTACCCTTCCGTGTAAAAAAAAATACAAATGGTCTTGGCCCGCCTCCGTGCGCGAGCTAGATCCAGGTCCCAAGCCTGTTAGTCCGACCATTATAATTTTGTCAGTATGTGGGTAAGACTCTTGGGTCTGTGATCTAGGGTGGCTCTCATATCGGGAGTTTAATTGGGTTAAGTGTGTGTGTTTAAGAGGCTTTGGTTGGCTTCTTGCCATCCAAATGTGGTTAATTCTTTCCTTCTGATTCCTCGCGGCATATGATTGTCGGAGTTCTTTTTCGTTCTGTTTGACGCCTCGTGATTTGAATCCTTTAAATCTTTATAATTTATTTCCAAAGATTAATAAATTTTCTTTGTTGTACAAAAAAATAAAATAAAACAATTGGGTAGTAAATGTGATATGTAGAATTACTCTCTTACCCTTCTGTATAAAAAAAGAGAGACTATTTTCAGAATTAGTTGATCCATTAGGTCGGAAAGTGTTTTACAAAAAAAGTTATATGCTGAATATTCAGGCCCGAAGGTTTACCAAAACATTACATACTGCGCCCCCTGCATTTTTCGCAAATTTTGACAACCTAATTTCCATATGTACATGCATTTCACGTGAGACAACAGGATAAATTAAGCAACCCGGGGATCCTGCTGATCTCAAAGGTTAGCATGTGTGTTGCCCCCTATCTCGGCCATCTATATCGGTAATTAATGGTCCGAATTTTAGGAAATCTATTTCTAGGAAGAGTCTAACTCTTCATCCAAAACACTTTTGAACTTTCCGGATAGGAAACAACACACAAACCTTCAAAGGTCAGCAGGATCCCCCCATTTGTAAATTAAGTTTGCAAATTTCCATATATACTTGCATTTCATGTGAGACAACAGGATACATTAAGGCTGAAGTTCTTCCTAAATCAATTTTGGAAAAATCTAAAATCAGCCTACTGGACTGACAATAAGAAGTGTGAATGTATATTAAAAAATGTAAAAAAAATATATAAAAATATGTGTTTTTCTTATTCTCTTGTGTGCTTATTGTTAACCCACTAGGCTAACAATAGAAAGACCGATTAATTTTTATAAAATACAACAAGTACTATTTACTTATCGTAACTTTTTGTGTACTTTTGCAAAAAACCTTTTAGGAGGAATCATTCGGCTCAGCAAATTAATGAATCGTACAACTACTTGGACAGATAAATTGATTTGAAAAAAAGTGCAGATTAAACGACACTAAAGACGAAAAATAGTTATTTCAAATTTTTTCGTCTTCAATGAACTCATTTTTATTTTGGTCCGTTTTTTTTTTTAACTTTTTGTAGTCCTCTCAGCGAGACAAATAATTAATCAAAATACTGACGTAAATCTTACTAAAATTCAAAAAGGACGACTAGACATACCAAAGCATTAATTCAAGAACACTGGGGCCTAAATTAATATTATACAGACCTCGTTTGGATAAGTCTTTCATTTAATCAACTCATTTAATATTTTTGTTTTTATTACATCAATTAAATATTTACGATTTTGCCATTCTAGGCTTAAAATGCCTAAGATACTCCTCTGTCATGGCATCCACATTACCATCCAAACGTACTCACCACCCGTTTGAAACCCTGTCTTCAATGTAAAGCTGCCGACTAAGTTTAACTCAACTCATTTGCAGAGTCGTAGTAGAGGTCTCAACAAGTACTCTTTGTTCTAGAGTTCAACTCTCTAACGACCCGGATTTTTGCCCTATTTTTTTTTAATACAAATTTGAAATGTTAAAACTAATTCAATAATTAGTTAGATTTATTAATTAAATTACATTATTATGTGTATATTTGATATTACAAAAAAAAAAATCGTATTCGAAACATATTATACTTTAGAGATATACATTCATCCATTGTCTTTCGTATCTAAACGCTAATTAGAATTCTATTGAAACTATATCTCTCTCTCCTCCCGAATTCCACCACCTCTATACTTCTCCTCTATAAATACCTCTCTCCTCTCTCACAATACAACACTCCTAGTCCTCTGCAAAAACAAAAAAAAAAGAAGAAAAAGAGGGATTCGATTTTCGTCCATATCACGTCCCTCTATTCACGGCCTGTTTCCTCTTAGTTGCTGTCGTTTTTAGGCCTAAGTTTCTTCACGAAAGTTGTAGAGGGCATCGAGAGCTTCGATTTCGACCCAAGAATCGCCCAAAACGGTCAAGAATTGATAGAGTTATCGCTGTCCAAAGATCAGTGAAATTTTCGGATTTCTGTTTTCAGACAGCAAACAGGATTTATGAAAACCCCCACTTTTCTCCTAGTTCGAATGGTTTTCGGGCTTTGACTTCTTCACAAAAGTTGTAGAGCGTTTCAAGATCTTCGCGTTAGACACAAGAATCGTCCAAAATGGCAGAGGTTTGGTCAAGTTATTCCCGTCCAAAGTTGCTGCTAGAATATCGATTTTTCGCCGCCAAACGAAAACCCACCGGACTCCACCGAATCGCCTTGTCCGGATTAAAGGTATTATAATCTATATCCTTTCTCTTCCTAAGTATATTAATGTACTAAGAGGTTAGTTTTTATGATTAGAATCGAAAAGAATCGATATTAGATTTAACGAACGAAAACTCAGATTTTCCGAAAAGATAAAGGTCACCGTTGATAACCGTGTTTATTAATCATGTTTTTGAAACTGCTCACCCCATGGATGTTTTTTAAAAAATTGACACTGTAATTACACTTATCCCCTTGGGTTTCCTGAGTTTATGATTTCAGCCCAGATGTATTAATAACATATTAACCTTAATCCCTGTGTTTCTTACTCTAGAATTTCGGACTATAACAAGTTTTGTCCTTTTGTTATTATAATGCGAGGAAATCATGTTTAGTTTTGTTAATAACATTAACAAGTTAAGTTAAGTCACTTGTTTAATACAAATTGCTTGCACAAGTAGTAATGTATGGGCATCGGTCTAGTCATAAAATATTAAGGGATTATTTACTTGCATACTATCAATTGTCATGCTTGCTTTCACACAGAAACATATCATGTTTATTGATTACGTTATTATGGATTTTTGATTTGTTGGATCAGAACTTGGTTCGCTTGGTGGTTTCAAATGAGAATTTTGCAGACGTTGTAATTGTTAATGAAAAAGGAAAAACAGATGAAGGTTGTGGGCTTAGCAGGACCTCGGGGATAGCCTGACAGGACCCCGTATCGATCGGGGGTAGCCTGGTAGGACCTTGAGGGTAGCCTGAAAGACCTAGTGTTGCTAGGGTGGCCAAGCAGGACCTCATGGGTAGCCTGGCATGACCTCAGGTATTGAGGGTAGCCTAGCAGGGCCTTGAGGGCAGCCTGATGGACCAAGAATTGTGTGGATAGTCTACTAATACCCCGTGATATTGAAGGTAGCTGAACGTTTGAAATATGTTCAACGGAATTTTGAGTTTGCAAAAGTGATGGATACTATAGTGCAGGTATGATTATGAAATGTGAGATTCAAAAGAAATTAAATTAAAGGCTTGCTAATGGATTTATTTATTTAATGCTTGTCGTTCTATTATGAAATTTTCATATGAATTGTGATAAAGCTACTTAGCTGTAAAGTAAGGGGTTGGTAAGGTTAGGCTTATTCAACTGAGTGAATTATCACTCACGGATACGTTTGTATCCTGGTAAATCGGTTGCTTCGGCGATCAATTTGCCAGAGTATGCAGGATTCAACGGTGGAGCAGTTTGACACAGGAAGAATACGAGAGGCGGAGACCAATTATGCTTGGGATCTGTATCAAGACTAGAGTCGCTTTGAAGTTATTTCAATAAATTGCCAGATTTTATTAAGGTTAAATAAATATTTTTTTTTGAGTTAGTATCTTCCATGAGAAGTCGGATCAATGCTTGTCAGACCAATGTTTACCTTTGAATAAAAGTTTTGTATTTTCAATTTGAGTTGAAATAAAGAAATCCCTATGTTGATACTTCCGTGTTTATTTGGTTAACTAAAGAAATCTTTTTCGAAAAACAATAATTTTTTTTTGAATATTCGAAAAACAATAATTTATGCTGCCGATATTCGTTTAAAATATCGGGGCGTTACAAACTCATCACCGCGTGCTAACAATTTCCTGTTTGGGGTCAGCGTGGACGTAGTTTTCCCTCGGCTTTAATTGCAGTCGTCAATCCTAGTGGATGCTCCCAGAGTATTCGGTTCATTTGGTCGCGACTATATATATATTGCATATATAAAAGAACATTATAATTAGATATTCAGGCTAGCTAAATCTCCATTCAATGTGAGACAAATGGCTATAACTTAAGTTTCTTGTGTCGTGTGCAAGCCTTGAAATAGAGCTGCCGAGCGAGTTTGCCAATCGGATTGATTTCCTTGACGCGGTCGGCTGGCTTCTAAATATCAGTTCAAACAAAAATTACCTCTAAATAGATTAACTCGGCTCTGCTGGAGCAAGAAGCGAGAGGGTAAATTTCCTATCCCTTTGGTGCCTACTGCTTTCGGTTTCCACAGTTTTTATGCTGATCTTATCATGGAACATTAGGGATTCGGGGAGTTTTGTTAAAAAGAGATTTGCGTCTAAGCTTATTAAAAAAAGAAAGCCTGATTTGATTTTCATTCAATAAATGAAACTGGAGAGTTTAGATAGAATTGATGTTCTGAAATTATGGGACTGTGGTGATTTTGAGTTTGCTATATCTAGTTCTATCGGGGCATCCGGGGGCTTACTATCCATCTGGAACAAAGAATTTCTTAAAGTTGACAATATTGTCTCCCACAAATCTTTCATTATTTTACATGGTGTGCTATATACTCCCTCCGTCCCTTATTTTCTGTCCAGTATGCCATTTTGGGTTGTCCCTTAATAAGTGTCCATTTTATAAAGTTAGGAGGGTGAAAGTTGGTGCATTATCTATTTTGTCTTTAAAAGTAGATTTCATTTTGAAAAGTTAGTGAGTAAAAGTGTAATGATGAAGGGTAAGTAGGGAAAGTGGAGGAAAAAGTTGATGTGAAAAGTGTAATGATGATGTCTTTTTAATAAGTTGAAGTTACGAAGCAGGACACTTAAAAAGGGACGGAGGGAGTAATTCTTTCCCTTGTTGAGTGGTGAATGTATATGATCCTAATGAGGTGGGAAGTAGGAGAGTTTTATGGATGAATTATTAGGATTGAAAAGGAACTCCCCTGTCCCGTGGTGTATGGGGGGAGATTTTAACGAAATTACCACTATCAGAAAGGGTGTCAACGGGTGGAAGAGGAATGAAGGATTTTGTGAATTTTTGCAATTCTATGTAGCTAATAGACATACTGATGATTGGGAGGAAGTTTACTTGGACCAACTACCAATATCATGCCATCCTTAGTCGTTTGGACAGATTTCTGCTGTCTCAACAATGGCTGGACAGATTCAAAGTTCTTCAATGGGGGCTTCATAGGCCCATATCTAATCATTGTCCTATTATGCTGCTTGATGATGGAAGAGATTGGGGCCCTAGACCGTTTAAATTCATGGATATCTGGCTATCAAATCTGAAGTGTATGGCTATTGCTAAGGAAACATGGGAGAATACAAAGGTGAGTCAGTGAGTGGATGGGTTGGCTTTATTTTTTGCAGAAACTGAGAGCAATCAAAGACAAGCTCAAGGTATGGAACAAAGAGGAATTTGGGGATGTCAACGCGGCTTTACAAGATAAGGAAGTAGAAATTCATCGATTTGATCTTTTGGTGGAGGAGAGAACGCTCAATTCTGAGGAGAATGCCTTGAGATGTAAGGCTAAAACTGAATTTTGGAGGCTATCTCAACTGGCTGAAACTATGTGGAGACAAAAATCAAGGTTGACTTGGATGAAATTGGGGGATAAAAATACGAGATATTTTCAAGCCATTGCAAATAATAGATTTCGGAGGAATATGGTGGGTTCGGTAAAGGTGAATGAGAGAAAGCCTGAGGATCCCCTGGAAATAAAGGTTCCTGCCGTTGATTACTTTAGTGATAACTTTAAAGAGGAGAGAAAGCTTAGACCAATGTTGGGGAGTGTGCTAGGGAGCTCTTAATCCGGACATCTCTAGTCAGTTAGATAAAGTTTTTGAAGAGGGGGAAATCCTTGCAGCTTTGAAGGAATGCAGCAGCATCAAGGTTCCGGGTCCAGATGGTTTCAATTTCTCGTTTGTTAAAAAAGGGTGGGATTTTATGAAGGAACTGCTGGTGCAATTCTTCTCTGAGTTCCACTCTAAATATTGCAAGCTCACTAGAGGTATTAACTCTACTTTTGTAACTTTAATTCCGAAAGTTGATTCCCTCAGGTCATTTCAAGAATTCCGACCCATAAGTATGGTAGGTTGGATTTATAAGGTGCTTGTTAAAGTTCTAGCTAATAGACTCAAATGCCATCTACCTCCTCTTATTGGTGAATCCCAAGCTGTGTTTATTGAGGGCAAACGGATATTGGATGGTGTTCTTGTCGCAAACGAGGTTATTCATGGGTGGAAAAATAGCTCTCAAGGAGGTTTGATCTTAAAAATTGATTTCGAGAGTGTGGGCAGCGTGCCATTGGAATTTCCGGATTCCAAAACGCAAGGGGCCCAGATCGAGGGAGCGCGAGCGGGGAAGCAAGCGCTCGCAAAATACAGAGTCGCCACTCGGGTTTGAAGGTCCCACACCCAAGGAACCGTATTTCGAAGCACTTGTCGCGCTGTTTGATTTGAAAAAGTTTAGGAACCAGTCCGTCATAACCATATCTGGGTTCGGGAGCCAGGTTACGAGAGGGAAAGGGTTTTATGGCACCCCTCTCGCCCAATCCGGAGATCGGTCTTTACTTAGGCATTTGCGAAAGATGTTTGTTTGCGATTCTGTTTGATTAATCAATTTTTTAGCCAATTTAGGGCGGGAGAACAGTTAATCGGGGATTAAAACTGTAACATGTTTGCAGGATGTGATAGATAGCATGCATGGATGAGTAGTTAGTATAGGATGAGAACAGATTGCTGTGGGAGTTTAAACAAACTGGGAGGCCCCTGTTTTGGAGTGACGTGCGTAGGAAGAAACCAGCATGCACTGAACGAGTCACTGCATGTTGTTCACTCCTGCGCGCACAACTCCAAGACACGCGCGCGCCGGTGAGCTCAAACCCACAGCTCTTATTCTCAAACCATCTGGGCTCTGGAAGGACCAGTGCACACCCAGGACAAACCACGCAGTTTATAGGCAGCATAATATAGAGTTTAAAGGCTGTAAAGCCTTACAAATTAATAAAACACCCCATAAACAGTGTGGGGACAAAATAATGACCTAAAACCAAGCTACCCGTGCAAGGCCACTCACTGGTCAGAGGCATACTGTCGCGCGATGTAGTCACTCTGGCGCGCGAGGATGCGCCCTGGCGCACTATCGCGCGACGGAGCGAGTCTGGCGCGCGATGGTGCGCCCTGGCGCACTGTCGCGCGATGAAGCCAGTCTGGCGCGCGATGGTGCGCCCTGGCGCGGACCAGTGTTTGGTTTACACATTTCTGGGTTTTGGGACAGGTCCAGAATGATCCCAGGGGTACTCCAAAACAGAAAACATGTAAATTGAACTATGGCTAGCAATTTCTAACAGAGGAAAGCAGTAAACTGGTTATTAACATGCTCAACAGAGTGATCTATACACAAAATAAAGCACAAAACAGTAGGACACCAATCCCCACGCGGTCCATCGCGTGCAGCACCGGAGTGTCGCGCGAGAGAGTGGGACCATTGCGCGCTGGTTCCTACCATGACGGTTTTTGAAACCTTGCCAGCTTTAGGACCAAAACTGGTATTGATTACCAGCCTTGGCCCTGCCAGCCCCCCTCAAAGATCAGAACAGAAAATAGAACAAAGGTAAGCTATACCTTTGGTTTTTGAGTTTGAAAGGTATTGAGCTTTGATGTGTTTGAGGCTTGATTGAGGTATTTAAGTGTTTTGAGGAATGTGAATTTGGAAGAAAAGCACTAGAGTTTGTGCTTAGCCTTTCAATTTTTTGGAACCCTTTGAATGAAAGACCCATGGGGGTATAAATAGGGAGAGGGGGTGAATCTGGTTGGAAACAGAGGAGTTCAGGCAGTCCACGAGGTCTGGCTGAAGTTGCATTGGTGGCCAACTGTCCTCCTATAGAAAGGTTGGTGGTAGGTTGGACTGTCGCGCGACAGAGTGAGTCTGTCGCGCGATGGTGCGCCCTGGCGCACTGTCGCGCGATGGAGTGAGTCTGGCGCGCGATGGTGTGCCCTGGCGTATTGTCGCGCGATGGAGCTAGTCGGGCGCGCGATGTTGCGCCCCGGCGCGGGATGGTTGCGCCCTGGCGCGGACCAGTAGGGTTTTTGGTTTTTGAAGTGGCTTAGGCTAGGTTAGGTTAAAGGTTTTTGCAAACACTCAAAGCTCAAACACGCTATCATTCCCAAGGTGTTCTTGATCCATTTCATCATTGGGGAATCAAAAACCGTAAGTAAACTAATCTGGAAGCCCAGATTGGGGTGTCTACAGAGAGAGCCTATGATTGTGTCAATTGGGGATTTTTACTTGACTTATCCGCAAAATTGGGCTTCGGGGAGAAGTGGTGTGCTTGGATTAAGGAATGTTTGTTCTCGGTGACTATGTCTGTTCTGATAAATGGCTCTGCATCTAAGGAATTCCAAATTCATAAGGGCATTCGATAGGGGGATCCGTTATCTCCCTTTCTATTCAATATTGTGGTTGAAGGGCTAAACATTCTGCTAGAAAGGGCGAGGGAGCTAAACTTCATTAAAGGGGCTAGAATTGGACCGATTGGAGCAAATGGGATAGTGGTTTCTCCCCTCCAATTTGCTGACGACACGATTATTTTCTGCAATAATGATAGAGAGGAGTTGGCTAATATCAAAAGAATTCTGTGATGTTTTCAACTTATGTCAGGATTAAAGATAAACTATTCCAAAAGTTCTTTGTGTGGGATTAAGGCAAACCACCAGGATGTTACCACCCTTGCTATGGTCATGGGATGCAAAATTGATCATTTGCCAATCAAGTACTTGGGGTTGTCATTGGGAGCTAATCCAAACATAATCAAAACATGGGATCTGGTGATTGAAAGAATGGAAAAAAGGCTTAGTGTATGGCATAGGAGATTCAACACTTCTGGGGATAGACTTACTTTAATGAACTCATCCCTTGGAAGTTTTGCCTATATACTTCATGTCGTTATTCAAAATGCTGTTGTCAGTTGCCAAGGCATTAGCAAAAATCCAGAGACAATTTTTTTGGGGTGATACGGTGGATAAGAGAAAGTTACACCAGGTCAAATGGGATGTGATTTCCAAAAAGAAAAAGTATGGAGGGTTAGGAGTCAAGAATTTGATGATCCAAAACCTTGCTCTCCTGGCCAAGCAATGGTGGAGATTCTACAAGGACAGCGATTCTCTATCGGTGAAGGTGATCAAATGCAGATACAATTTGGAGCCAAGATGTTGGTTACCTCAATTACCCTCTTCTAGTAAGGCCTCTATTATTTGGAAGGACATCTATTCGGTAGGGGAAACCAATGGTTGTATCGGATCCCCTCTCCAGGAGGGTTTTAAATTAGAGGTTCACTCGGGGCAGAAAATCTCCTTCTGGAACCAAGTCTGGTTAGGGAACTCATCCCTTAAAGAGGAGTATCCTCGCCTCTATCTCATCTCTACTCAAAAAGAAATGGTAATTAGTGATATTAAAGATGATAGATGGATTACTATTCCAGAGAGGGCTACGGGATTCGAAAATTCAGCAATTTGAGGATCTGCTTTTGAGACTACAATCGGTGCTTTTGGATCCAACCAAGTGTGATCTGTTGAGGTGGAAATGGGCTCCTGATAATTGCTTTTCTGTAAAATCTGTGTATAATAGATGGGAACAAGTGGGCCTTACAACGAATAGGGTGTTGGGTTCGATTTGGAAAAGCATTTCCCCACCTAAAGTGGAAATTTTTTCCTGGTTGGCACTCCAGGACAAAGTGGCTACGAAGTCAGCTCTTCTCTACCGCAATATATTACCTGAGGGCCAATCGGTGATGTGTCCATTCTGCTCTTTTATTGTAGAAACACCGGAGCACCTCTTTCTCCATTGTCAATTTGCATGGGATGTTTGGTCATTGATTTTAGACTGGTGGCATGTCAGTTGGGTTTGTCTGGCCTCCTTGTTAAACCTCTTTACATGGTGGTTAGATTTTGGTTTCAAAAATCTGGAGAAGTTCATGTGGGAAACAACTTTTCATGCTACTATTTGGTCTGTATGGCTGGTAAGAAATGATGTTGTCTTCAACAATGTTTCTTGGCGAGTGGAGAACCTTTGGGAGCTAATTAAAACCAGAGTTGCTATGTGGATCAAAGTGAAGTTTGATATTAAGGTGCACTCGGTGAAGGATTTTAAGAGTTATCTTAATGGAATAAGGAAGATCAAAGTGTAAGTTCTTTTTTCGTGAGGATGGATTCGATCCAACTTTCTGTTGGAGGGTCATCCCCTTCTTCCTTTTGTTTTGTTTTGTATCTGCTGCACTTTAAGCATTTGTTGCTTATTGAATGCTCTCTCGATGTACTCTTTTCGAGCCAATAAAGTTTTCGTTTTGCCGAGCAAAAAAAAACATCACTATCACTAGAGAGCACTCAAACGACAGCGATGCGATTGGACTAAGCAGTGCTTCCCAACAGATTTACAAACGACTTATTTTCATTTTTTTACTTTTTTTACTACAGTAAAAGAGAAAACAGTACAGAAGAGTAGCAGCTTGCAATAGAGAGATTCGAACGCAAACATCAGGAAATCTTGTCCACCATGCCAACCTCTTTGGCCCAAATTAAGCTTTTTGTTTGTGAGACTTGCAAAATCATCCATGTCGAGGGTTGTGGCCCCAAGGATCGTCCACCACCATCTTACGATCTGTTTGAACAACACAAATATGCTTGTGAGTCATGCAATATTTTGGCAGAGATGAACAGATTTTTATTTTTTTAGAAAACAAATATCAGTGATTGATTACTTCAGTGTGGTGAAACCAACTTAAAGAAATACACCCACTGAGCATACTAACTAGAGAGTAGGGTAATCTCCACTGAATTCCAAAGTGAAAGTAGACGAAGAAATATAGGAATCCATTTCTTTTAATATTGTATGGAAAAACATCTATAAATTTACGATTCAAATACAGCCAGGAGGACTAATTAACCCTACGAGAATCGATATCACTGCGAAGGTTTCAAATCAAGAGAGAGCAAAATTCTAAGTTTTACCACCAGGGCAGTTTCTTATCTACGTAAACTTTCTTTTAACTTTTTTAATAACTAGGTATCTGGTTTACGTGCACCTCAACTATATATGTAAACTTACGAGGATTTAGAGCGATAGAAGCCTCGATCAGTTCTCTAGCAGCCACCTGAAAAGCTAGGAGAATGATAGAGATCAAAAGGACTTGCAAAACTACAAAAAGCTTGCTTGAAGCCATTTTTCTCTCAGTATAAGGAAAGGGCGTTAGGGTTCACCCTTTTTATAGCCAAAAAAGGGAAAGGATTGGCATTTTGGGTCAACGCCAGAGTTAAACTAAGGACATGACTCATGAAATATATAACATTATTTTAAAAGGATTCTCTCATGCACCTTAATTTGGAATTAAGGGTTCATTCATGCAGCGTGGAGCTATCTTGCCGATCGTATTTTAAAAATCTGTATTGTAGATTTTGCCGGCCATAGTGTGTAATCGTTTGAAAATCTCACTCTGATTCGATAATCGTAACCCTCTAAAAATAAAGCTTCATCTTGAGAAAAAGTGGACTGCGAGAACGATGTTAGGGCATAGGTGAACAATTTTCGAATCAATTTAAGTTTTTAAAGAGTATATATCTATAGTGGGTTTATGGGATTGTTTTTTTTTTTTTTTTTTTTTGTATATCTCAATGTCTAGACAAACTAATTATGCGCTTCTCGATCGACTAATCATTGAGCGACCCATTACACTATCAATTTGCAGGGTCTGTTCGAAACTAGAATAAAGCTCCGTTTTAACTAATTTCATACGATTTGATAACACCTACTCCCTCCGTCCCCTTATTATAGTCCAGTATTCTATTTTGGGATGTCCCTTAATAAGTGTCCATTTCGTAAAGTTAGTGGGTAAAAATTAGTACATTGTCTATTTTGTCCCTAAAAGTATATTCCATTTTGAAAAGTTAGTAAGTAAAAAGTATAATGATGATGGGTAAATAGGGAAAGTGGAGGAAAAGATTGATGTGAAAGGTATAATAATGATGTTTTTTTAATAAATTGAAGTTACGAAGTAGGACATTTAAAAAGAGACGGAGGGAGTAAAATGTTTCCAATAAAAAATTCTAAGAGGGACTAGACTCACTAGTCATGCCAACCCCTAGGGCTACTGGGTTCACAAGATGAACAATCCTCCGAATTTAAAATGAACAATCCTCCGAATTTAAAATAAGGAAGTGGAAACGAAATTGAAAGAGAAGTCCAAGCAGAGGGCCATTACCTGCAACAAGTGTCAGTTCTAGAATGGACGTGAATTTGGCTCACTTTTACCGATCCTCTAGTCTCACTATCCGTCTCAGCAATCAATGGTCTGGATTCTAAAAACACTCTATTAGGGAAGAATAAAGAGTTTACCTGGAAGAATTATTAAATTTCAAATCGTCCAAAATATTTTTAAACAGTAAGATTAAGTGCGGTGGGGGAGGGATGAAAAGGAACCATAGGCGTAGACTTTCCCATGCATAGGATATACCAAATCTAACCAAAGAAAAACGCGTGATTGAAATTTGAAACTGGAGAAGACTTATGGGGTTTCCTTGTCCTTGTGTATTGAAATCAACTCGATCGTCCAAATAATTGAGTGGTCCAGTGTCTCAATACCTCAACCACCATACGACTATATACATAGGGGGGGCTATTTGATGAGCTGACCTTGACAACCAATGGCGGCCCCGTTCCGGATTGGGTACTTAAAAAATAAGTACTTATTTATAATTTTTAAGTTTTAAAATATTAGACTTACTGAAATAAAAAAAATATTCAATATGGATCTTATTTGATAAATTTCAATGAGTTCTATCAAACTTTGCTAAAAAAAATTAAAAAAATATTTTTATAATTTCATTATTTTTATGTTTGAAAATAAGTCTTTATTTTTTAAGTACTTTTTTTAGAAAACGGAACGGGGCCTAATTTTACAGTTTATCTCTCACCGCATGTTGGTGTGTGGTCAGTCTACAGGGGCCTTTCTCAGTTTTAGTTGGAATCCTAGCTAGTGGACGTACTATTTTCGGAATTAGTTAATCCATTAGGGCGAAGGGCGGGTTTGACGAAATGGTAGAGTTGCTCCCTTGTGACCTGAAGGAGGTCACGGGTTCGAGTTGCAAAATTGAACAGTCTCTTTTCTTGCAGGGATAAGGTTGCGTACATCAACCATTCTCCAAACTCCGCAATGACGAGAGTCTTGTGCACTAAATTTGCCTTTTTTTTTAGATGATCCATTAGGTCGGATAGTGTGTTACAAAAAAAATTATATGCTGTATTCAGGCTAGAAGGTTTACCAAAAAGTTACATACTGCGGCCCCTTCTTTTTTTGCAGGGCAAAATTTTGACAGCCTATTTTCCATATATACATGCATTTCACATGAGACAACAGGGTAAATTATGCAAGCCGGGGATCCTGCTGAGCTTTGAGGTCAGTATATGTGTTGTCCACCATTTAGACCATCTATGTCGATAATTAATGGCTCGGATTTTAGGAAAACATGTACTCTTTCAGTCCTTGAAAGAGTTTTTAATTTAAATACAGACAATCCAAATTAAAACACTTTTGAACGGTCTGAATGGGGCCGGGAACAAAACACAATGCTGACCTTTGTAAATTAACGCTGCAAATTTCCATATATACTTGCATTTCATGTGAGACAACAGAATAAATTAAGGCTGAAGTTCTTCCTAAATTAATTTGTCTTAAATACAACAAGTACTAGTATTTACTTCTCGTAATTCTTCGTGTACTTTTGCATAAAACCTTTTAGGAGGAATCATGCGGCTCAGCATACAACTATTGGAAAAGATAAATTGATTTGAAAAAAAGTTCAGATTGGACGACACTGAAGACAAAAAATAATTATTTCTAACTTTTTCGTCTTTAGTGAAGTCATTTTTATTTCGGTCCTATTTTTTTAAAAACATTTTGTAGTCCTCTCAGCGAGACAAATAATTAATCGAAAGATTGACATAAATCTAACTAAAATTCAGAAAGGACGACTAGAAATACCAAAACATTAATTCAGGAACAATGGGTCCTAAATTAATGTTATACAGACCTCGTTTGGATAAGTCTTTCATTTAATCAACTCATTAAATATTTTTGTTTAGACTACATCAATTATTTCTTTCTAAATAGAGCAACATCAAATATTCAAAACACAATGGTGCATTTTGACTAAACCATGCTTCACAAAAGTGACATACAACTTAATTTATTTTTACATTTTCACCCAATTGAAGCAGAATTAAAAAAACGAAAACCCAGTATAGTAGCCTGCAGTACTAAGATTCAAACTCAAAAATAATGTAAATGAAAAATAAATTTTTGATTTTTTTTCATCGTTTAAAAGATCTCAATGAGATCTATCAAATAAAATCTATAATGCTAAGAAAGTTGTTAGCGTAAACACCTGATTTTTGAGCTTGAAATTGCCTTCTTAAAAAATCAGTACTTATTTGGGTTTCTGGAACGGTTCTTCTTCTTCTTTTTGTTTAAATATGGATTTTATCAAATGTAGTCACATTTTGACACCTCAACGAATTCGTAGGAGACCAATTTCACTATCTACCATTGGTGGCCATAGTTTAAAATTAGGTAAATTCCTTATAAACTAGCCCCACAAAAATCAATGGCACCTGAAGGCCTGGAATGCAAAATTTAATTATAAGGGAACAAATCCCTAATCTGAGGTTCTTGACGTCGGGTTTCAAAGTTATGTAAACTTACAATGATTTTGATCGCTGAAAATCTCGACCAGTTCCCTAGCAACCACCTGAAAAGCCAAGAGAATGATAGAAATCAGAAGGACTTGCAAAACAACAACAATCTTACTTGAAGCCATCTTTCTATCTAACTATAAGAAAAGTGGCAATTAGGGTTCACCCTTTTTTATAGCCAAAAAGATATATAAGGCTGGGATTCATTTCCTACCAATATATTATATAATGTCTTTGGCACTAGCAAGACTTGGACTTTTAGGTCAACGCTAGAGTGCAACTGGTGACAAGAGCGACTTTTAAGAGTATGGAGAAAGGATGTTAGAAATTCTATATTCAACGAAAAAGTTTAATAAGTTATTAGGCAGAGAGAGCCAACAATTAATATAATAGGTACGAGAGAGAGAGAGAGAGAGAGATCATTCATTTTTTGTCTCTAAGGCATGTGGTATTGTATATGTGACATTCCCCTCACGTACTGCTGCAATGCGGTATTGTAACATCTTTTTAGTTTATCATCGTGCAACTTTATAAATATTTGGATTGTTACCGTGGATGTTAGTAATAGTCATAAATTTTTGGAATAGGGGATAGAATGAGTCTAGTTTTGATACCTTAATTATAAAATGGGATAGAATAATAATCTAGAAGCTTAAGCTGTATATTAATTGAAAAGGTTCCTGGCCATATTATATGAAGTGTTCACTCGTTTCATGCCCCGTGGATTTGGGATTGTATTCCTTAGAAGGATTCTCTCCATGTCCTTAATTTTGGTCCGGATGATTATTTAGCTCTCAAAGTTACTTTTATTTAAAACTAGCCATGGGAATAAAAATAAAGAAGTTTCTCAGAAGTATATTTTCCCAGCAAATGAACAATTAAACTTTAGTTTTTCTACAAAATTCTTTTGCCAAACGAACATTCACAGAAAAATAGATTTCATTTTCTTTTACTTCACTTTTTCTGAGAATAACTTTCTTGTACAATATTCTTGCCAACTAAACGGAGCCATAGGGAAAGGGATGGATCAGATTTTCGCTCAATCTAGTATATAATATGATTTATGGTTGCAAGTGTCAACCTGAATCACAATCCTATTCATGTCCCTTTGATAGGCGCGTAAATATTCACATTAGCGCCCCCTAATTTATCATTGCTAAGTCTATTTATATAATATTACTTGGAGATTAATGCTTAATTTTTTTGTTGTAGGTATTCGGAGGTTTTTGATATTTTAATGTGCATTGTTTAGTTGCTGATATCGAAGTAAAAGAAGCTTGGATTGTGCCTTATAATTTTTCCCCTCCTACCATGCTGCTGTGTACGTGGTAATGGAAGTAAATTGGGTTAGCAGAATAATACAAGACATAAAATTGATGGGCCCGAAGCTATACTAATTGGACTTGCAATTGGTCTTCCTAGTGGGTCTAATGTTTAATAGACATTTTGACCAAGGCTGGGCCCAATTGACTGATTTCTCAACGAGGGCTTTTACAAGTGAAAGTCGGCAGCAGCAGCTTATAAAAGGAAGAGGTCATGTGCGCAGGGCTGCGAGATTTAGCTTTTTGTTTCGAATATTGTTTATTTTTGTTCCGAGTTTTTCTTCAAGTTTTGAAGCTTCGTTTAATTATTCGCACTCCGGTAATTTGTTTTAATTTCCGTTTTTTATAAAAGTTGTTCGTTTGTTCTTATTTAACTTAGATCTTTTGTTTGTTTTCTATCCCGTATTTAGAATCATGTTTCAAATTAGGATTTCTTTTCTTTCTTGTTTAATAATGAGTGAGTAGTTCAATAGGTAGGGTTGCGGGGTGATTAGCACACCGTAACTAGTTTGGGCACTGCTCCTTTTATCAAACAATGAAATAATGATTTTAGATTGAAAAATACTTCCCGCGGACAAATCCGGGCATCGTCGGAGCCCATGTGAACGGGGGAATGGGGGTCCAAAACTCATTCTCCACTGCGCATGGGTATACGGCGACCATAGGGTCTCGCATCTTGCGGGGTGTCTTTTTCAATCTAAAATTAAACATTTTTAAGAACTCCAAACAGAGCAGGTTAATCCGGACTAGTTACAAGTGCTATGAACCCTACGACTGTACCTTCCTTTTATTTATTTGAAAAAATACATCAATTTGTTAGTTTTTATTAATCTCAACCAAATCGACAAGGGGTGGCTACCTAAGAGCCAATTTAAATAAGTAACAACCCGAATTTTTAGTTAGCACACATTACCATCTCTGTGGATTCGACTCCGAACTTATCAGATATTATGCTACGTCGGTCTCTGCCCTACGCTTGAGGTAACCCATTATTTTAGGACTAGGAATCGATCAAGCACCCTTCCGAACGTGGAAATCCCGAAAGTATAACATCAAATTCTTGTTGCCGTCACTTCCAAACATCAAAATCATTGAAATATGAAATATGACGTCACATTATCATTCCTTGTCTAAGAGTTCTGCCATCCAAATTGAGCCTTACATGTCTGTTTGCTTTTTCTTTTGGATGACCTTTATATATATGTATGTTTTGATGTTGAGGGTATGGGCCGATGGGAAACAGCTTTTGCTGGTACTTGGGCTGTTAAAATCTCTGGCTAAGGCTTCGTTCCAGAAACCTTCTTAAAAAATAAGTACTTATTTTGAAACTTCTTAAAGAAAAATAAGAAGGGTTGTTCCAGAAAACTCAAATAAGCAGCTTATTTCACATTTTCAAACTCAAAAATAACGTAAATGAAAAATAATTTTTCAATTTTTTTTGCACCGTATTAAAAATCTCAATGAGATCTATCAAATAAGATCCATATTGATAGAAAAATTATTTGCGTAAATACATAATTTTTGAGCTTAAAGTTGCCTTAACCAAAAAATAAGTAGTACTTCTTATTTTGTGGAACACCCCTTATTATTGAACAAAAAATAAGAACTTATTCAAGTTCTGGAACGGGGCCTAAATATTGGGGAGTGCAATAGGTTGTTCTAGCGGGAAATTCTTTGCCGGTCCCATTTTTTGCATGCTATCCCATTCAGACCATTTTTTGTAGTGCTATCCCATCCACCCTTTCAACTCATCACCACGTGCCAACAATTTTCCGTGTGTGGTGAGTGTGGACTAGTTTTTCCTCGGCTTTAATTAATTGCAGTACACAAACAACTTATTTTCATTATTTAACTTTTTTTATACAATAAAAGAGAAAACAGTACAGTACAATAGCAGCTTCCAGTAGCGAGATTCGAACGTGAACATTGGGAAATCTTGTCCACCATGCCAACCTCTTTGGCCCAAATTAAGCTTTTAATTTGTGAGACAAAATCATCCATGTCGAGGGTTGTGGCCCTTGCTCCAAGGATAATCTGAGTTAACAAGTTCCCTCTCCATCTTATGATCTGTTTGAACAACACAAATGCTTGTCAGTCACACAATATTATGGATTGTAATTTAGTAATTAATGGTCATGATTAATCATGACGTATCTCTTGGCCTCATGCCGTGAATTTTTGGTAGAGAAGAACAGATTTTTAGTCTTTTACAAAACAAATATCAATTCAATCGAACGTAAGTTGTCGTGTAAGGAACGAGAATATGACAAATATATATCACTTAAAACACGAGTCTGATTTTGTTCACTAGTTTTAAAGGTACGAGAACATTACCCACCTCTATGATTGATTACTTCAGTGTAGTGAAACCAACTTAAAGAAATATACCCACAGAACAAACGAACTAGAGAGAGCAAAATTCTCAACTATTTAAATTTTCTTTAATAACCAGGTTTTCGGACCACTTTACCTGCAACTCAGGTTCTCAACTAATCCTCAACTACGTAAACTTACAAGAATTTAGAGCGCTAGAAACCTCGACCAGTTCTCTAGCAGCCACTTGAAAAGCCAGGAGAATAATAGAGATCAAAATGACTTGCAAAACAACAAAAAGCTTACTTGAAGCCATGTTTCTCTCGGTATAAGGAAAGTGCGCTATGGTTCACCTTTTTTATAGCCAAAAAAGGGAAAGGATTGGCATTCATTTTCTACTACTAATTTAATGTCTTTAACAAGACTTGGACTTTTGGGTCTCCGCCAGAGTTTAACTAGGGACATGACTCATGAGGGATATAACATTATTTTAATTAAAGGATTCTCTTAGGTCCTTAATTTGAAAATAAGGATTCATTTGTGCCGCGTGGAGCTCATCCTGATGGTATTTCGCAAAATCTAAATTGTAGATTTTTTCGGCCATAGTGTGTAATAAGCGTTATAAACTAGAATAAAGCTCCATTTGCAAGGTCTGTTTGAAACTAAAATAAAGCTCCATTTTAACTGATCCCATACACAGGGCCGGCTAATTGGAGAGGTCAAGGAAGCACGTGCGTTGGGCCCTCAAAAAATGTTAAAAAGGAGGGCCCTCAAAATTTTAGGATCCCAATATATATGTATGTATAAATGGCCCCCAAAATATTTTACACCGAGACTCATTTACACAAAATAAGCCCAATTGAAATTTAGGAGCTACAAAATAGGTCCAAATGGTGGAATTACTCATTAGAAACACTGGGACGATAAAAAAAAAAAAAAAAGAAGAAGAAAAGAAACACCTGAGGAGTAATTGGTTTTTTAATGGTTTTTTTTTTTTATAATGGTGGAATTACTCTTTTGTAATGGTTTTTTTATGAGACTTTTTGTAGAGCGCTTTTGTATGAAAAATATAGGGAGGCTTTATTCAAGAGGTTCGCTTCCGACCTCAAAAACTTATGAGCCGGCTCCACCCATACTCGCGAGTTGATAGCACCTAAAATGTTTCGAATAATAAACTCTACTAAACTCTCAAAGTCATGCCAACCCCTGGGGCTACTGGGTTCACAAGATGAACAGTCCTCCGAACTTAAAGTAAAGGAAGTGGAAACGAAATTGAAAGAGAAGTCCAAGTAGAGGGCCATTACCTGCAACAAGTGGCAGTTCTAAAATGGATGTGGATTTGACTCATGAGAATGCAAAGTATGGTCCTGTTTTCTGTCATTTTCTATTTTTCAATACTAAATTTGGCTTCTCTCCGGTCCATCTGGGGTCCGATCCTGCAGTACCTATATTGCCACATACGTCGATATATTTTCCTTGATAACTCAGAGTGTCTGACCATCTTAAGTTCATCTTAACCAATCTATCGAATTGAATCCTATTATGCTAATTGAGATTCATGTAATTAATTTCCTGTTAATTGATCGATATAGTAGTAAAACTTTTGTAGTTTAATTTGGATCCTATTTTATTGATTGTTCATTCCGTAACATTTTCCGAAAACAGAAGACCTGTGAAATCACACATCTTTTTTTTTCCCACATTAATGTGATCATTTAGTACGTCATACCTTTTCCTTTTATTTTTTGGGCATGAGTGGTTCTACGTCCACCGCTCACTTTCACTGATTTCCCAATTTCACCGTCTGTCTCAACATTTTAAGAGTTTTTTAAAATCCGAATCGTTCAAAACACTTTTGAAACTTGAAATTGAGTACGGTGACGAGAGAGGTGATCAAAAGGAGCGGTAGGCGTACCAAACCAAAGTAAAACGCGTGATTGAAATTTGAAACTTGAGAAGACTTATGGGATTTCCTTGTCCTTGTGTTTTGAAACTTGAGAAGATTACCATAGGCGTAAGCTTTCCTATGGGGTTACCTTCTCCTTGTGTTTTGAAATCAACTCGATCGTCCAAGTAATTGAGTGGTCCAGTGCAGGCCGCGTTCTTGAAAATGAAATAAATACTTATTTTCTAAGAAGACAATTTTAAGTTTAAAAATCATGTGATTACGCAAATAATTTTTGATGCAGGAAAGCGTACAAGAAATTGAAAACGGAGTAGCAAGGACGATCACAAACACAGTAGTTTTAGAGAAACTCTCTCTAGACTCTTTTCAATATTCAATAATCAACTCCTTAGCCCTGAGGCGAACAACTGAATATAAAAGATGCAACTCTAACCCTAGAAAGCGTAAATTAGAGGAAAAAACAAGAGTTCTGAAAAAAGAACGAGCTAAAACGGAGTTTCCTACAAAAAATTATAAGCGAAACAAAAATAACCCAAAAACGATTCGAAGGCCCGGTCGGAGGCACAAATGGCCTCAGAAGGCTAAAAAAACACACGGCACATGGCCTTACCGTCGGGCCATTTCAGATCGAACCCAAGTGGGCCCAAAACCAAATTCTCCAGTCAGTTATTCACGAAAATACCTGTTAGTACAAATAGGCCTTGGAATGCTTAAAGTAGTAGTACTCCTCTTTGGCTACTGCATCAATTTTCCTATCAATATGGATATTATATGATATATTTCATTGTGATCTTTAATATGGTGCAAAAAAAATAGAAAAATTATGTTTCATTTACATTATTTTTTAGTTTAGAAATGTGAAATAAGTACTTATTTTTTAAGAAGGTGTTGTTAACGAGGTCTCAGTACCTCAACCACCATACAACTATATATATACATAAAGGGGCTATTTGATGAGTTGACCTTGACAACCAATGGCTTTGACCCGTTCGTTTAAAGTTTTTGGATTTTGGATTATAATCATTATCATATTTCTTTTTAATTATTACTTTTATTTTTTTCTTTATCTCTCTCCATTTATTACCCTTATTTTCAATTATTATTCTATTTCTCTCTACACTCATTATCTACAATTCTAAATCCAAAATCCCAGAACAAATGGGGTCGATTTTAGGATTCGTCTCTCACCGCATGCTATCAATTCATGCGTGTGGTTAGCCTACACGGGCCTTTGCTCGATTTTAGTTGGAATATGTGACATTCCCCTCACGTACCGCTGCAATGCGGTATTGTAACATCTTTTTAGTTTATCATCGTGCAACTTTATAAATATTTGGATTGTTACCGTGAATGTTAGTAATAGTCATAAATTTTTGGACAAGGGGAGAGAATGAATCTGGTTTTGATACCTTAATTATAAAATGGGATAGAATAATAATCTAGAAGCATAAGCTATATATTAATTGAAAAGGTTCCTGGCCATATTATATGAAGTGTTCACTCGTTTCATGCCCCGTGGATTTGGGATTGTATTCCTTAAAAGGATTCTCTTGATGTCCTTAATTTTGGTCCGGATGATTCTTTCTGGCACTTGGAGCCCACCTTCATCACAATAGTTCTCAGATCAAGAGCAGTAGGCGTAGACTTTTATATATATATATAGACACACACCAAACCAAAGAAAAACGCGTGATTGAAATTTGAAACTGGAGAAGACTTATGGGGGTTTCAATTCCTTGTGTTTTGGAATCAACTCATCGTCCAAATTGAGTGGTCCAGTGTCTCAATACCTCAACCACGTACCATACGACTAGATATATACGGGGACGGGGCTATTTGATGAGCTGACCTTGAACATGCATATTGCCATAGTTTTTTTTTTTTTTTTTTACAAGGTATCTGAACTAACTTACGTGCATCTCGATTAATCTGAGAGACTAATTCCACCGTTACTAACTAGGACCCCATTTATTATCCGAAAAGTCTATGAGTACATACATTCATGTACATACACCAAGCATATACATATGCATTTTGGATCCGTTTCAAGTCTCACAAAGGTGATCTGAGCCGTTCATTTTGTTTAAACTAGTTTCTTTGCGGTCCTTATAAACAAATCAACTCAATTCGATATCGGTAAAGACGTTTACAAAATATCTAACTTTGCTACAGAATTCAGGCCTGAATTCTAAAGTAAAGTACTTGGATGTTTCGTTATTAATACACCAAAAGCACTACTGCCACATCACATTTTGCTAATACACACCAAATTTCATAAGTGACACACTAAAATTTACTTATGTCACACACCATCTTTTTTGGTTAGAAATATATAGAAGAAATTAAATAGGCAATGTCCTATCAAAAGACTTATTTAGGTGTTCATCGATCCTAGTGATTTTCAATACTTATGTTCCCATCCAGACTAAAACTTACTTCAATGTCCGGATGATTCACCTTAATCATAATAGTACACAGATCAGTGTTTAGATTAAAACTTACAATAATTCGATAATTGTAGCCCTCCAATTTTAAAGATAAATATGATTAGATCGTGGGTATATGATCATATTGGAGTAGTCGTAGTTTTCTTGAAGAATATTTATTTTCGAGTTGCAAGATGAACTGGATTTTCAGATTCAAATAAGGGAATATACCACTCTTGACCCAAAACAAATTGAAAGAGAAGTCCAAGAAGAGGTTATTTACCTTCAACCATGATGCACTTATCTTAAAATATATATTTAGTTGATAAAAGTATGGGTTCACCTACTTGAGTGCACACTGTAATTCTATTTGATTCACTCACACCTGAGTATATCTCCGTTGTAATCAGTTAGTTATTGTAATCAGTTGGTTAGTAGAATAGTAGTTAGTGGAGTAGTTAGTGTAATCTGTTAGTTAGTGGAATATCAGTTAGTGGAGTTAGATGTCAGCTGTATGAAGTAAGTCGGTTAAGAGCTCCCATTGTATAAAAGGGTTTTCTTTTGTATCAATGAAAAGAAAGATTGGATCTTTTCTAAATCTTTTCATTAGTCACCCCAAAGTTCATACTAATAAGATTTTCATAGATGCATGATCAGAACAAATTTATCTTCTATGTGAGTTAGTTTTTTCTTGTTCTAATAATTTATTTGTCGACATTCTATTAAGCATGGGTTTTGATATCATTATTTTCGACATAAATACTTTATATAGTGAACGTTTCTTATTATTAAAATGATGGAGCCTAGCTACATGCTAATAAGGCAAATCTTTTGTAATTATAATTATAAGTTTGGTTGTAAAATATATTGGAGTGTACCTCTCTCTCTCTCTCTCTCTCTCTCTCTCTCTCTCTCTCTCTCTCTCTCTCTCTCTCTCTCTTATGTTAATTCTTGTTTGTGGTAGTTGAGGTTGCAATTACAATTATCATTTTTCAATGCCGCATGTTACTATTAGTGGCGGTGGAGCGAACTTTGAATAATAGCCACAAGAGGAAAGCGTGCAAGAGGACAGCATGTTGCGTGTTGGGTGAATTTGAGCCGTCCATGCTCGGTAACGGATACTGTCATGACGGGCCAACACGCATACTGTCATGCACCCACCAGTTCAATTTGAATTAGAGGGCTAAAAGACTGGACCAGTTCCCTAGGCTAGAAGGTTTACCAAAAAAAAATACATACTGCGCGCGCCCCCTTCTTTTTTTGCAGACAAAAATTTTGATTAGCCTAATTTCCATATATACTTGGATTTCATGTGAGACAACAGGATAAATTAAAGTTGAGTTCTTCCTTAATTAATCTGTCTTAAATACAGTACGAACTATTTACTTCTTGTAACATTTTGTCTCCTTTCGGATAAATTTTTTTAGGAGTAGTACTATCATTGATCAACTCACCGAAATGAATCATAAAACTATAAGAAAAAATAAAGTGATTTGAAAAAAAAGTTCAGATTGGATTACACTGATGAAGACAGAAAGTAATTGTTGTTTATAGGAAAAAGTAGTTGTTTCAAACTTTTTTTGTAACTCGTTTTTGCTTTTGGTCCTTTTTTTTTTTTTTTATACTTTTTATGCTCATGTCGTCAAGATGAATAATTAATCAAAACATTGACAAAAGTGTAACTAAAATTTGGAAAGGATGACCAGAAATACCAAATCAATAATTCAGGAGCAATGGGCCCTTATTGTATTACAGACCTCGTTTGGATCGTTCTTTCATAAAAATCATCTCATTAAATATATTTTTTTATAGATAAATTATTTTTGCTAAATAGAGTCCGTGACATCAATTATTTCAAACCACAATTGTGCAATTGGACTCAACCATGCATGCTTCACAAAAGTCACATACAACTTAATTTATTTGTACATTTTCACCCGATAGAAGCAGAATTAAAAAAGAAAAAACAGTATAGTAGCCTGCAGTACTAAGATTCGAATGCCAACTTCGGGACATTGCATCAGTCACGCCAACCTCTTTGTCTCGAATTCAGCTTGAATTTGTGAGACAAAATCATCGATGTCAAGGATTGTGGCCGGTAACCCATGGGTCATCATGCGAAACTTCCAACTTCTTCATCGTATGATCTGTTTGAATAACACAAATAACATGTTAGTCAAACAATAGCCATGCTAATTTGAAAGCCTGATTTTTCAAATGAGGTATCTCTTGGCCTCATGCCACTAAATCTTGGATATGGTACTAATTGGACAAGTATATTCTTTATGTTAGGGTATAACATGGATTTGATCAAATGTTGTCATGTTGCATGGCACCTCGACTAATTTGTAGGTGACCAATTTCACCGTTAGCAGTGGCCGATTTAAAATCGGGTAAGTTCTCTATAAACTGACCCCACAAAAATTAATAGAGACACCTGAAGGTTTCGGACTTTAATTGGAAAGGGAGCAAATTCGTAATCCTAGGTTGTTGATCGCCAAGCCAATACGTTTGGTTTCTAAGCTATATATGTAAACTTACAATGATTTAGAGCGCTGGAACTCTCCACCAATTCCCTAGCAACCACTTGAAATGCCAAGAGAATTATAGAGATCAAAAGGACTTGCAAAACAGCAACAATCTTACTTGAAGCCATCTTTCTATCTAAATATAAGAAAAGTGGCAATTAGGGTTCACCCATTTTATAGCCAAAAAGATACTGTAGGACTGGCATTCATTTTCTACCAAGCTACCGTAATATCTTTGGCATTAACAAGACTTGGACTTTTAGGTCATCGCCAGAGTGCAAGACAGGTGACAAGAGCGACTTAACAATATTATTGAGAAAGGATGTTGTAAATATTCGACAAAAAAGTTTAAGTTATTTGGCGAAAAGAGCTAACAATATATTAGGTGATCACTAATTCTTTGTGTAGGCAATGTGCATGGTATTGTATTTGTGACATTCCCTAGCCTCACGTACCTGTTTCAATTCATAAAATGAAAAATTAATACTTAAAAAATAAGAATCTTAGCGGAATTAATCTTATTCCTCTAGTAAAAAAAACAATGAGAATAATATTGACGACAGACGGTATCATTTTAAAGATAAATGTGATTGAATCGTGGGTATATGATCATCGGATTAGTTGTAGTTATTTCAAGAATATTTATTTTCGATTTGCAAGATGAACTGGGTCCTCAAATTCAAATAAGGGAATGTTGACATTTGACCCAAAACAAATTGAAAGAGAAGTCAAGGGGCGGGCATTACTTCAATGGGTTTGGCCAAGTGGTTGTAAGAAAGCAATAAGTGTTTCTCCATAGGGTCACGGGTTTCACTCCCACGGAAGCCAAACATTCCAAACCTAACTTGGGGCTATTGGGAGTTATACCCAGTCATTACCTCCAGGGCCCCAGAATTACTTGAGGTGCGTGCAAGTTGGCCCTGACATCCGGTTATAAAAAAAAAAAATGGTAGTGTGCCAAGATTTTCCCCTCTCTCTCTCTTTTATTTTTTATGTATCTTCTTGTTAGTGGTGGCCGTTGAGGTTAAGGTTGCCCTATGCATTGAGTTGACCAAAGAAACACAAGTGATTGCAATTTGAAACCTCATAAGACTTATACGGAGTTCGGAATCAACTCCTCGAAAATCAACTTTAATATTTTTCTCCATCTTCGACAAAAACAACTTTTTGATTCAACCGAGGCTGTGGATTTGTAGAGTATGGATTGGGCCAACTTTGAAAAGACCTTCTCCACAAGCTCGCTTTTTAAAATAATAATAATAATAGTGTTCTGGACAAGCTCATGATCAATCCCCCAAGTTAGTGGTGGTGGATCGAACTTAATTTGAATGGAGTACAAGTAACTACAAGAGGAAAAGGCACAAGGATTTAGAGGAAAAGTTAGTGAATAAAAATATAATGATGATGTTTTTATAGAGGGTAATGAGAGAAAGTAAAGGTAAAAGTTAATGTAAAATGTGTAATGATGATGTCTTTTTAATAAGTAAAAATTACGAAACAGGATACTTAAAAAGGAACAGAAGAAGTATCATTTTTCATACTCCATCGAATCTATAAGTATATTGAGCTATTTGCAATTTACATAAATCCATTTTGTGAGAGTGTTTTCCATATATGGTACTCAATCTTCAGTCTCCATTTTGGAGCCTTTGCATTTTATATTTTGTCACATCCATTCTTTCCTTTTGAAGTTTCGGTCCTTTAGAGATGGGTTGGAGATGCTCTTAGAGTTTCACAATCATATATTGGGATCCTTACATATATGCATGTGTGATTACTTGACCTACATATGCTCATATATATACTAGCGTTTGTGCCCATTCAATATATGGGACAAAAAAAAAAGTTAAATCGGTATTTTTTAGTTCTGTGTATTAAAGGGACACAACGATAGCTGATGAAAAAAATAGTTAAACTTTTTTTTCACGGTCCCATGCTTGAAGAGAAGGGGTAGTTGAAGAAACATGGGAAAGCCAGACGTGTAGTGGCCGTTTTACGTTGCCATAGTCCCATGGAGTTCCTACATGGAACCGTCGCAACTCTGCTTCAGAGAACAGGTGACTGTCGGAAGTGAGCACGTCGGTTTGTTGTGGCGAAACAATTGATTCATTGGGATGTTCCAATTTTCTGGGTATTCGGCCTTTTAGGTGTTCATATATTAATTGTTTGGGTTTGATCCATTTTATCTAAGCTTTTTGGCCTTTTAGGTGTTTGAGCTAGTTCCATTGGGTTGTTCCTTGGTTAGCATCTTGCCAATCAAATGATTGGGTCTCAGGCTCGGCATACGTGTCATTCTTTTTGTCCTGGTAATCTTTGTACCTTATTCAGAGATTAATAAAAATTTTCGCCGTTCGAAAAAAAGGTATTTTACTCTGTTGCCCATACAGTTATTGGGCGCTGAGGGGAAGTAAACTGGAATAACCTTTTTTATATGCATGGGGAGTGATTTTGCCACTTCTTTTTTTTGGTAATGTCACTCTCATTTGTGTCTTTATTAAATGATTTATTTTATGAGAGAAGGGAGTGGCAAAATCAATTTCCTTTTTTATCTAATAAAATTTATTTCCTAAAATCTCTCTCTTCATGGACATTGGTATTTTTTTCAGCTTATTGGACGGGCACAACGCTATGTAATGAACAGATAGTTTAATGTGAATTTGTTGTCTCGTGCATCAAACAGTCACAACTCTAATTAGTATAATATATAATTTTAAAAAACATCGATATAGGTTTTGAAAAATAAAAAAAGTACGATTTTTATTTATCATTACTTTGTCATACTACTATTTAAAACTCAACTCCTTTCATTTAAAAAAAATACTCAATTCCTTCCTTACCCTAAAATATCTCCCCCACCCCTCCCTATATTCTCTCCCCCCTCCCCCCACGTTTGTCACCCGAGTTACTCAGTCACATCCATGTGCATCCGGGCTGCATGTGAGAGAGAGTGTTAGACTTGTCCCACATCGCTCATCTAAGTCACCCAAGCTTGGTTAATAAATTCTAGAGGCTACTCTATCTATTGCCAATTGATTTTAGGTTGGAACCTCCAAGAAATCTAACATTTGTAAATTAAAAAAACATTAAAACTCTAGAAAATCAGGGATGGAGGTTTGGAGGATTTTTTTTTTTTTGATAACCGAGAAACAACCCTACAGCCGAGCAACAATTGGACCCGACTGCGCAACCCAATGATAGTATAATTGGATATTGATAGATAGAAGTACACACTCATTCAAATCCACGGTGTGTGTGTGTATATATATATCCACACTAGATTTACTTAATTCAACCCATTGGTAGTATAATTTTCTGTCAAATATAGGTTTTGGTGATACATGTCCCTAGTTGAAGAGCTCTTTTGGATGAGTTTAATTTTTTTCTACCACAAGTGGAAAAGGTGGGTTTTGCACCACTTTTATTTGTGGATCCCATCGTACATTTATTGTACTAATCAGAATCGTTTATCTTGCAGCATATTGATCGGACTTCGGTCAATATGTCAAAAATTGAATTTTTGATAAAAGTAGACAACTATAGATAGTTTGACTTTAAAATAATCTACCGTCTATTTTACAAATCAAAATTCAATTTTTGATATACTTATCAACATCCATTCAAATTAATTTTTTGCAGATATACTAATTTGCAGGCTATACAAGATGAACGATTCATATTAGAACAAAAAATATTCGGTGAGGCCTATAAGTGGTCGCGGAAACACCATGGTTTCCACCTATGGTGGATAGAATTTAATCCCCTTTTGGATAAGTCTTTTCAATAAAACTCATCTAGTTATATCTTTATTTGTATCATCATCATAATTCTTTGAAAATTTAGTTACATGACTATCACTACAAGTTCCAAACCACAAGGGTGCAATATTAATTTGGAGCACTAAAGTATGCATGTTTCGCAACAATTCACAAAGAACATTATTTTAATTCCACGTTTTTACAACTGATAGGAGGAGAATTGAAAAAAAAGAAAAGAAAAACAGTAGTATTAGCTAGCTTGCAATAGTGAGATTCAAGTGCGGACATCGCCTCGGGACATCTTAATCACCAAGTCAACCCCTTTTGTCTTGAATTATGCTCGAGTCGTTGAGGCAAATCATCCATGTCTAGGGATTGTGGGGCCATGGATTATCCGCTCTATTGCCCGTGATCAGCTCTCTGTCCATCTTACGGTCTGTTAATTGGAAAACACAAACTACATGTTAATCTTAGTCACACAATATTCGTAGTAATTTAAAGGCTTTCACAGAGGTCAGGAGGTGCTGCTACGAGAAAGGAGGTTAGTAATTCAACTCCTCCTCTCATGTGTTAATTTAATTATTCTAACAAACTGACTTTCGCCGATCCAAAAGAAGTAAATTTAAATGATTGATTAATCACCGAGGTATTGCCATGAAATTTGGCACATTGTTATAAAAAATGCTAATAGCAACCCAATGGACTGTCAATAAGATAAGAAAATGACCACACACAAAAAAAAACCAGTATTCTATGTGTTTGCCTTGAAAAATGTTAAAAATATTGTATCGGAAATTAACTATGGTTTTTTAAATATTCTTCTTTTCTTTTTGACAACCTAATGGGCTGTGAATAGCGTAATCAATATTACTCCCTCTATCCTACAAAGTTGTACGAAACTGCGTGTAATTTTTAAACTCAAAAATAATATGTATATATACTAAAATAATTCCAAAATAGATGAAACTAACTCAAAAATAATGTTGGAGGTTTCGAACGTAAAACCTAAGAGGGGTCAAGATCCTAAGTTTTAGACCTTAACCACTAATCGGGCAACTTGTGGGTTATGTAAACTTACAAGAATTTAGAGCGCTGGAAGTCTCGACCAGTTCCCTAGCAGCCACCTGAAAAGCCAAGAGAATGATAGATATCAAAAGCACTTGCAAAACAACAAAAAGCTTACTAAAGCCCATTTTTTCTGAGTCTAAGGAAATGGCAAGTAGGGTTCACCCTTTTATAGCCCCAAAAATGTATGGCATTCATTTTCTTCGAATTTGTTGTATTTGGTACCAAGAAGACTTGGACTTTTGGGTCAACGCCCAAGTTCAATGGGTGATAAGAGCCATAGAAAACAATGTTTAAAAAGAGAATGCTAAAATGCTAGGCTCGTTATCTAGTGAGCCGAGTTTTCAACAGCTCGAGCTCGAGCATGTTTATCTAACGAGCTAATATGCTAGGCTCAAGCTCATTTGTTTAGCATCCGAGTTAAGCTTGAACGAGCTTTCTTGACTCAGGCGGCTCGGCTCGCGAGCCGCTCAGCTCGTTTGCTGCCCTGGTTGTGGAGAAATAGTACTGTAGATTTTCGGTTTGCAGAATTTTCTACTCATTTGGACCTCTGAAAAAAAGTTTGATCATATCCTGGAAGGCACTTTCAGAAAACATCTCTTGTAACAAAACCTTATTTTCAAACGTGAATGTGATCATTGAATGCGTCATATATACCCTTGTCCTTTTATTTCCAGTCTTGCATGTTTTTATATCTTTTTTACTTCTTGTTTGGTTGTTGGGCATGCCGGTTGCCCATATGGCATTGAACAGGCCAAAGAAGTAGACGTATGGGGCTCATCAAACTGGCTTCTTTTCTCCTCCATCTTTTACAAACAATTTTGCTTCATTTCAAGGTTATGGTTCCATATATATTGACAAGATCTTCCCCATAAGCTCGTCAAACTCAAACCTAAGTCACATATGGCGCAGGCGGGAGCATGAGAGCGTCCCTCAAAAATCTTCAAAACAACTAAAAAATCCGTCCACGCAAGGATTGAGAATCGAGCGCAGAGCTGTGTGATTGAGAGCTCAAACGTAGGCCATTTTAAAAGATTACGTGACTAGGCATCAAACACACAATTATTGGTGGTAGAATGATAAGTGTCAAAATATACATCTTTTGGCCCTCCAATCTATATTTACTAGTCTTTTATATTTGTTAATTGGTATTTATTTTGCGTTTTTATGTTTACAGGTTGCTCGAGCTCGATTTTTACGATTTTTGGGTAAAGATGGAAGTTAACAAAAGTTTTGAATTGAAGTGCGAAGTGCATTAGAATTTTAGTTGTCAATTTAATATTGGACCAAATCCTAAGAGACCATTATGTAATTAATGCATGCAGTTCCTATAAAATCAAAACCTAATACCTACTGACTAAAAAGCAGCTTTTGAAAAAGGTTTTGACTGCGGCAGCTTGGAAAAAAGGGAATTAATTCCCACAGAAAAGAAGAAAGAACGGGGTTGCTCTGAGACAGTTTCAGAAACTTTCTTAAAAAATAAGCAAGTTATTTTACATTTTTAAATTAAAAAATAACGTAATTTTTTATTTTTTTTACACTGTATAAAAGATCTTGATGAGATCTATCAAATAAGATCCATATTGATAGGAAAATTATTTGCGTAAATATATTATTTTTGAATTTAAAATTACCTTCTTAAAAAATAAGTACTTATTTATAATTCCGGAACGTAGCCTGATTCTTCTTGGGATCACGCGACCGAGGAGGCTGCTGCCGTGGAAAAGAAAGAAAAGTTACAGACGAAGGCTGCGCAGAAACGAAGAACGGGACTGTCAGAGCCGTGACTTGTGTTCCGATTTTCTTTTTCCTTTCAACTTTTATTTGAAGCTTCGTTCAATTATTCGTACTTCGGTAACTCGTGTTTACTTCTTGTCCTTTATAAAAGTTATTCACTAGTTTTTGATTAGTTAATATTTTTTGTTTATTTTTCATTCCAAGCAATAGAAGCATGATGCAATCTAGGGTTTCTTTTCTTTCTTTCTTAATTATGAGTGAGTAGTCGTAAAGGTAGGGTCGCGGGGTGATTAGCACACCGTAGTCAGGTCGGACACGTTCTGCTCCTGTTTTGGAATAATAATGCAAAAGCAATTTTAGGTTACTAGTGAACATTCGTTGGACGAACCCGGGCATTTTCGAAGCCCATGTGAACGGGAGAATGGAGGTTCAAAACTCATTCTCCGTTGCGCATGGATAAACGGCGACCATAAAGGTTCGCATCTTTCGGTGTATCTTTTTCTCTCTAAAGTCGAATATTTTTAAGAATACTGAATGGAGCAGATAAGTCCGAAACTGGTTGCGAGTGCTATGAATCCTACGACCGTACCTCTTTTTTAATTATTTGAAAAGTTCAATTATTTCGTAAGTTTAGTTAATCTCTGCATCAAACTACAAGGGATGGCTACCTATGAGCCAGTTTTAATTATAGCAATCCGAGTTTTTAGTCAGCACACATCACCGTCTCTATGGATTCGACTCCTGACTTACAGGATATTATGCTACGTCGGTTTCAATCCTGCGCTTGGGGCAATCAAGCATGGAACAAGCTGACGGAGATCTCCAGTCCTTACTTTGGGGGAAATTGTTAAGTGGTCCTATGTCCCAATACCTCAACAACGCACTACACGTTAATTCACGGGGCTTTCCATATATGATGGAAAATTCGCTGGGTGCTCTTTGATATGATGAGCTGACCATTGGGGAGCATGCTGTCCGTGTATTGACCTATCCGGCCGTTCAAATTCGGCAATGGATAGTTCAAATTTTCATCTTAGCAATGAACGAAATGAACGACTGAGATCTGTTCTACTGAGATAAAATTTGAGCCGTCCATTGCTGAAATGAACGGCCCAGATGAGGACAGCCGACTCCCCGAGTTATTGAATTTTAGTATTTATGAGTGTCAATAAAAACCCACAAATATGTCCTATTTCATCCATTTTAAATTAAATTAAATTAAATTCAACCCACTTATTAGAGTGGCAATAAAGAGTCCTAACCCAACTTACAGCAAGTTTACCAGCGCAGCTAAACAAGAGAAAAAGCTACTTTAGATAATTAAGGAGAGAAATTTGCCCCTGCAGCAAAAGAGGTAAACTACAAGCTAGAATTCCTCCCGCTACAGTCGTTAGCTACTTTTTCCTCACAACTGTTCACACTCAATCAATACTTTATCAATTTTTTTCCTTCTCCTGCTCAACCGTTTGGCTACAGCTAGTTGGTGGAAAATGATAAAAATAAAAGGATAAAGGAAAAGATTGAAAAAAATGTATATTTAAATTGATGTTAGGTAAAATAGATAGTATTAGTGTAGCTGTGGAAGAAAAAGTTGATAGCTAAACTAGATTTGTGAACTATTCACAAGGTAATTTAGCTAAATACCGGTATACTTGCTCTTAAGTAGCTCAAATCATGAGTAGGTTAAATCGGTATATGTTACTAATTAATAAGCTATCCCATTAATAAACTACTACGTACCGTGATCCCACTCACCAACCATGTCAATATTCACACAACAATCCAAACACAACAACTTACACAACCTCTCATATATATGTGGGGCCCACACATAGTAGTGTGTGTGTGGAGCCCACATGCATATGGGAGGTTGTGTAAGTTGTATTTGAATTGTTGTGTGAGTATCATTTTTGGCCAACATTTACTATGGTCATACCAAAATTCGCCACTGATACACCAAAATCACTACTGCAACATCACATTTTGCTAACGGCACACAAAATTTCATAAATGAATTTACAAATGTCATACACCACCTTTTTCGTGTTGAATATGTATATAAACACGTATATAATTTAGAATTAGGAATACTAGTATATAATTGGATTAATAGCCGAGTTAGGTTTTACAGGATTAAAAATAAATGGTCGGTCGAATAAGAGTAGTAATCTGAGTAATTAGGTTGTAAATAATTGACGATCCATTAAAAGCCCAATCCGTTTACAACCCGTCCAAACTCACTCAAACCACCCATTTGACACCACCATGGTTTTTTTTGGTCAGCAGAGTTAATTTGTTAGTTAACAGAGAGTTCAGAGGCTATTCATAGTCCTGACACCACCGTGTTCACTGTAGAGCCGTAAATAATGTTCTCACAATCTTTCGGTAATGTACATTAACTCACTCGCATGAACTAGAGCTGTATACGAGCTGTGCTGAGCCGACCAAAGCTTTGTCAAGCTCGAGCTTAGCTCATTTACTAAATGACCCAAAGACTTGAGTTTTTGCTTAGCTTGAATCTTAACGAGCCGAGCTTAATTATTTGTTAAACGGACCTCTTTAATCAAGCCGATCATTCCTTAACGAGCTGAGTTTTTTTCGAACAAGCTGCGCTCCACTCAGCTCGTTTAGTAAATGTGCCAAAAACTCGAGCTCGAGCTCGGCTCGTTTACTAAATGAGTCGAGTCGAGCTGAGCCGAACTGCTCGATTCATTTACAGACCTACTCGCATCTATTAATTTGTGTAGCCCGTCTCAACTGGCCCGAGGGAAAAGTAGGGGGCATGCTGTGCAC
Organism: Rhododendron ovatum; assembly: GCA_019656835.1. Classification (NCBI taxonomy): domain Eukaryota; kingdom Viridiplantae; phylum Streptophyta; class Magnoliopsida; order Ericales; family Ericaceae; genus Rhododendron; species Rhododendron ovatum. Next base: position 9,182,722 of record CM033798.1, on the reverse strand, counting down.
TTGCGTGTTTTGAATGATTCGAGCCGTTGGATGCACAATCCAACGGCCAAGATTGTACACAACACCCATGCTGCGCACAAGTGCACAGCAGGACCTTGGGTTCGCCTGAGGGAGTGTATCTCTATATCGTTGGTGGTGAGGTTTGGGTTGCCCTATGCATTGGATATATACCAAAGAAACGATCCTCCGTCATGGACCAGAACTTGGAGCCGTCCTCGATCTGATTTCAAGCCAAAGTCAAAAACAGATCACTGGAATGGATACGGTGATGGTTTCTGATGATGATTGTGCCAGAAGAAGGCCCCTTGCACATGCCCGATCTGTATGTGGTCGCTACCCTGACATTGTTTGGGAGGGATGGCATGCTTCTCTGATTGAATCCAAGACTAAGGGATGCCAAAAGTTTGAAAGAGAAAGAGGAAGTCTAAGGCTGCATTGAAAGGATCGGGAAGCTCTTTATGTGAGGCCGAGGCCTTGGAACTTGGTTTGTGGTCTGCGGCAAAGCCAGAAGGCAAATGCTCGGAAAAGAAATATCTGATTGCAAAGGCTGTTGCAGCATTAACCTTACGAGGGATGGTTTGCTTTGATTTTCCTAATTGGCAGAAGCTGCCCTCGCTGAAGCTGTATGAATCTGTTCACGACAGTGTGTTTAGCAGTATTAATAGGGAAGTTCGTATTGACCGTTTTTGATCTGGAAGATTTCGAGAGAATATTTAACTTGGAGACGCTCATTGATAGTTACACAAAGTTCTGTCATCGCCTACGGCAATTAAAGCCTGACCGTAGAGATTGATGGCTATATTGAAAGAATTTAAATGCCTAGCGGTGCGGATGTTTCATTTGCAGCTCTTGCCCCTTTAGAAAGTGATGGCTTTGGAAGTTTTGATAGTGAAGTGATCGATGTTGTTGGGGCTGCTTATATCGAAAGAAGAATGCAGGGTCATCGTTTCATCAAATATAGAGCACTTCCTGTTTAGCCTATCACTGTCTAGGGTAAGCTAAGCCTGTCCAGAGGATCCTTGATGGTAAAGGGCTTAACGTAGACATAACATCGGAAAGCATTCGAAAGTTGACGTTCCTTCGAGGAAAATTTACAATTTATCTGTAAAAGCTGCATTGGAAAATGGTGAACAAGTGGTGAGACTCGAGCATTTTGCTTTGGCAGTCATTGCCTGGAAACAGCAAAACGATCCTCCCAGTAAGATGGCAATGGACAAGGAAACTTCTCAGGCTAATGATAGCGTCATGGGAAATGCTGAACTCCTTGAAGCTCTGAAGAACGGTCCGAGCCTGTAAAACAAAAGCTGGAAGTGTGATGGCTTGGAGCGTCTACCGGAAGGATGTTATGATGAGGAAAAATATAAAGCAGTGATGTGTTACGAGGTGGATGGAGCGGTAGAATTGGCGAAGGCCTTTGACAAGGGATTGAGTTTGCCTGCAATCCGTTTAGGAGCATGGTATGGGAAATGAGATTGACATATTTTCATGTCCAGTGCAAAACTAAAGCGGTAAAGCTACTTGCTATACTGGACTAGAAATGTTCAAGTATTATCCAATCCAATTTTATCAAGGGTACGTGCGACCGTTTCATTTTGTAAAAGCGTACTTTTACTCCTAAAAGGAAATTCTTTTGGTGATGCGAGTGAAAACAAATTCAAGATTGTAGCTTTAAATTCTAGATTTTAAAGGCGGCTGAAATCACTTTCCTCGAACATAATATGTTCATCACCAAAAGAGTACAGCATCATTTTTGACAAAAGTAAGCAAGACCAGATAGCGTAGTCTGTGCCATTCTGAGTAGAAAGTAACAAAACAACACCAAGAAACTAAATGATTTTCTATGGACTACTGAAGTAATCTCTCGCCAATTACGCGGTCACTTGCGTTCTGTATGCACTAGACATTGTTTTGTGTGTCCCGCATGATGTAACAAATAACTGCCTCTTGGACTGACATTGTTTTGTTACTTAAAATTACAGCATTTCCCTTCCATCTCGAAGTCCTGGGCTCATGAACATGGCATTAGGTATTTGACATCACCGTCAAAAATCCCGACTCTGTCCCTGATTACACAACAGTAATAGAGAACGAGAGAGAGAAATATCTAGCTTCCAAAAACTAACCGACCACTAGCTTTGTAGCTCAACACCCTCTTTAACAGAATTACCAAATCTAAAAACTGACTACCTAACGATCTGGACACTTTCCGCCACCTCCAGCATTCATCTCAAGCACCTGAGACACTTCGTACATGATAGGTCTAGAACGTGGATCAACACATAAGCACGATAGTGCTAGATTCAAAATGGAATCCATTCCGTCTTTTAACTTCTGACTAGTAGGAGGCGGAAGACGAGGATCCAGGACGTTTGCTGATTGTATGTGTTCCTTGTCAAGGGGTGAGTGTAGGTTTGAAATCAATTCCCCAGGATGCGATCCCATCAAAATCTCGAGTGTCAAAACACCAAAGCTGAACACGTCGCATTTTTCGGTCACTGCCATCGTGGATGATAATTCTGGGTCATCCCAAGGAAAAAAACACAACAATGCCACATGTTAGTTCTCTCCCTCACAAATAGATCTAGCTAACAAAATAAAGGATGATCTTTTTTTGCAGCAGCCCCAGATATTAAATTGAGTGATTTTAAACTTGTTTGAACATGTCGAGTTCCTGTCATGCAACCGAAAAGGCTATGTACCAGATATCAAATATCCTGAAACTGAGGTGTTCATTCATATGGAGGCATACGTTATCTTGGACAAAGAACTGGATAGGGGAATATCAATCTTCTAACCAAAATCACTTCGAATCGTGACTAAGACAATATGCAAAGCCTGATAAAAAAAAAAGGCTACTTCGGTTCATAACAGAGCACGAAAAAGCCTCATAACCAAGTTTGAGCGCGTTTGATTTCATCATAGACAGGTCCCAATTTCATTTAACCGTTTGTTCAAGCCAAAAGCAAAACCAGTTTGTTGTAAAACAAGACCACAAAAAAAGCTCATATATAACTAAGCATACAATCTGTTTTCCGAAGGGTGTAAGTATACCATGGCGTTGGCCCTTTTGTTTTGGGTAACTTCGTTATATACGTACCACAATAGTAATTCATACTTCAGAATTCGCAATGGGCTTCACAGCAAATTAAGTACTTTGAAAGATGTAAATTGCATGAGTTCTGTTTTGAAACTTTCCAAAGCACTATTTCAAGTTACCTGGAGCAATGTATCCATATGTGGCAGCAACTGCGGACCAATTTGAGGGCTTTAAAAACCTTGCCGTGCCAAAATCTGAGACACAGGCCTCCATTTCCGAGTTCAACAAAACATTCTTGCTTGATATATCTCAATGAATTATAGGAGGCACGCAGTTGTGATGCAAGTAAGATAAAGCATGAGCCATATTTACCCCAAAAAAAAGCATGAGCCACCCCTTCAGCTACGTTCACTCTCTTACTCCAATCCAACTCCTTGGTTTCTTCCTCTCCCCTCAAAACATCTGCCAAGCTTCCTCTCTCCATATACTCACAAACCAAAAATGTGTGCTTTTCATGGAAACAGAAGCCATAGAGTTTCACTATGTTCCGGTGTCTTACTTCTGTCAGAGTTGCTATCTCATTTGCAAAACTCTTGATCTCCCCAATCTCTGAATCTTCATTCATGAATAGCTTCTTGACTGCTACTACCTGTAGATGATTTAGGTAGTAGAATATAGTATTAATAATACAACAAAGATCACAATAACCAGTAGATTCAAAATAGTACTAGGAAGATAAAACTAAAGAAAGACAGTCGATGTGTTCAATGAGAGTCATGACAAGTAGTTCTTTTACATCCAACTCAGGTGATCAGTTGACTCCCTTTGTGACGAACTTATACTACACCATGAAACATCCGAAAATCTCAACAAATGTCCGACACCCTACACGAATGATGACGGACGGGTGTCAAGCAAGGTAGTTTAAGATTTTGCGCATCAACTCCAAACTTTTGAAGAGAATGCCTACAGAAGAAAAGGCTGCTATCGAAAATCCTATCCCAAAAATCACTCCATGTCCCAACGTCTAGGAGAGAAATACATATAGTCTTTATCCAAAGGGCACAACAAACAGGGTACTTCAACAGAAAGGGTGGATCGGACTTCTTGTCGATCCCTTGGCAATGATCACTGTTAGTTAAAAAGACATTTCTTTTATATTTTATAAACAAACCTTTACACCGCCGCGCCAAAACACAAAATATATAATCATACGGAGACGTAACACTTTCAAAAGCACCTGCCCACTTGGTAAGTTGACTTTGTAGACTCTAGCCGATCCTCCCTGTCCAATGCAGTATTCATCGTCAAAATTGTCTGTAGCACGGATGATATCTCCGTACGGAATTTTCCCAGAAAAATTCAGGATTGAAGATATATCCTCTCCCCTGATCACATCTTCTTTCTGATTTGTCCAGAAACTATTTCGACGAAATGCGATAGACCGAACAAGCAAGAGCAAAAGAAACAAGGAGCCTGACAAGGTAGAAATCGCAATAATGATCGACCTCGAGTTTCCTTTATTTCCACCACCCTCGGATGCCGAGTGGCTACATGGTGTCAAACCGTGGATTGGATCACCACATAGATTCTTGTTATGAGAAAATGCTTCGGGTGGAGACGTAATAAAAACCTTGGAGTCAGGCAGAGGACCCTCCAATTCGTTGAACGACAAATCGATCGCTGACAAGCTGAGCATTTCTCTAAACGAATCCGGTATAGAACCGGAGAGAGAGTTGTGGGAGTGGTTTAAAGCTTCTAGGCTAATCAGCTTCCCAAGTTGTGGCGAAATCTCTCCAGTGAGAGAGTTGTAACTAAGATCAAGCAGACTTTGTAGAGATTCAAGATTGCCAATCTGATATGGAATGCTCCCATTCAAATGGTTTTTACTCAAACTAAGAAAGATTAATCTTGACATGTCTCCAATTTGATATGGAATAGGTCCGCTTAGCATGTTCATTGAGAGATCAAGAGAAGCCAAATTGGACAGTCCCCCAATTTCGAATGGTATTTGACCAAAAATGTTGTTGTCACTCAAGTTTAACGACGATAATTTCGACAATTGTCCTGCTTGTGCCGGAATTTTCCCGGATATCTTGTTGGAGGAAAGGTCAAGCACTACTAGTTGGTTCAATTGGGAAATTTCCACTGGGATTTCACCTCCAATAGAATTCCCACCCAAATTCAGCAGTGTCAAGCTACTGCATCCTCCCCATGTGGGTGAAATTTTCCCTTGTAAATTGTTGTGGCTCAAATCGATATAATTGAGATTTGGGTACACTCCGAAATATCAATCAAGATTTCCGGTCAGTTGGTTATGTTCGAGCCGGACTCTGAATAAGGTTGTGCAGTTTTTGAGGCTTACCTGAATTGGACCGGTGAAATTATTGTACCCCGCAGTGAAATTCGCTAGCATTCCGCCTTGACACACTTGTGGAGGTAATTGACCACTCAAGTTGTTAGAAAGTAAATGAAAAACTATCAACGATGAAAGATTTCCGATTTCTTCTGGCACCGAACCGGTTAAGTGGTTTGAAAACAGGTTCAAGTTGGTTAACTTGGTCAGAGTGCCGAAAATCTTAGGAATCTGGCCAGAAAATTGGTTTTGGTTAAGATGAAGGAAAGTTATCTTACTCAAGTAACCCAGAGACTGAGGAATTGGGCCATAAAAACTGTTGTTATCCAGAGCAAAGAGAGTCAAATGTTCCAAATTACCCATCTCTGATGGGAGGGGACCACCGAGCAAAGTATCTGTCAAGAGTAGCCTTTGGATGCTAAGTAGGCCGGTTTTCGCCAGACTTGACCCCGCGGTCAGGGAATAACCGCGGATCAAGTTGCCCGGTTATAGGGTTTCCTGAAAAATCCAACTCGACAACCCTAGTGAGATTCGTGATGGAAAGAGGGATTGTTCCTGAGAAAGAGTTGGCGGAGAGATCAAGATACATGAGGTTCGAAAGTAAGCCGATGTTGGTGGGAATGGTACCATTGAGTTGGTTAACTTTTAGGTCGAGACGGAAGAGGAGAGGGAAAAAAGAGAGGTCCAAATGGTCAAGAGTGCCTTCTAGTCCCGTGTAGGCAAGGTTCAGCTGGGTAACATTTCCTGCAGTGTTGCATGAAATTCCAAGCCAGTTGCATGGGCTTGAAGCTGAAGAGTTACCATTTGTTTGGTTGAAAAATCCATGAGTTGACAATTGTTTGGTTGCGTAGGCTTTGTTTCCACCGGAGAAGCGCTTCGACTTCGGGATTTTGTGGTGGTTGAGCGGTGGAGTGAGGTGACTCTTCACAATTGACCTAAGACCGATTGCTGACTCCTCATTCACCACACCCAATATTTGACTGTCGCTGCCTTGACTCCTGATCAAGCAGTGTCGGCTAATAAGTTTTGGAGGCCGGAAGCGAACTCTTTGAATGCGGCTTCTTTATATTTTTCATTCAAAAGTTGATCTACAAAGAGTTTCATAAAAATTTTTAAAAAAAAACCATTACAAAAGATTTATTATTACAAAATATAAACATATAGTTATAAAAAAAAATAATATGCAGAAAAAAAAAAAAGATTAAGTGCTCCAATTTTGAATCCATTTGAACCGATGCAAAGATTTTATTATTTTAATTATATTATTCTAAAGCGACATAATTAAATTTTATTTCTAGGACTTTTGTAATTAAGTTTCTGCTTCAATATAGGATTGCAAATAAGGATGACAAAGGTATCTTCTTCCTCCCAAAACACTGCCATTCAAGGGCTGGGTAGGGGCTACTGCCTCCCATGGACAACAGAGCCTCCGCGTCCCTACGTTAATGTTTTTCTAAATAGAGTAACATCAAGTATATAATTATATATCAAACCACAACGGTGCAATTGTACTACAGTACCATGCTTCGCAAAATCACGAACTAACTTAGTTTGTTTTTTTTTTTTTTACATTTTCACACCCGATAGGTAGGAGGATGAACAAAATTCAAAACAGTATATATAGTAGCTTGTGCCTTGTAGTATTGAGATTCAAATGCCAACATCGATCGATCGAGACATCGCAGGCATCCATCACGCCAATGTACGTCTTTTTTTCCGGAATTAAGGTTGAATTTGTGATTGTGGATGTTCAGCTAGCATATAATCAAGGATTGTGGCCCCACGGATTGTCATGATGACTACCTGTTGGATCTTCACAAATTACATAGGAGTAAGTATTTTTCAAACAATAGCCATGTAAATTTAAAGGCTGATCAGTTATCAATGAGGTAACGCAATCTTGGATATGCATGGTACGAATTAATTGGACAAGTATGCTTTATTTTTTATTTTTTGTAGTATGAATTGGATTCCATAATGTCATTTTCGAATGTTAGGAGAACATGAGTAGTAAATAGTATTATCATTTTTCAACGAATCTGATTTTTTATTTATTCATTTTAAAGGTATATCGGGGCATATAACTCACCCCCTTGCATGTTCACTGGATTCCAAATTACAGTAGATAACTAAATTTGCAAATCCATTTCATTTTCTTGCAGACTGAAAAACTATATCTACAAATGTACAATTCAACTGGCAGCTAAATGCTGATAAAAAAAAAAAAAACTGGCAGCTAATACTTTTGCGACTCCCTTTTTCGTTAATTTGTATGATGAATAATTCAGGCGTAAGTCTCTCCATGTTGATTGAAGTTAATCTTAAAAATGAAGCACAATTACTTGATTGATCGATGAAAATGAACCATAAGCGAGGTAGTATGAAAAAAGAACAGATGGATCAATCCGCAAAAACAATATACAGTACAAAACAATCACACAAGGGAAAACAAGAAGGTATGTGTGATTCACCAATATGCCTAGGTTGGGATAGATCATGTGCAATAGCTTTGTTAGTTTAGTAAAATGTGTATAAACCTCTTTGTTTTTACTCAGAGTGTCCGGACCATCTTAATTACTGGAACACCAATTTTACTGTCAACTCGCGGGTGACCAGTTTAAAACCCCGTAAATTTCCTATAAGCTGGCACATTGAAAATTAACGGCACCTGAACATTTCGAAAGTGAAATCTGAAAGGGAAAAAATCCCTGAACTCAGGCCCTAGACGAACATGCCAACACTTTGGGTTCCTAAATTATGTAAACCTAGAGGCCTCTAGCAACAACATTTGGAATGCACATAAGTGCCAGGAGAAAGAGGGTCAATAATTCAACTGCTCTTACAAAGTGTTGACCTAATTATTCTACGAATATTAACTTTTGCTTTGGAAAACAAAAACTATGTAACTTACAATATTTTCGAGCGCGAGATGTCTCGACCAGTTCCCTAGCAGCCACCTGAAAACCCAAGAGAATGATAGAGATCAAAAGGGCTTGCAAAACAACAAAAAGCTTGCTTGAAGTCATTTTTCTCAGTATATGGAAAGGGCAATTGTGGTTTACCCTTTATATAGCCAAAAAGATATAGGACTGGCATTCATTTTCCACCAACTTGTCCAACTTAATTTCGGAAACAGATCCTCTTCAATTCATGCTTTGGACTGGATGAGATAGTTGAAATCTGAACCGTCCAATACTGCAATAATGCTTCGGAACTGCTCAAAGACTTTTTGATGAAAGAACTGAATCCTTCATGCGAAGAGTCCTTGAAGAGATCCCAACCATTTATTTTCACAATGTATGGTTCATATTTAATTTGGACTGTTTCCTCCGGTCCAAAACTTGAGTGCAATTTTGTTCACCCTCCGGGTAAACAAAACCCTCTCCCCTATTGGCTAAGAGAAGGTTAATGGGACCACTTTTAACCCAACCCAAGTAAGTTTTTATGCTCAACTTAAAAAAAAAAGAAAAAGAAAAACCCTGAACTAACGAACTGAACACCATGACCCCCAAAACCATTAAACGAGATGACTTTCACCCCTAATTTTTTTTCCTTTGGTGTCATGCGAACTCAACCCATGTTTATCGTCTAAAAAAATGTCGTTCAATATTAAAATAAAAAGTAAATTACTTTCTTTCATTCATAATTTTTTTTAATAGTTTTGCCCCAAATTAAAATTTTTCATGAGTTCTTTAATTTGTGCAAAAAGTTTGGAAAAACAATGTAAATCCCTAGCACAAGCAATTTCGTCATTACAGAGGAATTGGGTTTTGATCGCATCGTGTTTGAAGGAGATTCCAAGCAGATGGTGGCGGGGCTAGGATTTTGATTTTGGGGGGCCAGTTTAATAGTTTTTTTTTTTTTATCAAAACGTATACTTATTATAGCATAAAGTTTTTGTTTTTCCAATACATTACATTTGTACATTGAAATGATTCTAGCCAAATGCAATTAAAGTATACAAATCATTTTGTTTTTTTTAGGTCACATCAACTTTCACATGCTAATTTTTTTATTTATGAAAGAAATTGAGAAATGAAAATGTAAAATAACTTGATTTTTTATCAAATCAAACCAAAATTATTAAGATTATAAGTAACTATACACGAATAATTATCTATGATATTAAAAGTTAGGTATATACAAATAAAAAATTTAAAACTCAGGAGCTCAGAGGAGCCAAGGCCCTGATATAGCTTCGCCACGAACGGAGGAACATAACAGATTAGTTGTGGTATGTTTTGCTCGCCAAACATCAATTGTGTTCAGTCTATTCTTACGGAGTCCTTGGTGCAGTTTTTTCGACGTGGTGGCAATAGAGTTGCTCATTGCTTGGCCTAAAGTGCTGAGCGAGAGTCATTCTTGTACTTTTTAATTTATCCCAGTTATGGCTTCTGTCCTCCCTTAAGAAGGACGGATACCCTATTTGATGTTTTGAACTTTGCTTCTTCTATAATCAAGATCCTATCATTTCGAAAATAAATAAATAAATTTCACCATTAGATCCATTGACTCAGAGTTCTCTTGCCATGTCCATTCTCTTGCATTGTGAATATCCTGGAATAATCGCATTCCGTGTAACAGAATTCTTTTCTGGCATTTCGTGGGAAATTAATTCGTCAAAATTTGGGTCAGGGATGATAATTTTTGAACCTTAGTCTCCGTAGTCCGTACATTTTTTCCCAGTTTTTTTTTTGGCACATATTAAAGAACTCATGAATAATATTTTGGTGCAAAACACTAACAACAGAATCCATGTAGTCCTCAATCATTGGGGTATGGGAAGGGGAAGGATTGAAGACAGACCTAACATTTGGTAATATACACAAAGTGATTGCTCTCAGAATACCACTGAAACAGTGGCCCCCCTAGCCTATACCTGTTTTGCTGCTGATCATGCCTCCAAATCAAAGCCAAATGACATCAGAGATGGCAGACCTAGAGACCCAATTCAATTTCTGTGCATATTACCATACTTCCTTCATTGATAGTCCAGAGTATCAATATGCACAACAATTTAAAAAAATTATCAATGGACATACTTTACTTTTTGCTTTACTATTGCACGACTTTTTTTTTTAGAGGATAAGCAATTTGAGATGAGTTGAGTACGCATGACTCCATAGACACATTATCGGGTGAAAGTCATCCCGTTTAATGGTTTAGGGGGTCATGGTGTTCCGTTCGTTAGGACATGGTTTTTTTTTTTTTTTGAAATTAAGCATAAGAACTAACTTGGGTTGTGTTAAGAGTGGTTCCATTAACCTCCTCATAGCGATTAGGTCCAACGATGTTAGGTGATTAATTACTCATTCCATGCCCCCAACAATGTAGTACTGTAAACAAAGCCACATTATCGACTACAAAAAATACACTAAAACAACTTGATTTTAAGATCCAGATTAGTTTTTAAAAAAATTAATATTTCAAATAATAGGCCTCATGTTACTATTTCGTCCAAGGCCTCAGAATGAATTAGGTTGTGCCTGACTTTCCTTGAAACCCCTCTGATCCCTTGCAGCCACGTTTAAAGTACGTCACATGTAGCCTCTCTCTTTTTTTATCTATAATTGTGTAATCTTTTTATTGGGACCATTGTCATGAGAGTTAATTTAATTTTTGTATTGTAGAGTGGAATTAATCTCATTCTGATACCACAGTAAAACATTATGTACAATTCATAAGCTTAAGTTATTACGTGAAAATGTCTCGATATTAGAAAGTTTTCACTCATTCCATGCTCATGGGACGGTATACCTTAAGAGGTATGCTTGGTTCGATGGAATGGAATTGGAGAAATTGAGACTAGAATATCCTTTCCAATCCCAAGTTTGGTTGTGCTTAGGAATAGTCATTCTCATTTGCAATGGAATGGTGTGGCAATAGTAGTTTTTGGAGTATAAATAGTATTTTTTGGTGTGGCAATAGTAATTTTGGAGTGGGAATAGTGAATCTTGGAGTGATACTAATAATTTTGGTGTGGTAAAGAAATGGAATAACAATTCATTTATTCCATTTGGAATGATCTTTCTATCATTTAATGGTGAATCAAACATGCGAATAAATATTTTATGGAATGACCATTCTATTCCAACATTGATTCCATCGAACCAAATATACTCTTAGAGGATTCTGTCAACTCCTTAATTTGGACTTGAGTCAGTTAGCAATACTCAACAATTGTTACCCACTAATTTTTATTTGTTTTTATCGGCAAAGACAAATTTTATATTTATAGATGAAAGAGACAGTACAACCTAAGGCCATCCACAGTGGTATAATCAAAAAATGATAACCAAAAGTTGACACATCAGCTTTTGATTATTCACTTAAGAGGTTACTAAGCTTAACAATGTTAAGCTTCACTATGGTCACTTTTAGTCCATAATCAAAATATGGGGTCCACTACAATTTCATTCTCTCTCCCCCCTATTTCCCGTCATTCACTTCCCTCCATTTACGTTTTTTATGAGTTAAAATATATCGATTCCCTCTCTTAATTTTGAAAAAAAAATCGGTGACTTCCTTCCCTCCTATTATGATTTTTTCCCTTTTTTTTTTTCGGGGGTGGGTAGTAGAAACAGAAAAGAATAATGAAACACCTTAATCTGGCAATGATAGATTGAATTGTAGATGATCGAGAGATATGACTTTCACTTTTTGAGGCAAAGAAAGAGAAATAGTTTGTTGGCGAAGTGAAAAAAATATAGAGTAGCGAAAAAGCTTGGCTACATAAAATTTTTATTCTTCATTTTATTTTTTTAACCCAAAAAAAAAAGAGTGGGCGAAGAAGGAGAGAAGAAAATACTAGTTGAAACATGTGTATATACAAATTTTGGAAATAGTTAACTTATGTGGTGTAAGATCCACAAATTTTGATTATTGAAAAGGGTTGTTAGTTTTGGTTATTCAAAACCCAAAATTTGATTATTTCTAAGGATGTTGCTAAGTTTGATTATATCATTGTGAGTAATCTTTTGCACTAACATTGTTAACTTTAAAAACAATTGACATTTGATTATACCACTGTGGATAGCCTAAGAAAACAGAAACAAATAGTAACAAAGCAGCGTAACCAAAGGAGCACAAACAGGAAAAGAAAAGGAAAAACATCAGGTAGCAGGCCATAGAGTTTTGCACTCCAAGACTTCAAGAATTTGCACTCCTGGTGAGGTCTTTTCTTTTCTCTTTTTTTTTTTTTGAACGGCAATTTTTTTTTTTTAATAATCTTTGAAATTGTTACAAAAATTAAAGGACATAAAGATTCAATGGCATCATATCCCTAAATCTACGAAATAAATTCCTAAATCTAAGAATCATCACGTGCCCAAGAATATCCGAGATCCAATCCCTATATAGTATATAGATTGGCAAGAGGCCAATCAAGAACACACACCTATCAAGACAAGCCCACACCCATAAGGCCAAGCCCAGAACTCATGGTGAGGTATTTTTGTGACGCCCTGCCCCTAGAAGTTCCAGGTAGTGGTAGACCGGCACGAGGGTGGTTGGGACCCGTGCGGAGGCTGTCTGATCGGTGACCAAAGGGGTCAGCCAGGGGTGGTCTCACATCGCTTGGTGAAGTATAAGTCATGTGCTATAAATATTAGACTACCATCCTACCTTGTACAAGGCCTTTTAAAGCCATGAGGACGTCAAAACCCATTGAAACTTCACAGTTAAGCGTGCTCGCCTTGGAGTAATCCAAGAATGGGTGACCTCACTGGAAAGTCCGGTAAGCTTTGGTGTTCAAAACGAACAATATTGTACAGAGCAAGAGCATGTCGTTACAATTTTCTTAATAAGCTGCTTTCTAGTCGAATATCTACTCCAACTACGTCTAGGTGATGGGAGGGAAAGTCAAAGTTATCGCCTAATGAGAGTCCAAAATGTGAGCATCCAACAAACATGTGCACCACATGTTAAGGAAATACTTTAGATCCCACATTGTTTGGAATGAGTGATCGCTTAACATAATGTTAAGACCTCTCCACTGGGTAGTTTAAACTTTTGGGTTGGAAATAAACTAGGTTTCTAAATCGTATCATAGGTGGATCCATTCCACTCCAAATTTTAAAAAATTCACAATCTACACCCCATGATGATAGAGCCAATAAAAATGCCGGTTGCACAATGATATACCTAAAAAAGAGGCTACACACATGACACATCTCAAAACGGGTTGCACATGATCAGGAGGAATGTTAAGAAAATACGATCCCATAATGATTGGATATGAAATGAGTGATCACTTTAACATAATGCCGGGACCTCTCTACCTAACTGGGCTCTCCACCACATGTCTTCAAAAGCAGCAGCAGCATCGATCACTAGACATTAGTGGATAGAAAATGTGTGCCATTAACCAAGTAGGACGCGGGGGCTCTGCTGCCTGCCAGGGGCAGCAGCCCCAACCCACACCTCACACACGGCACCGTTTTGATAAAAGAAAAAAAAAAAAACTCTTCCGCTTGTAATCCTATGGAGCAGAAACGTGATTATGAGAGCCTTAGAGTTAAAATTTAATTATGTCTCTTTAGAACAATATGATCAGAATAATAAGATCTACGCGTCAATTCAAACTGATTGAAAATTGGAGCACTTAATTTTTTAATTATATTTTTTAATATATAAACGGTCTAAAAAATTATGTGTGCCACTTTTTAATTCGTTTGAACAAGTACGAATATCTTATTATTCTAATCATATTATTCTAAAGTATCATAATTAATTTTTGTTTCAGGGCTATCATAATTAAGTATCTGCTCTGTATTTAAGATCCTGTAGATCAAAAACGTGATTATGAGAGTCCTATAGACAAAAGTTAATTATATCTCTTTAGAATAATATGATTAGAATAATAAGATTTTCGTACTTATTTAAACGAATTAAAACGAATTAAAAAGTGGCACACTTAATTTTTTAGACCGTTTATATATTAAAAAATATAATTAAAAAATTAAGTGCTCCAATTTTCAATCCGTTTGAATTGACGCACAGATCTTATTATTCTGATCATATTGTTCTAAGAGACATAATTAAATTTTAACTCTAAAGCTCTCATAATCACGTTTTTGCTCCATAGGATTGCAAGCGGAAGAGTTTTTTTTTTTTTTTTTTTTATCAAAACGGTGCCGTGTGTGAGGTGTGGGTTGGGGCTGCTGCCCCTGGCGGGCAGCAGAGCCCCCGCGTCCAACCAAGTAATGGCATTTCTGATTATGAAATCCACCAGCAGAAGTGGCCATACCAACATACATATTATTATATTAAGTTATTAACACTGCAGTGAAGGTAATGTTCACACCAGCAAAGCAATGGATAATACGTAGTATCTGATTATGAACTCCACCAGAAAAAAAAGGAGCCATACCCAGCACATATCAACAGAGAGAAAATGCAGCACCATAGGAATTAATTTGCAGCCGCGCCGAGAACAAAATTATGTGGCGAAATCTTAATTTCAAGAAACAGTTCTTTAAAAAGTTTCTTGAAAGCAAACACCTTATTATCTTTAACATTAATGGGATCATTAAATATGAGTCCATCTATGGTACACAATTTTTTTTTTTTCATGTATAGTACTCAAAAAGTCACTTTAGTGGTAAGCATTTCACATTGAGTGATAAGCAATTCATAAAAAGTGGTAAGTATTCCACATTGAGTAATCGAAATAGAAATACTTACCACTCCGTCTAGAATTGTTTCATACGAAGTGGTAAGTATTCCACATTGAGTGATAAATATTATATATATGGAATATTTACCACTCAATGTAGTATGCTTATCACTCTTTATGACATACTTGTCACTCAACGTACTTATCACTCATGTAGAGTACTTATCACTGAAGTGACTTTTTAGATATCATATACCGAAAAGTGATTTATGTACAAAATTAATTTTAAAATACGTCTTACCTTTTTCCTTCTATTTCTGGTCTAAAATACATTTTATTTCTAATCATTGAAACTTTCAAAACCTGCAATCCATTTATCTGAACTATCTCTGAGGACCCCTCCATCAATCAATAATGATTGAGAGTACTCTCAATCAATAATGATTTCCCTCCATCAATATTAAGTTTGTACTAACGGTCATCATTTGGCCCGAAGGTCCGCGGCCCGTCCGGTCCATCAGGCTTTTGCCCGGCCCGAGCCTGTGAAACGGACGGGCCGGCTCGGCCCATAGTTTGTAATGGGCGGGCTCGGGCCTATAAATTTTTACTAGGCCCGCCCGTAGGCCCTGCCCGTGAGCCCGCCCGGTAGCCCGCCCGTGGTACCCGTCCAAAAGCCCGCCCACGGGCCCGCCCATTATCCCCAAATCCCACAAAATCCTTTCTTTTTTCCCTTTCACCAAGGAAATTTAAGCCCGCCCGGTTTTTGGCCCGCTAGCCCGTCAATTGGGCTAGCCCGCGGGCCGGGCTTGGACTTCAATTTATAGTAGGTAGCCCGGCCCGAAAAAAAGAAAAAGCCCGGTCGGCCCGGCCCGTGGGTGGGCTTGGGTAGTACATTAGCGGGCTGGGCCGGCCCGGCCCGGCCCGATGATGACCCTTAGTTTGTACTAATCTTGTTGGGGTTGCGTCCAATCAACCCGGGTAGTCACGTTTCGATCCTTTGGGATAGGGCAGCTTGGCACTAATCAATTATTCATCATGAATTGCCACTCAACACTATGAGAGATCGATGATGTATTTGACTGGAAAGAGGACAAGAGTGGATGTTCCCAAACAACCTATAGGGAACAAAATAGACCCAAAAAAAGTCTAGAGGAATGAAGGCCGGCCCTTGGAAGAGCAATTACTTGTATCTTCTTGTTTGAGCTGTTTGAGGTTGGGGTCGCCCTGTGCTTTGGGTAGACGGTGGACCTGTTAAATATGAGAGAAAAATATTTCATTGCATTTCAATAATAAAACGGACAAACAAGTCAAAGTGACTAATTTTTTGTCCTTATTCAAATTTTTTTTGTATCACTTGGCTTATTGTCATTTTTTTTTGGGGATTATTGCATCCTCACAACAAGAGGAATCTAAAAAGTAAAAAAAATTTGACCGAAATCCAATTTGTTTTGAATAAAAAGGAAAAAAAATCAATAAACCAATTTTTTCGTCTTTATTCAAAAAAAATTAGATTTTGGTCAAAAATTTTTACTTTTTAGATTTCTCTTGTCGTGAGGATGCAATAATCTCCAAAAAGATGACAATAAGCCAAGTGATATAAAAAAATTTGAATAAGGACAAAAAATAAGCCACTTTGGCTTATTTGTCCGAACACCTCTAAATAACTATGAAAGAGAATCATCCTAATTATAATGAAATCGTAATCAATTACAATCAAAATAAAATCAAAACAATCTTATAATATCGTAATCATATCAGGACATGATTATAATATTATATGATTACGATATTCTAACATAGGTGGAGTGTTAGACTCATCTCACATCATTCATTTAAGCCACTCAAACTAAATTAATAAATTCTATAGAAGAGAATCATCCTAATTATAATGAAATCGTAATCAATTACAATAAAAATAAAATCAAGACAATCATATAATATCGTAATCATTTCAGAACATGATTATAATATTATATGATTACTATATTCTAACATAGGGGAAGTGTTAGACTCGTCCCACATCGTTCATCTAAGCTACACAAGCTTAGTTAATAAATTCTAAAGGCTACTCCACCTATGGCCAATTAGTTTTAAGTTGGAACTCTCCAAGAAATCTAACATGGTATTAAAACTAGGTCTTGGATAGCCTCACCTCGTGTGGAAAAGTCTCTCTCATCCTAGTCAATCAATCAGCTCCTGATCTCCTGGTCTGTCACCTCCACATGCATCCGGTCTATACGTGAGGGGGAGTGTTAGACTTGTTCCACATAATATCACTCATCAAACCCACCCAAGCTTGATTAATAAATTCTAGAGGCTACTCTAATTATGGCCAATTGATTTTAGATTGCAAGCATCCAAAAAATCTAACAAGACCAAAGTGTAGACTCCAAAAGATCCACGATCTCGTGTTTTTCGCAAAGGAATATGCGTGATTGAAATTCGAAGCCTCAGAAGACTTGTGGGTTTCCCTGTGTTTTTAACCCGTTCTAGAACACCTTCTTAAAACATAAATACTTATTTCACATTTTCAAATTCAAAAATAATGTAAATGAATAATAATTTTTTGAATTTTTTTTTTGCACCATATTAAAGATCTCAATGAGATCTTTTAAACAAAATCCATATTGCATATTTCTATATTTTAATAAGCCCATTATTTTTAAACTTGAAATTACCTTCTTAAAAAATAAATATTTATTTGGCGTTCGAGAACGGGACAAATCTCCTAATCCAAAACTTATTTTTCTCCATCTTTGGCAAACAATTTTGCTTCAGTTGGGGCTTCGGCCGGCAACAATGCGGATGGGTCCACATTTTGAAAAATCTTCTCTACAAGCCCATCAACTGCACACATAGTTTATTTTTTGATGAGCAAAAAAATTTTCATTAACTCATAATACAAAGTACAGAAATAATAAAGGCTTGGTTACACCAGTCTGACCACCCAAGACCCTCTTCTCCAAACCAAACGTAGGAAACTAATTTAGATCCAACAGGCTGAACCAAAATCAGGAGGAAAACCCTAAAAAAAAAAAAAAAAACCCCAATGGTTGGTACCACACATAGTTATAGTCTTATAGATTGGTGGTAAGGCTGCAAATGAACAGAGCTGCTCGTGAGCCGCTCAAGACTCGGCTCGGTTTGTGATGTAAACGAACGAGCTTGAGTTAGAACTTTTGGAGGTTTTCTAAACGAGCTGAGCTCGAGTTATTTCTCAAAAAAAATCTCATTTTGTTACTAAAAAGTGATTATTTCTTAAAATACTTGGGTAAAAGTAAAAAAAAAAAATTACTTTTCTGATTCCTCTCGTCAAGACGAATTAGTGACCCACAAAAGCCTGGCGCAAAACTAACAAATGCGAAAAAAATTCAAATAAAGACAACTCTCAGATTTAAGTTGAGTTTAAGAGACCTTTGAAGTCAAAATAGAGTAGGATTCCCACCCCATCGTGTTTGACAATGAGGAGAAATTTTTCGGTATTGGGTGGGTATATCCCACATGGTATCCGCTCGGCACATCCAAGCCGTTTAATACATTTTTGGATGGCTCGAATTGAAACTTTCTCTCTCTTCTCACCCCAACACTTTTTCTCTCTCTAAATACAAGCCATCCAAAAACACAATGGACGGCTTGAATGCGCCAAATAGACATCATGTAATACCCACCCGACACTTAAAAAAATTTCGACAATGAGGGCAGCCGAAATTTTTGTAACTGTTTATTTGGCCTAATGGATTGAGTGATTGGGGACTAATTTTACCGCCCATTAAACTGTGATTAAAGTCAGAACCAACATAGCATTGATGGCATGCAAGTAACAATCGAATCTAAACCCATGGCTTCCTTAATGTTTCACAAAGCTTCTTTTGAGATAATTTGGAATTTTTGATTTTTGTCTTTATTTTTAAAAAAATTGGCATTTGTTAATTTTGTATCATATTTTTGTGGATTATTAGTTCGTCTCGACGAGAATGATGTTATTAATTCGTCTCGACAAAAATGATAGGTCCAAATTGGCTCCTCCGTAGGACTTGACTAAATTGGCCTTCTTCGCTAAGAAATCAATTTCATCCTGCTGCGCTCGGCAGCTCCCCACTCTGTAAAACATCAATTTCATCCTGCTTTGCTCGGGAGCTCTGTGCTTCGAGAACGGATAAACATCTATTCCATCTTGCTCTGCTTGGCAGCTCTGCGCTCCACTGAGCAGATGGACGTTGACCCTATCTAATATCAGTATGCGGTTGTAACCACCTTACTTGTAATTGTTAGGATTTGTGGCTCATACATGAGAGGTACCGAGAAATTCTATAATAAGGGCCGATTGCGAGTGTAGGGGAGTGGAGTGGAGCGAAGCGCAACAAAGCAGAACGGGGACATCAATATTAAAGACTGTTCTCTCGCTCCCATGGACGTACCTAGCTTTGGGGAACCACGTATATTGCTATGTCGATTTCTTTACTGTTTTATACTCGTAAATCGTGTGCGTGTGTGTTTCGATCCTAACAGTAATCCAGGATAATCAATTACAACTCTCCGGAGTTTGAAACTCAACTACTTGATATTATCTCCAAATGGTTAACGGACGAAAACCACCCACTCCCTCCGGGGAATTCAAATTCAGACGCCAAACGGTTCCAAGCGGTTAGGAGACTCCTCCGGGATATCCAACCCCATCCAAGAGAAGGGAACAGACGGGTACACACTCCCAAACTCTCCAAACACTTCCACTCTCTACGTTGTATTTCATTTTCTCCAACAAAATATAATGACTAAGGCATCGGAGGTGTTTCGGTTGGCACCACAGCGTTTCCTCTAACAAAATACTGACTTTTGCAGGTCATTGGTCAAGCACGGTGAAAATGATTCATCTTAGAGAAATCGAAAAATTAAGGAATTATGACTTTTGCCCAAATATTTTTTTCCCACATATAAATGTCAAGATACTTTAATAGTGCTACCTAGAACAAAGGAACTTACACTAGCTCACACTACACTGAACAATTTTCCCACCGACGATGGAACTTGCACTTACACTACACTGAACAATGTACATCTTAACATATAACAGAAAGTCTACACACATATACAATCTGTGCACAGATTGTGCACAGATTTCATTATGAGACCCACTACGGATCCCACACAAATCATCCGAGCTGTTCATTAAATGTAAAACATTTTTTCAAGGGTCCCCGTAAAAAATTATCTCAATCCGATTCCTATAAGTACTCGATCCAATCATATAACTTTTCATTATCCGAAAATCTGAATGAAAAATTAGACGGTTGGATGAAGCATCTATAGGTATTGGATTGAGCTTATTTTTCACAAGGACGGTTGAAAAAATGTTTTATATTTAATGAACGGTTCGGATGATTTGTATGGGACCCATGGTGGGCCCCACAATAAAATCTGTGCACAATCTGTGCATAGATTGCTGTGTGTGTAGCAGGACTGGACATATAAATTTCAAGAAATGTCAAGATACTTGCGTGTTTCACGGTAAAAACCGCTAAACACCGCGACGTAGCGGGAACCGGCCGGCTTCGTGTGCAATTTTCGGTCCCGGCGCTACACCAGTCTGTCCCCGAACCGACCCCTCGAAAAAGCGCTACAAAACGGGTCGAAATGGTTCTTAGTGACCGGTTTTCAAAATCATGCGCATGAAAACGATTCCAGATTATATATATCTGTATAATATGGGAGGGTGGTTTACATTTTCCACCGTTGGATTGGTACATGTTTTCCACAATTGGATTGGAAATACAATTCTGACCGAATATATGAATCTTAATATGGAAACAATATATGACTCTTAGGGCCTGCTTGGACGGGGGATATAGCCTCCCGGATTTCTTTTCACCCCTGATAAAGGGGGATAAGTCCCATATCCACCGTTTGGAAGTCCAAAATTGCTCTCGGATTATTTTTCCCCCCTCAAAACTTATCCAGCTGTAGAAGGGTTGAGGGGGATAACTTTTGGGCACCCCCCAGCCTGCCCAAAAATTGTCCGACTGTGGATGGTGGTATATGGACGATTATGCCCTTCCTTATCCCCCTTCCCTCAATCTCTGCAACTAACCCTATTTTTTCAATTTTTTTGAAAAACAGAGAGAGAGAGAGAGAGAGAGAGAGAGAGAGAGATGACTGGACAGAGAGGGAGGGGGGAGGGAGAGAAAGAGAGATAGAAGGAGAGGAGAGGAGAGAAAAGGTACCTGTTATTGCCGTTGCCGGAGTCTCTGAAACCCTTCAGTTTCATGGGGAAGAAGAGAAGCATAATAAAATAGAAAAGAAAGGTTGGGTAATAGTACGTAGTAAATGTAGGCAGTGGTGGTCGGTGGGTAATATATATTAATTTTTGAATTTATTATATACTTATTTTAATACAAAACTTCTTATAAGGGCGTCCTTACCGTATTACGGTAAGGACGTCCCTTTCCCGACCAATTTGCGATGATCTGAGCCGCCCAATGTGTTCAGAACGTGATTTTAAGGGTACCAACGCGAAATCAGCAAAAAAAAAAGACCGAAAAGGGCTTGATCCAAGCAATTTTTGTTTGTATTTTATTGAACGGTTCAAATAAAAATTGCTCAAATCAAACCCTTCCCGGTCTTTTTTTTTGTTAATTTCTCACGGGTACCCTTAAAATCACGTTCTGAACACATTGAGCGGCTCGGATCATTGAAATTTGGTCGGGAAATGGGAGAAAAGGGGAAGCCCTTACCGTATTATGATAAGGGCGCCCTTATAAGAAGTGGACTGCTTATTTTAATATATAATAAATTTAACATTGCACATGAACAAAATAGTCATTTGACAGCTTTTTCCATCATCTACTACTTATTCCCCAACTCTATAAACCATCCAAACATAGTCAAATTTTATCCCCCTCCATAAACCATCAAAATTAATACCCCCTACTATCTTATCTCCCCTTTATATTTTTTACCCCAAATTTTTTATCTGCATCCAAACAAGTCCTTAATATGGAAACAATATTTTCCACCGTTTGATTGGAAACAATATATGACTCTTATGGTAGATAGATTTACCTATTTCTATCTTCGAATTTCCTTTCTAACTTCGATTACATGCCTCCCAATTTAATAAATCTTTTTGCTGTTTCACGTACGCTGGCTTTGCTGCTTTGTTTTCTTAACCAAAATCAATCAATCAATCAATCTCTCTCTCTCTCTCTCTCTCTCTCTCTCTCTCATTTATAGTGGGTATTTTTATTAATTTGTATTGGGTGCTCTCCTCACTTCAATTTAAGCCTTTAATTGCTTCCAAACGTCTATGGTCTTCCACTCGAAGAATACCGCGACGACTTGCCAACATGTATAACGTGACTATTTTGGGCCAGGTAAGATGATCTATTAATTTTGTAATGAAACATACTGCTTTCATATCATTTTTTGATATCACAGTTCTATTACTCAACAGGTGGATAATGATTTGAGAAACACGGTAAATAGAGGTGTCAAATGGGCCGTGCCGGCACTGCACGGCACGGGCACGGCACGAGTACGGGACGGCACGGCACGGCATAGGCACGGTCTTGGCCTGGCACGGCACGACACGACACGATCTTAGTGGGCCTGGGGCACGGCACGGGCACGAAAGTGGGGGGCACGGCACGGGCACGGCACGAAAGTTAGGTTGGCACGGCACGGCACGACACGGTCGTAGACGGGCACGACACGAGCACGGGCACGAAAAGTGGACAGGAACGGCACGGCTCGGCACGGTTCTAGCCGGGCACGAGCACGGGCACGGGCACGGGCACGACACGGCACGACATGGGCACGGAAGGGCACGGCACGAGGCACGAAAAAAAAAAAAGAGAGAACCAAATGGCATTTTTTTTAATTTTAAAAATGTAAACAATTTCTATTTGGTAAAAAATATTTGTTTACCTTTAATTTAATTTTAAAAAAATTATCAAATTTTATTTGGTAAAAAAAATTTATTTTGTTTTTGTTAGTGATTCAGTGAATAGGCTTTTGGACAATTGAACCATTGGTATGTAAATTTAACATTACAAGATAACAAGTAAAATTAAAAAAAATTATGAAAATATTTATGGTTCAAGAGTAATTTAATACAAAAGGAAATGTACAAGAGTCGTATATTATTTACCTCATAATCAGATTTATCGGGAAATAAGAAAAAAAATCTCAAACAAAAAAAAAAAAAAAATACATAGTAGAAATAAGGAGAAAAAACAAAACAAAAGAGATTACTTTATGTCTATGTATTTATTTTTTTTGATAGTCCAATAATTTATTAATCATTTCCTTTTATTTAAGTAAAATAAGTTTTTAAAATATTTTATATGATTAAGAAATTTTGAATCAAAATTCAAACATGATAATTGATAATATACCAATTACTACAAATACACTAATATACATTCCGTTTTATCTAATAAATAGAAAAAGGAAAATATGTATTATATAATTCTATTCTATAAAAACGGGTCTCTTGTATGCTAGCTACACAATTGCAACACAAGTATGACAATCCATACCGTTCATTTTGTTGTTCTTGGTGTTTTAATTGCTCTCGCAAATTTTCGGGTCTATCGGGTTTTGTAAGCCCTTTCATCGAGACATAGATTTATTAATAGAATTTTTTTTGTTATGTGCGATCAAGTATATAACGATAATCAATGTACTTCATTTTTTGCACGAATGATATAATCACTCCCACATAAAAGGTAGACGGTTTCGATTTTCAAAAACCAACTCGAGTGGCCCTCAAGTGGTGCAATATAGGATTTTAACGCGTTTAAAAGCACCAAATGTGTTCTGATCACGTGGTTTCCGACGTCCGATTATCACCTATTTAGGGGAGAATGATAAATTTCATAAGATCTTAAATCGTAACGGTTTAGATCGAACATTTGAAAAAATAAGTCTGTAACTACCTTTCAAATTTATACATCCAACTTATCTAAGTCTAAACCAATATATTCCGCTATAGTTCAATGTACGCTAGCCACACGATTGCGACACAAGTATGACAATCCATACCGTTCATTTTGTTATTCTTGGTGTTTTAATCACTTTCACAAATTTTCGGGTCTATCGGGTTTTGAAAGCCCTTTCATCGGGATGTAAATTTATTGATAGGAAATTGTTTGTTATGTGCGATCAGTATATAACGATAACTAATTTACTTTATTTTTTTAAGAATGATATAATCACTCCCACATAAAAAGGTAGACGGTTCCGATTTTTAAAAAACAGCTCGGGCAGCCCTCGAGTGATGCATTTTAGGACTCTACGACAATTTTTCTTTATTGAGTGTATATACATTATCGTGCAACCGTCGCACATGATCAGGCACGGCAACAGGATAAATAGAAAGAGATGAGGCCGCAGAACAACCCTAGCAGCCCTCTTTCTCTCAGTCTCTCTGTTCTCTCACTCTCATCTGACTCTCTCGACGTCTCTCTGTCTCTCTGTCTCTCTGTCTCTCACTCTCACCGTCTCTCCCTCTCAACGCTTGAGGCTCTCTCTCTATCTCTCTCTCTCTCTCTCTCTCTCTCTCTCTCTCTCTCTCTCTCTCTCTCTCTCTCAACGTCTTTCTCTCTCCCTCTTAACTCTCAAACAGTGAAGCCGTAGTCGGTGACCACTGACCGGTTGTGACTGCCTTTGCCGTTTCCGTTTCCATTTCCGGCGGTGAGTCGGTGATCGTTCAACGACTGCTATTTCCATTCCGTTGCTGCTGCCGTTCAGCAACTCAAACGACTCAAACCCTAGATCTACAACCGTCTCTCTTTGTTTCCGGT
Organism: Rhododendron ovatum; assembly: GCA_019656835.1. Taxonomy (NCBI): domain Eukaryota; kingdom Viridiplantae; phylum Streptophyta; class Magnoliopsida; order Ericales; family Ericaceae; genus Rhododendron; species Rhododendron ovatum. The sequence goes on along the minus strand of CM033798.1, from coordinate 9,157,913 downwards.
GACACACAACTCTCAAACGGTGAGTATTTATAACCTTGGCCCGTTTTCATTCACGATCGTCGGCTTTGTCCCGTTTTACTTCAAGTACTTGGGGTTTTGATGTGAAAAAATGTTAATTCATGCTACTATTTTCGTTTTCCTGTTTGTTGACCACATGTTAATTCCTTCTTGCTACTGCCTATTGCAACCGAGGCTATTGCTTGTTGACAGTAAACTGTTTTAGAGGTGGGTAATAATTTTTAAGTACAATTTGTATTTTGTATGTGTTAGGTTTTGGTCTTTTTTTTCTTTTTCTAAGACTAATCATACAGGAGAAATCGAAAAATTGTAGTATGAAGTTACACTCTGTTTATGTGTGTTAGGGTTACGAAATGGTTTTTCTAGAAATGGGTACTAATTTTGAACATTCAACCATTTGGGACTTAAAAAACCAACAGCCAGAGTTACACACTGTTTTTTAGGTTGGAGTTGAAACAGATTACTATATTAAATAGACAGAGGAAAATTTAAAAATTAGGTAAGAACTAAGAAGCATACCTCTTTTATTTTTTGGGTTGAGGCAAATATTTTTTAGAACAACACTTTAAGCATCGAAAAAGGGCTTCAAATTGGAGTAGTTACTTTTAGCTTAGCCATTATTTTGGCCAATGGCCATTGAGAGAAATAGAAGGGTATCAGAGAAAGATTGGGAAAACTCATTAATCGAATTGGGGAGAGAGAGAGAATTGCACTCGTTTCCCCACTCTTAGCCAACTCCCCACCGAGGCAGCCAAATTTGAATTGAGATTCCTCTTTATTTTCTAGGTGTTTATTTGAACAAACTCCCTCCCTAGTTTTATGTTATCTTAGTTAATTCTCTATTTTACCATTTTTTAAATAACTATTTGGATCAAGTTGGCGTAAAGGGGAATTTTTACATCTGATTTCTTTGTTTATTCTTCTTGCGGACCAAGTTCAATTGATGAGAGTGGGATGCAATTATATGTTTACTACTTTAAAGTAGAGAGATACTTGTGTAGCTTCTACCTTGTTTGTAAAAAAATATTTTGCTTAATTCAATGCTTATAATTTGACAAAAATTTCAATATTGTCACTACAAGAACTTAGAGGTTATGTGACCAACAACTAGGTCGCAAAAAGTGATCTAGTTTTAGAGTTTTAAATGTTTAAAGGATAAAGTTATTAATAATAATTCCTTTTCTTATCTCAAGTCCATATCATGGATCTTTGTAGGAGCTTTACAAAACTGATGTATTAACTCTATCAATTATTGTTAATTCTTGTTTGAGCAGTTTGTTTTGATTTTCTGAACTTTTGTACTAATATTCTAGTGCACTAATTTTCTCTGTTTTGTTTTCAGTTTTTTATAGGAGATGGATCCTGAAAATATTCATTTTGACTATGAGGGTTTACACCCTGACTTGGATGATGATGGACGAACTCTACCACCGGAAAGGGAGTCTGTAGGTGAAGCTGCTTCAAACATTGCATCAGCTTCTACTCCTATGGGCGTAGCAGGTGGTAGCCAATCAGCCCAGTCAGGTGATAAAAGGCGTCGCTCTTGGGTATGGCATCATTTAACCATTGTTAAAAAGTTTAAAGATGCACATGGAATTGATATAGGACCTAGAGCTGTATGTAATTATTGTCCAAAAAATTTTACTTGCGCAAGTGGTGGCGGCGTAGGTCATCTTCAACGACATTTAGAGAACAAACATCAAAAATTTAAACATACCTTAGTTGGCCAAGTCAGTGGTGAATATGGTGGTAGTGATACCGTAGATGGTTCGTCGAATTTCGTATATTCTCAATCTAGTATGAGAGAGGGATTGGCCCGTTACGTAGTTGCAGCAGAACAACCGTTTACTTTTGGTGATGATATTAGATTTGAATATTTTGTCAAACATTATCTTAATCCTCTTTTTTCGAAAGTTTCTAGAAATACAACTAGAAGTGATTCTTTGAAAGTTTTTAACGAAGTTAGAAAAAATTTGATAAGTGAAATTGCGGAACTTGGCGCCTTGGCGGGGTATCATTAGATGCAGCCATGAGTACCATTCTAGTTTTCAAAATATATTTTTTCTGAGCCCAATTATGTTTTCATTACTACCTTGATGCCATGCCTATGTTTGGTTTAGCATGTTGTTCTACTGCAGTTTTGATGCTATTTTCTGGGCCAAAAGGCCTATATTTGAGGCTATCCTGTGTGTGAAAGGGGCTGCTGTTGTTGTTGCTGCTGCTGTGAGTGTGTGCAGCAGTAGGTGTGTGCAAGTGCAATGAGTGTGTGCAGTGCAGCAGCAGGTGTGGTTTTGGGCAGTTTTAAGCTAGTTTGACAGGTTTAGTTTGTGTTTTTGGGGTATTTTTTACGGTTTGAATGCTACTCTTGAGTTTTCTGTCTATGATGCTTAAAAATCTGAGCCAAAAGGCCTATATTTGAGGCTGCCTATGTGTGAAAGAGGCTGTTGTTGTTGCTGCTGTGTGTGAAACTGTTGTTGTTGCTGCTGCTGTGAGTGTGTGCAGCAGTAGGTGTGTGCAAGTGCAATGAGTGTGTGCAGCAGCAGGTGTGATTTTGGACAGTTTTAAGCTAGTTTGGCAGGTTTGGTTTGTGTTTTTGGGACATTTTTTACGGTTTGAATGCTACTCTGAGTTTTCTGGCTATGATGCTTAAAAATCTGAGCCAAAAGGCCTATATTTGAGGCTGCCTATGTGTGAAAAGAGCTGTGTCACGTGTGTAGCAGGTTTTACTTCCAGTTTTCACCTGTTATTTGGAGTTTGGGAATAATGTGTATGAGCGTGTGCATTGGCATATATGTGTGAAACACAGATTATTGCATACCACCAAACACCAAAATCTATGAAACTTGCTGTTTGACATGTTGTTTTCTGCAGTTTAAGCTCAGATTATATCATGAATCATCATAGCCATACTAAACATGGGTGTTAACTTATTTGTGGGCAATGATGAATTAAAATTCAATTTATAATTAAGGTGGATACCTTGGCGCCTTGGCGGGGTATCATTAGATGCAGCCATGAGTACCATTCTAATTCCCAAAATATATTTTTTCTGAGCCCAATCGTGTTTTCATTACTACCTTGATGCCATGCCTATGTTTGGTTTAGCATGTTGTTCTTCTGCAGTTTTGATGCTATTTTCTGGGCAAAAAGACCTATATTTGAGGCTGTCCTATGTGTGAAAGGGGCTGTTGTTGCTGCTGTGTGTGAAACTATTGTTGTTGGTGCTGCTGTGAGTGTGTGCAGCAGTAGGTGTGTGCAAGTGCTATGAGTGTGTGCAGTGCAGCAGCAGGTGTGATTTTGGGCAATTTTAAGCTAGTTTGGCAGGTTTGGTTTGTGTTTTTGGGCCATTTTTTACAGTTTGAATGCTACTCTGAGTTTTCTGGCTATGATGCTTAAAAATCTGAGCCAAAAGGCCTATATTTGAGGCTGCCTATGTGTGAAAAGGGCTGTGTCACGTGTGTAGTAGGTTTTACTTCCAGTTTTCACCTGTTATTTGGAGTTTGGGAATAATGTATGAGTGTGTGCATTGACATATATGTGTGAAACTGTTGTTGCTACTGCTGCTGTGAGTGTGTGCAGCAGCAGGTGTGTGCAAGTGCAATGAGTGTGTGCAGCAGCAGGTGTGGTTTTGGGCTGTACCTTAGTGATTTTGGCCTTCCAAGTAGACTATACAAGATCATTCCACCATTCTTATGTCATGTGGAGTTCAGATTTGAGCCATTCCGAAGTTCAAGCATTCGGAGGCATTCGTCCATGTTGGTTCAAATGAATGCTTTTGAAGCTTTTGATTTGATTTCAAGATTGTTTTGGTTTTTTGCTAGAGTTTCAGTAGGTGTGAGCTTCAATTAATTGTAACAACTTCTAGTGCCCTATTGCCCTTTTGGAGCTTTTGATTTGTTTTCAAGGCTTTGAAGGCCATTGAAGTCATGTAACTCTCAAGTGGATTACTTGGTTTTGTTAATGTGTCGCAGCTCTATTTGTAATGTTATTTTTTTAATTGTTAAATTTTAATAGGACCATTTGTAATAATAGGACCATTTGTAATGTTATTTTTTTAATTGTTAAATTTTACTTCATTTTGCATTTGATTGATCAGGGTCCAGGGATACCATTATTATTCTTATTGAATGGGTGGAATTGGAACAAACACATTCTCATCATTCTTATAATCTTATCATTCTTAGTGTGGAATTGGAACAAAAATTGAAAGTCACATTCAAATAGACAAGAATACCATCTATATTCAAAGTTTCAAACGGAGCGTAATAACCAACCAAGGTTCCATAGCCATTATCATCCGTATCTTGGGACTATTTCTCATTGATCAACCTATACAAGACATTATCATCATCCATCATTGAAGAAATTCATTTAAAACGGCACGACTTAAAATGGTACACTCCGACCCGACACGATTAAGTAAATAGGCCGGCACATCTTGACTCGATTGAAAATGGCACGACAAGGCACGATTTAAGAAAACGGGCCAGCACGGCACGACACGATTTAAGAAAAAAGGGCCGGCACGACACGACACGACACGATTTAAGAAAACGGGCCGGCACGACACGACACGATTGGCAAGCGGGCCAGCACGACATGACACGATTTAAGAAAATGGGCCGGCACGACACGACACGATTGGCAAGCGGGCCGGCACGACACGACACGATTTAAGAAAACGGCACGGCACGGCACGACACGATTGACAAGCAGCACGGCACGGCACGACACGATTTTAGCAAAATACTATAAATGGGCCGGCACGGCACGGCAAGAAGCACGGTTAGCACGGAGTTAAACGGGCCGTGCCGGCACGGCACGGCCCATTTGACACCTCTAACGGTAAATAAGTTTTCTTTTACTATTTTAATAAGCACAACACATTTCTATAACAACTTGATATTTTGAACTATGCATACTTCTTATGCATAGGTCCGACTTCTCCGTTGCTAGACGCCTGCCAAGTCCTTCGTTTAAATGCATACAAAGACGTAGAGACTCAACCAAAAAACCCTAAAAAACTAAAAAATTTAACGTTACCAAATAATTGAATTTTATTTGTAGATAAAAGTTAAAATTTCAGCATATTTGTGTAACCTAGAAAGACTCTTACTTAATCTCTTACCATTAGGTGGAATTATATTCAGATTTGATGATGTTGTCACTGGTTGAGCTAACTTCAAAATTTTAATCTTACAAAGGGTTGAATTTCTTTTGGCGCAGGGAAAACTCATACTGAAATGCTTGCGAATAGGTGGGATGATATTTTCGTTTGTCACTTCAGTTATTATTGCATTACATTTCGAATTTAAACTACACCAAAAATTTTGGCTATGCAATTATTAACAGGAAAATCGAAGGTAAGGAAAACTGGCTCAAGACACACCAAAATTTTCGGCTATGCAATTATTAACAGGAAAATCGAAGGCAAGGAGAAATGACTCAAAAAATACAAAGAGCAATCACAAAAGGCAAGGAAAAATATAAGGCAACCAATTCCAACGGAATAGAGAAAAATTGGGTATGATGATGAAGGCATGGCTTCAAAAAAATCTGGAGTACAGTATAATCTTTATGGTTGGTGCAAGTTTTTTTTTTATCAGCAAAGATGAATTTTATTAAAAAATAGGAAAAAGGAAAAGGGATCCAACAAATAGTTGGACAATACACAATAAGGGCAAAGTTCATAACACCCAAAGGTCTATCAGGGTTCACAACAAATAATACAATAAAGATCAACCCAATACCCAAATTAAATAAAGAAAGCCCAAAACCCAAACTCCGGCCCAAGCCTGGACCGACCCACCCAAACCATCCCACAAAACCCTAAACTACACTGGCAGCCACCGCCGTACAAATCACTGGAGTCCAACCTCACTGTTAAGCCGAGCCGACGTCTCCCAGATGTAGACACCGGCGGCGGGAAACAGCCTGTGACAGTGAAAGCTAACACAGTCAGGCTTGAGAGCCAACCACCACCACCAATAGCCAAAACACCAAACAACCTCTGCAACAAAACAATCTTCATCAACGAGATCACCACCCCTGAACGACGAAATGCTAGCCCCACGCCCGATTGAGAGCTCAAAAGGCGCGCCGACCGGAATTCGGCACACAAAAAGCGACCAAAGCATCACAACCATGGGAGCCACATCCACCACCGGACTGGATCATCAAAGATCAAAACTGCCATCCTCACCGATCGTTTTTTGGAATAAAAGAGAACCTGCAAAACAAAGTTAGAACAGCTACGCTACGGAAACAGAACACCTCCCCACGACCGCACCACCGCCCAACACCCACTCAAAACCAGATCCAGAACCCCAATGACACCAAAACAGCCACAAGATCGACGAAGAAACAGCGATTCTTCAACCACCGCTGCACCGATAGCCACCGTCCCCACACATCCACGCCCAACCGGTCGAAAAGGAAAACAAAGTTGTTAGGCAAACCCACGTCCGTCCAGCAATGGAAAACGTGAAGGGGTTTAGACTACCCCACACCTCTGGCCGCCGTCGGCCCCTAGCCGTTAGGACTACAGGACATCCCCTGATGTGGTGAATGGCGGGTGCCAAGCGGCTACTAGGAAAGGCGAGCAGGGAAGACTGAATCGGGGCAGGAAAGTCTGATGGGCGTCGAAATCTGAAAGAAGAGAGGAAGGAGAGATAGATAGAGAGGGGAGAAGGAGGAAAAACGGACCCGAGGGGAGGAGGGAAGGAGGGCACCTCCCACACCCCCCCCCCCCCCGATGGCAGCGGTGGCTGAGGGAAAGACCTAGGAGAGAAATCGCTATGTTTTAGAGAGAGAATGAGCTATCTAGCAGTTTCTACGACTATTTTGCGGTTGGTGCAGGTTGTTAATTCTTTTTCCTTTCAATTGTTTCTTTAATTCTCTTTTTTTATCCTTTCACAAAATTTTTACCTTATTTTTAATCTACCGATGTAAGTTGCTTCTCAAATGGTATTTTTTTTCCATTTTGAAATGAAAAAAAAAAAACCACCATGTTTGCGGAGGTGAAAATTTTATTTTCGGTAGAAAGAAAAAATGAGAGGGAGAGAGCTAGTTACGGGTGTTAGTAACTCCAACACCTTGCCGCCTTTAATTCTTTGTTCAAACTCATTTTCTAGTCTTTTTCATAAGGGTATTTCTCACTTTTCAAAGCAAAATCAAAAGTTGGCCGCTTAAACGCCACAAACCCTTACGCCTACAAATCCTAATCAAGCTACTTAAGTCATCTAACCCTTCTAAAAGAAAACTCGGTTGAGTCACACAGCATAGGCTATCAACCGGAAGATTTAGCTATGAAACCAAATAAAGCCAAGAAATGTAGTGTGGAAATCAAGTGTGCTCTTTTATTCTCTTGGCAAACACGAACCGAGACATTGCTCCGGAACCATGTGTGCTAGCACATGATCACTAGAGATTAATATCGGTAAGTTTTGTTACATAAAAAGTGAACCCTTCTCATTTTCCAAACAGAACCTCATGTCTCGAGTTGAAAAAAGCAAGATTAACCAAAGACACAAGGCGTTAATCACCCCGATGCCAAGCCTAATCGACTATTCGCACATACTCAAAGAACTAAGGATGGTAAAAAATCTAGGCATAAGATTTAACCGATAAAATCGGAAATAAACTTGATATTATAAAAGATCCAAAGCATACAAACAACTTTAATACTCGAGAATTTAACGTAACACAAATACCTTGGATTGTTCTTGAGAAATTACAACTAAAAAGCTTCTAACTTGAAAATGGAGTTCTAAGGTTTAAAAGACTTAAAGTTGAATTGTATCTAGGTAAAAGAGGAAGAGAGATAGAGGCCTATTTATACAAGATAACATCTTTCTACACCAAATATCTAATAAAGTTGCCAAACAAAGAAAATTTCTACTTATGGAAGATTGAAAAAGCTGCCAAAAATACTGGACGGGCAAAACTAGTATCAATACCATAGCAAAAGGGTTTCGATACCCTTGCGGCTGGAAACCCAGGGCTCTTGTGGTATCGATACCTCTTGGACTGGTATCGATACCACTGTTGATTTCTGCAGTTTTCATCCCAGAATCTTTCATTGGCCTTCAAACATCCGGGGCATTCCCTGGTGCCTCTTTCCTTAGTTCTTGGGACTTGGTGGAACAATGCCAAAAGGCCTCGGGCACTTGGTTAACCTCGGGGATCGTCCTTGGCGTCATAACACGCATTATTCTCGCAGTTTACCTGAAACGCTTACAAAAATACCTTATGCGTAATATCCAACAAAAACAGCCACCTTAATATACAAACACTATCAAACTTGGAGGACTTAAGCACCAAGATTATACAATCTTGGGTGCTTATCACAACACCACGGTCTTCTTCCTTCTTTATCCTTCTTCGGCCGAATGAATGAATGAGAGGGAGAGAGACATTGTGGAGGTGGATTCTCCAACTGCAGAGAGTCCCTGCAGTTAAACTTTTCTCAACCGTTAAAAACACTATCCGACGGTTGCGATAACTTGGACTGTACCTCTGACAAGCCTGCTTAAGTGTTTACGGGTGGACAGTGTTTGAGGTAGCCCATTATCACCACATCCCAAATTATCTCCTACAGCAAATCGAATTAGACACCCCATTCCTTCCATTTCCAGCCAGCCAACGTACCCATGTTAATGGCCAAATTTGTGAGGCCAAATGGTGACTTTAACATTTTATGCAAGTTTTCATGAGGCCTCATTTACGTTTGTGGTGAAGTAATCACTTAGATGTGTTGACTGTTGTACACGATTTTGAAACTAAATGTCAGAGGGATGGCATCCCAGTTAAAAATATTGTTTGGCAAAAAATAAAGGCATATCAAGCCTTGCAAAAGCTCGAAGAAAATATAAGTGAACAATACCTTACAGAAACCGCTGGAATCATGTGAACCAACAATATTTCAAGGACATGTAGAAAATGGATACAAAGAGACATTTATGGTGAGGATGTTTGGACGGATCTGGGGATCCTGTAGGGCGGAGTGCTCTACAGGGGTTGTAGTGCAGCACACAACCATTGATCTCATTAATCAACAGTTCAGATCAAATATCAATTATGACCTGTAATAAATGATTATCACCGGTCATAATTAAAAATCATATCTCAATCATTCATTGTCAAGATATGGCCCGTGTGCGCTTTATAGGGTGCCTTGGACACGTTTGACGTTAGTTGTGTTTGTGGACAAATTTTTATAGGGATACTCTTTGTGTCATCTTTTTATCATTTGACTTTTTTTGTGAATATAATATGTTTTTATGTTTTCTTTTTAGATGTCTCCTCGAGGTACGCATTTTCTTTGATGTGTATCGTCTTTTATTTTTATTAGTATTTTGGATGGAGATTTTTTATTGGATCAAGTTTTATGCATTTGAGTTTGTGTATGAAAAAATTAGGGATTGAAATTTTTTTTTCTTTATTTGCTGATTCAAGTTAACCATGTCAATGGATATGATGGATTATTGTTTTTCACGTAGTTGAATTTGTTGGACTAGTTGATAAAAGTGCATGTGATTTCAATATTTATTTGTGTATGTTGATTGTTTGAGCCGTACATATATAGCACGCGAGTTTAGCATTTATTTGAGTGTGCTGATGGTTTGAGTCGTGCCTTCAGGTATGGGCATGCGCTAGTACCTTTATCTTCTAGTTTAAAAGTATATAGAATTTATAAAAAAAAAAAAGGGAGAAAAAACTGAAATAGTCTCTGTAGTTAAGTGTTTGTGTCAATTTGGTCTCTGTAGTTATAATTGGCTCGATTTACACTCTGTACTTTCCATTTTGTTCTAATTTGGTCCAATTATTAACTTCCGTTAATCCGCCATTAGTCCTTTAAACAGTAAAATCATATGGCTCCCTTTTTTTGGGAACAGACCCGTTTCGCTAAATAAGCCAACTAGCTTCTTTTTTTTTATCTTTATTCAAATTTTTTTCGTATTTGTTAATTTTTTGGGGGTTATTGCATCGTCATGACGAGAGAAATCTAAAAAGTAAAAAATTATGATCGAAATTCAATTTTTTTTAAATAAAGACGAAAAAATTAACTTATTGGCTTATTTTTGTCTTTATTTAAAAAATTAGGTTTCGATAGTAATTTTTTACTTTTTAGATTCTTCTTGTCATGACAATGCAATAATCCCTAAAAAAATTATGAAAAACTAACAAATACGAAAAATATTTGAATGAGGATAAAAAAATAAGCCAGTTGGCTTATTTAGTTGAACAGGGTTACTCATTCCTCTATTGCCCTAGCATACCTCTAAACCAAAACACAGCTCATTCTTCCATTCTCCATTGATAAGGAGGCACCTAAGAAGAAATTTGGTTATAGTTTTCTGCAAAAAATTGCCCTCAAATTCATCATTTTCATGATCAGCCATGAGGTATCATAACCACTGGTATTGTCTATCTGTTTAATTTGTGAACAAATACTAAGATGCCTTATTTTTCTGCATAATACTAAAAATGCATATAGAATCATGTCCAAAAGTCACAACATGATATAGCTCCAAAAGTCACAATATGATAAAAAATCATATCTAAAAGTCAGAATATTACATAAACTCAATTCCAAATTTAGCAAGTCATAACCTAATATATAGACATAACAAACCACTCAACTAGGTTACAATAAACCTAACTTAACAGCCCAAGTGGTTACAAAAAATAGGGCCATTGATACGCACCTAAGATTGCTTGATCGTGGTGCGTAAACCCGTTAGTTATAAGTCTTTTTAGCTCTTAATTGTCGTTTTTAGTCAATATTACTCGTAAGGTAGTTTATTGAGTGTTTCAGGCAAAACGCCCTTAAAAGGCGTGTTTTGAGTGCAAAGTCAACTCCCAAGATAATTCAAGAATAATTGCCCGGTGGAACATGTGCCAAAGCGACCAAAGAACGAAGGCAAGGAGCATCGGGCAAGCCAACGGTCGTCGGGTGTCAAGACCAGGAGGCTAGCCTGAGGAACCAGAGATAAGCCACCCGTATCGATACGGATTTCACGCGTATCGATACGCGTTTGTTATCTCTCGAACCAGAGAGCTCCGTATCGATACGGATTTTGTGTGTATCGATACGGGTTTGTTACGGGAGATTGGCCTTTTCAGCTTAACGATGTGGTATCGATACTTTTCTTATTCTGTATCGATACGGAGAGCCTTCGGCCAGATATTTTGCTACTTTTTGGGGTTTCCATTTATGGAATACTTGCCTTTTATAGTATGTTTTTAGATATTTGAGGAGAGAGAAACCCCTTTGTGTATAAATAGGGGTTCCTTCTTCCTCTTTTTGGGAGCTAGCTCTTAATTAATTTTAGTCTTTTCCTCCATTAATGTTCTTGAAGCTTTTCATAGTGTAATCTTTTAGAACTCAAGTAAGTAATTCTCGTTTGTCAATTTCTCGTTTATTAAAGTTGTTCCTACGGACTAGATCTTTTATAATATCAAGTTTGTTTTCGTTGTTATTGGTTAAAAGTCATGTCTCGTTTTTATGCTTACCTTTGTGCTTTAGCTATGTGTGAGTAGTCGATAGGCCAAGTCTCGGGGTAATCTTTCCCGAGTACTTAGGTGGTTATTTGGTTCTCAAACCTTCGGGCTTAAAATCATGGTTTTCGGAATTTCATTAACTTAGCCTTTTTGGTCTAAGCGAGGCGTGTTAACTCCTTGGTATGAAGTTTAGTCAAGTGGTCTTGGCAAGCGACATATTGAGGGCTCGTGGCCCCCTACGTGTTAGATACATTAGCAAAATTAGGTTGATTTAATTCCGGTTAATCACATCTTTTTAATAAACGTAGTCATTAAAGCTAAATCTTCCGGGCGTGAGCACGCGGTCGTGACTCTCGCCTGAGTTATAATTGAGAACCGGTAACGGCTTAAGTCAAGGGTTAGACGATCCCTAGACTTGCCTCCTTTAGTTTATCTAGCTCATTTCTAGTCTTCGTTTTATCATTTCCACCGTTTAAAGCAAAACCAAGTTGGCCGTCTTAAACGCCACAATCCACCTTATAAAACCTACAATCCGAGTAAGCTATATTTGAATTCTCTGTGGGTACGATCCCGGACTTCCGGATATTATGCTACCGACGACCTAGCCCTACGCTTGGGGTATTTCAACCTTATTGGAAGGCAAGGTTGGAGGCGAAGCATTTTTGGCGCCGTTGCCGGGGAATCTTTTTATCTAGCTTATTTGGAGGATCGACAAACCACTGTAAGTACTCCGTTTATTTTTCCTTTGTGTAATTTGAACTCAACTTAGCGGATACCTCTAACTGAGCCACCAATTCGACTTGAGATTTAATGAAGCTAGTCGAGCATCAATTACCTTTTTACCTTCTATTTATTATTGCTTATATAGCCGTGGTGGTGGCATAACCCCACGAGACTGTTTGTGAACGAGGCGGCGGCGTAGCCCCGCTAGTCTGCTTTATTGGACTGTGCAGGTTGTATGCTCAATATTTATCGTAGCCCTTTATCGAATCGGCTACATCGATTTGCATCTCGTGAGCTATCCCCTCCATTACGCCCAATGGCAGATCAACCAGCAGCTCATACTTTGCATGATTATTTGACGCCGGAAAGAGGTCCACATGTCTCTCCGATAGCCATTCCCACTTGCACTGCCGCCAATGCGTTTGCTTTCAAGCCAGAATATCATCGGGTTATACCAGAGTTTCGGGGGCGTGAATTGGAGGACCCCTATGCTCACATTCGGGAATTCGAGACTATCGTTAGCACCTTTGTGACCGGACCGGGACAGTTAGATCAAGCCCGCCTGAAGTTGTTTCCCTTCTCGCTCAAAGACAAGGCGAAGCAGTGGTTCCATTCCTTGAAGCCCCGCTCTTTGCTCACATGGGGTGAAGTGCAAGACGTGTTTACCACCAAGTTCTTTCCGGTTAGCCGAACTAAGCTTCTCATGGATCAAATTCAGAATTTCAAACAGAAAGATGGGGAAGTCTTCTACAAGTATTGGGAGCGGTACAAGGATTTACTCGCAGCTGTCCCCCACCATAACTTTCCCATGTATCTTGTGATCAACTATTTCTATTTGGGTTGTGATCGGGAGTCCAAGCAGCTTTTGGATACGATGGGGAGTGGTGATTTCATGGGAAAGGACCCTGATGCCGCTTGGGAATTCTTAGATGCTTTGGCCGAGAGAGCTCAAACTTGGCAATACATTGATCCGGGTGACCAAGCTATGAGAAATCAAGGACCGGGAGGTTCCGGTAAATTTTCAGTGAATGAGCAAAACGGTCTTGAGACACGCTTGGATGAGTTATCGTTAAAGTTGGACAAAATGAAGCTAGAGTCGGTCCAAGTGAAAGAGGTCAAAGAAGTGAAGGAGATTCGCCAAGTGGAGGAAGTGTGCGTTATTTGTGAGACTACGGGTCATTCGACCGACAACTGTCATACCATGCCCACCCTCCGACAGCACTATAATCAACTCCCTGAAGAGGTGTGCGCATTGAATCAACGTTGGGATCCATATTCCAACACCTACAATCCGGGGTTGAGGTCTAATCCGGCTTTCCGTTGGGGTAACCAAAATGAGGCCGGCTCGTCAACTTCTCAAGCTCCTCCTCCTCAGAATCAAACATGGCGCCAATCTCAGTTTCAAGGTCAACCGCGATTTCCTCCGGCACAATCTCAAGGCCCGCCAGGATTCATACCACCGGGCCAATTCCAAGGGCAAACTCAATTTCAACACCAACCAGCACCACCTCCACGACGTTCTTTGGAGGATACTCTGAATGCATTCTGTCAAATGCAAACGACCACCAATGAGCAAACTACTCAAGCATTGAACGACATCAGGAATCAAGTGGGTAAATTAACAACGGCTATTGGTGTATTGCAACAAGAGAAAGGCAAACTACCTACCCAGCCTCAACCAAACCCTCAAGGCCAACACTTTGCACAAGGCTCTTCGGTGACTTTCCCCGAGCAAGCAAAGGCCATAATATCGTTGAGAAGTGGGAAGGCGGTTGATAATGCTCAAGTGGAGCCGCCGGTTGCGCAAATCTTACTACCTTTTTCGGCACCATTGAAGCCAACAATGCTAGATGAAGAATCTCCCAAATCAGCTCCTACAGAACAATACTCCGGGCCAGCGCCTATTGAAGAAGAGAAGGGAAAAGCCAAGGACGATGAGGTTCCCAAAGCTTTTACCATTCCCGCTCCATATCCTAACCGACTAAAGTCACCGCCCAAGCAGAATTTGAACGGTGATATCTATGAAGTTCTTCAGAAAGTGACGGTCAACCTTCCTTTGCTCGATGCTATTAAACAGATTCCATCATACGCCAAATTTTTGAAGGAGTTGTGCACTCACAAACGGCAACTCCAAGTGCAGAAGAAAGTGTTTTTAACCGAACAAGTAAGCTCCCTCTTCCAGTCAACCCTTCCGCCCAAGTATAATGATCCGGGCTGTCCTACGATATCTATCACCATCGGGGGTAAAGTTTGTGAAAAAGCTCTTCTTGATTTGGGGGCAAGTGTAAACCTCCTACCGTTCTCGGTCTATGAACAACTTGGGTTGGGGGAAATGAAACCAACTCGGGTGACTTTACAATTGGCGGACAGGAGTATTCGCATTCCCAAAGGGATGGTCGAGGATGTGCTCGTTCAAGTTGATCAGTTCGTGTACCCAGTTGACTTTGTGGTTCTTGACACGTGCCCGGTACCGGCAGCTCAGACCTCTGTTCCGATCATTCTTGGCCGGCCGTTTTTGGCAACCTCCGATGCCGTCATTCATTGTAGGGATGGCCGGCTTAACATGAGCTTTGGCAATATGAAGATGCAAGTCAACATGTTCCATCTTGGCAGTCAAATGGGGGACGATGAGGATGTCTGCGGAGTTAGCATGATCAACTCACTTGTCCAAAACCATGTCAATAAGTTTATTTGTCAGGATGAGTTGGAACTCGCGCTGACTTCCGCCGAGGCAGATTTTCTTGATGCCCCTGAGGTTGCGTATTTGTCATCTTTGCTGGATGTGGAAGAGGGTTGTGCTATTACTCCGTGGTTTCCCAAATTTGAGGAGTTGCCTCCTATTGTGAAGCGCGCCGTTCCGTCTAGTGTGGAATCCCCGACTCTTGAACTTAAACCCCTACCGAATTCACTTAAGTATGCCCATCTTGGTGAAGGTCAAACATACCCGGTGGTAATTTCCTCCGCCCTAACCGAACTTCAGGAATTCCAATTGCTCTCTAAGTTGCGGAAGCATTCAAAGGCTATTGGGTGGTCCATCGCCGATATCAAAAGAATAGATGGATCTCTTTGCTCTCATCACATCTACATGGAGGATGATGTTAAGCCCTCTCGCCAGCCTCAACGACGATTAAACCCGATTATGAAGGATGTGGTGCGAGCGGAAGTTCTTAAATTGTTGGATGTTGGCATTATTTACCCGATCGCGGATTCTAAGTGGGTGAGCCCAATACAGGTGGTACCTAAGAAGTCTGGGGTAACGGTGGTTAAAAATGACAAGGATGAGCTTATTCCAATGCGGGTTCAGACCGGTTGGCGGGTGTGCATTGATTATCGAAAGCTGAACGCTAGTACAAGAAAGGACCACTTTCCCCTTCCCTTCATCGATCAAATTTTGGAGAGAGTGGCCGGGCACAAGTTTTACTGCTTCTTGGACGGGTACTCCGGTTATAATCAGATTGAGGTGGCTTTGGAAGATCAAGCGAAGACTACTTTCACGTGCCCATTCGGGACCTTTGCGTATCGTCGTATGCCGTTCGGGCTTTGCAACGCCCCCGGTACCTTCTCAAGGTGTATTATGGGCCTTTTTAGCGATATGGTGGAGAAAATTATGGAGGTATTCATGGACGACTTCTCAGTTTTTGGTGACTCTTTTAAGGCTTGTCTTGCCAATTTGGGGCTTGTACTAGCCCGGTGCGAGGAGAATAACCTTGTGCTGAATTGGGAGAAATGCCACTTCATGGTGACCGAAGGCATCGTACTCGGCCACATTGTCTCCTCTAAAGGGATAGAAGTGGATCGGGCAAAAATTGATTTGATTGGGAATCTTCCGACTCCAAAGTGTTTGAAGGATATCTGATCTTTCTTGGGGCATGCCAGTTTCTATAGGCGTTTTATCAAAGATTTTAGTGCCATCGCTCAACCATTGTGTCATTTGCTGGCCAACGATGTGCCGTTTGAGTGGACGCCGGCGTGCGAGGCCGCGTTTGCCCAGTTAAAGTCACGTCTCACTTCTCCACCTATTGTGCGTTCTCCGGATTGGGACTTGCCATTCGAGCTAATGTGTGACGCCAGTGATTACGCCGTTGGAGCTGTTTTGGGCCAACGGAAAGGGAAAGAGCCGTACGTTATTTACTATGCAAGTAAAACACTCAATGAGGCTCAAATGAATTATTCGACTACGGAGAAGGAGTTGCTTGCTATCGTCTTTGCGTTGGACAAGTTCCGGTCTTATCTAGTGGGGGCTCCAATTACTGTGTACACCGATCATTCCGCTCTCAAGTACCTTTTTACGAAGCAAGATGCCAAGGCGAGATTGATTCGGTGGATTCTACTTCTACAAGAGTTTGATCTCACCATTAAGGACAAGAAGGGTGTAGAGAACGTGGTGGCCGATCATCTATCTCGGCTCGAATTCGATGATATTACCGCTCACATTCCTATCGGTGACTCTTTTCCCGATGAGCAGCTATTCTCCATCACTACAGCTCCATGGTACGCGGATATAGTGAACTACTTAGCCACCGGTCTTATGCCTACCCATTGGAATTTACAAGCGCAGCGTCGGTTCTTGGCTGAGGTGAAACGATTCTCTTTTGACGACCTGTATCTATTTAAGTATTGTGCCGACCAACTCGTCCGCCGTTGTGTGCCGGATTCTGAGCAACCAAGTGTTATCTAGTTTTGCCACACGGAGGCTTGTGGCGGCCATTTCTCGTTCAGAAAGACCGCCGCTAAGATTCTACAGTGCGGTTTCTATTGGCCAAAATTGTACAAGGATACGTTTGCTTTCTGCCGGGCATGTGCGCGCTGTCAACTTCTGGGGTGCGTGACGCGACGTAATGAGATGCCGCTTACACCCATTTTGATTATTGAAGTGTTTGACTGTTGGGGTATCGACTTCATGGGGCCATTTCCTACTTCCTTTGGATACCTCTACATTTTGTTGGCTGTTGATTATGTCTCCAAATGGGTGGAGGCTATTCCCGCTCGAACTAATGATGCCCAAGTTGTCGTTGAATTTCTCCGTGAGTACATTTTGGCGCGATTTGGCATGCCCAGAGCTATCATCAGTGACCAAGGGTCCCACTTTTGCAACCGATCCATTGCGGCTCTCATGCGGAAGTATTCCATCATTCACAAAGTCTCCACGGCTTACCACCCGCAAACGAATGGCCAAGCGGAGCTTGCGAATCGGGAGATCAAGAACATCTTGGAGAAGACGGTTAATCCTACCCGTAAAGATTGGTCAACTCGATTGATCGATGCTTTGTGGGCTTACCGTACTGCGTACAAGACTATCTTGGGCATGTCACCATATCGGTTGGTTTACGAAAAAGCGTGCCACTTACCAGTCGAGCTTGAGCATAAAGCCTATTGGGCTATTAAGAAGCTGAATTTCAATCTGGCCAAAGCCGGTGACCAGCGCAAGCTCCAATTGACGGAACTCGAGGAGTTAAGGTACAATGCTTACGACCATTCTAGCGCTTATAAATCTCAACTCAAAGCCAAACATGATAATAGAATTGCGATTAAAAACTTTGTGCCTGGTCAAAAAGTATTGTTATACAATTCTCGCTTGCATTTGCATCCCGGGAAGTTGCGCTCACGTTGGGCTGGCCCTTATATTGTCAAAAATGTGTCCCCTCACGGGGCGATAGAAGTAGAAAGCGTGCGTAACGGTTCCTCTTTTAAAGTTAATGGTCAGCGGCTTAAGCCTTTCCTTGGCAACTTCGAAACCGGTGAGCCCGATGAGGTTTTGGCCGATCTCGTTTATACGGATGGCTTTTCGGTATAGTCTGTGTTCCATTTATTTGCACGGGGAGCGAAAGCGTAACCGCTGAACTTAATTGTTTGTCGGACCCGGCCCCCGGGTAGGGGGTACCCTCCATTGACTTGGGTATATGTAGCTCCGCACGCCGCTACTAAAAAAAGGATCGTGTGCCCAGCTCCGGTTAGTAAGGGCAATTTTAATATCAGTGACATAGGGCTTTCATTAGCTTTTCTGATAGGAGTAATTCACAATGAACCATTCACGTCTTCCAGATTAGCCCCAACGGGGGCGGTATAGATCTTCGGTTCGGCCTTGATATTCCCGTGCTCCATTACCGCACTTGGCTCTATCTTGTGCCTGCCTGGTTACGATCTTAGGGGACGCTGGACTTCATTGTTTGGCGGAGTCCAGCTGTGACTTGGACGCTCCGAGCTCTGATATTAAATTCTGTGTTTTTGTACATTTGTGAATATTATTTTTGTATTTTGTTCTTATTTCTTATGTTTCGGGACTTTCTCACCTCGAGATTTCACCAACGCATCATTGTATCGGACTTTAACTAGTCCTTTTTTGTCGTAGTTTGCCGTTAACGATCCTAGCTCACCAGATATGTCCCTATCGGGGGCAGCTTAGGTCTTTGGGTGAGACTTGATATTCCCGTGCTTTGGCACTAGGCTCTGTCTTGTCTCACTTTGTTTCGATCATAGGGAACGCTGGGCTTAATTGCTTGGCGAGGTCAAGCGGCGAATTTTACTTCGGGCGTGATGTAACAAAATTGACGGTCTAGTATAACCACCCGTGTCTTGTCTACTCGGTGAGACTCGGGAAGAAAAGTATGACTCATGAGATTGCGTGAAAATTGGGTGGTGTTCTTTGTTGTTTCTCTTTGTATATATGTTTGTCGGTGCCCGGATAACACGTGCCGGGTGGTTCTAATGTCATTTGGCTCTTAGTAGGTAGTTCGAGCTTAAGTCTTTTGCAGGGTGAGCGTGCTACCACACCAGCCTTGGTGGTTTGGATCTAACGTCAGAGTGAATGAGGCATTCAGGAGCCCTAAGCATAGGTGCGATTACGTGTCGCGGTTGTTAGTCCAATAAAGCTTTGGCCATGATCCTGTGTGACTAGCTGTGGTTCCGTTGGAAGAGCCGAAGGAGTCGACCTTGAAAGCCGTTCGGATGACAAACGGAGTCGGTGACGCAAAAACCTCCAACTTGGTCGAGGTATAAGGGGGTTGACATTCCCCCGTAGGTACGATCTTTTGTTCCTTTTTCCCTACTGTTGTTCTCCATGCTATGAGGGCATAGCATATTTCAAGTTGGGGGGAGGGACATAAATCGGATATTTATGTTTTATTTATGTTTTATGCTTTTTGTTTAATTTTTTCGTTTTTTGTAGATCAATCCTTCCGTTATTACAAAGTTAGTGGAATAGAGCAACTTAGCACTTGGTCATTAGTTCATTAATTGGCAAGAGTTGTGTAAATATTTTTGGAAACTTGTTCTGTCCAACTCGTTTGCTGCTAAAAGGGCGTGAAATTAGGTGTTGAGTGTGTTGTGAGCAGGTTTGACCCATATCCCGTTGTTGTTCTCATTATATTCTTAGTTAGGTATTAATCTCATGTCATGCCTAAATATGTTCGTTATTTACTTTAAATCGCTTTGGAATCTATGGCATATGTAAGAAATGATACAAGGCCATCTTTGTGTGATTCAAACCACAAGAGAGTCCCATTGTCCTTTAAAATAAAGCCTAGTCCGCGTCTCACTCTTATCCATAGGAAACCGGATGCTTGGGTGGATGGTTGGAAGTTGGTTTTGAACTTTGCTGGGTTGGCCTCAGGCTTACAGGCTCCGGGTGTATTTATAGAGTGGCGTCGGGCGTCGGCATTGGCTTCGGGTGGCAAAGCTGAACTTCTGGACTTAAGCTCTCCGTATCGATACGGCCCTTAAGGCATATCGATACGCGTTTGTTTCGTGGGTCATCAGAGAGCTCCATATCGATACGGATTTGGTGGTGTATCGATACGCGTAAGTTAATTTTGAAATCTGCAGTTATCAAGGCCGGCCTCTTCATCTTCCCACCATTTATTCTCTCTCTCTACAACTCCATAACCGCCCAAACACTCCGAAACCCAACCCCAAAACACCCAAATCAACCCCAAAACTCCATAATCTCTCATCAAACCTTCAAGCTTTCAAGGATTTTTCAAGGATTTCAAGGTTTTAAAGTCGAATCCTACTAGTACGAGGTGTGCTTGCAATGGTGAGAACAAAGACCGTGGCTTCTAAGGGCAAGGCTCCGGCTTCTTCTTCGCAACAAGCGGAGGAGATAGTGCAGGAAATGGAGGAGGAGGAGGAAATGATTGCGAACCCGCAAAAGCGAGGCCGGGCTAAGAGGAGGACGGCGGCTGAGATTCGCGCCGCGACTCAAAAGAAATGGGAAGAGGGGATTCGTAACCGGGGGTTTAAGAATGAGCGTCATGTGGACGTCGACAACCTTGGCATCGAGAATCCGTTTGTCCGTCGCATCCGCGACCAAGGTTTGTCTTACTACCTTACCCCTAACCCTAGCTACAATAAAGAGCTTGTTATAGAATTCTACAAAAACATGAAAATTCCTCCTGAGGAAGATGAGAAGAAGGATGACGCTAAGGTAACATCGAAAAT
This sequence comes from Rhododendron ovatum, assembly GCA_019656835.1. NCBI lineage: Eukaryota > Viridiplantae > Streptophyta > Magnoliopsida > Ericales > Ericaceae > Rhododendron > Rhododendron ovatum. The sequence continues at coordinate 9,137,231 of CM033798.1, read as the reverse complement.
TGGGAAGATTCCGATTGAGGTGACTTCTGGGTTTATTGCTCGGGTTTTGAATTATCGTCAACCACCCGCGGATGATGTGAACTACCCCGATGAGGAGTATGTGGCGGACGAGACCGTTGTTCAGGAGTTGTATAAAAATCCTAGGGAGGCGAGTCTCCCTCATGTGCCGGGGAAGTTTAAGGAGGTGTATCAGCTTGTTAACCAGCTAGTGCATCACAATTTCAATTCGAGGGGGACGGAGAACAAGCCGGATAGTTACGAAGGGGGGATGATTCACGCGTTCATGAATCCGAATGTGGTGTGCGACTGGGCTAAGGTTATTTTTCAGGAGATGATTGACTTCAAAGCCAAGGCCCCAACCAATTCTAGGTTGCCTTTTCCATGTTTGGTGACCGCTATGTGTTTGGCTCAAAAGGTTCCTGCTTCCAAGTTTCCGGAGCGTGAAAAGCTCAATCCGGGGGATATCAATAGTTCCATACTCACCTGGAGTATCTCTCAATCCCGACCGACTGCTGCTGCTGCCCCACGTGGGGCGTACTTGACTACTTTGCCACCAAAGGGTGCAAAGTTGGCTGCTTGGAACAAACTACTGTTTTGCCAAGGGGTGGCCACTATGGGATGCCTGAAGAAACTTAAGAAGGAGACCCGAGCCAATGCAAGGAGGCAGCGAAAGATTGATCATAAGTTAGACTGGGTTCTGAGCCAAGGAGTCGGGCAAGCCAGTATGTACCACCGCCCGATGAGCCTGATGAGGATAGCGATGATTTTGCTGGGGATGAGCCAGTGTTTTTGGATGACGAGTAGAGTCGGTGGAGTAGTTGGAAAATCCCTCAACTTGGTCGGGGTGCTTGGTGGTTGACAGCCCACCTCTTATCTTTATTTCATTGTTTTTAGTTTAGTGTGGTTTTAGTTTAACTTGGACTAAATAGTTTGGTAAGTTTTTGTTGAGGCCGGCATGTGGCTTATGACTTGGTAGTTGGAGTTGGAGGCGGCCAAGGGTAGTTGAACCGAGCTAGTATATGGCCGCCATCCCATTTTGCTAACCTCTCTTTGTTTTAAACCAAGGTCGTTATACTCTATAAAGTCCTTAGTAGATCTTTAATATGCTTTGATTCCATTTTGATTTATCGTTTGATAGTTAGCATATTTAGTTTGTGGCATGTTTTCTTTCGGCAATTAAATTTTCAATTGTCTAGTCGTAAGTTCTGTTTAATGGTGCTCTCCACTAATAAGGCACGATATTTTTGTTCCCCATGCCTAATTCGAGCACCTTTCTTGTGGGATATGGCTACATTGGTTTGAATTGGTGAAGTTATAGCTTCGTATCCGCCTTTTGTCTTTTGACGCTCATTTTGGATACTTGATTATAACTAGCTCGATACTTAGTTGATCGTTAAACTGTTGGCTACGAGTTGTTTGGAATAGTTAAGTTAATTTTAGCTCTTGCCAATTAGTTGCATTTTGAAAAGGTGCTAAGTATCTTTGCCGGAAGGATTGTCAATTGGTTTTTCTTTCCGATTAGTTCTCATTTTGTTGCTAGGGGCTAGCAACGCTCAAGTTGGGGGGTGTGATACGCACCTAAGATTGCTTGATCGTGGTGCGTAAACCCGTTAGTTATAAGTCTTTTTAGCTCTTAATTGTCGTTTTTAGTCAATATTACTCGTAAGGTAGTTTATTGAGTGTTTCAGGCAAAACGCCCTTAAAAGGCGTGTTTTGAGTGCAAAGTCAACTCCCAAGATAATTCAAGAATAATTGCCCAGTGGAACATGTGCCAAAGCGACCAAAGAACGAAGGCAAGGAGCATCGGGCAAGCCAACGGTCGTCGGGTGTCAAGACCAGGAGGCTAGCCTGAGGAACCAGAGATAAGCCACCCGTATCGATACGGATTTCACGCGTATCGATACGCGTTTGTTATCTCTCGAACCAGAGAGCTCCGTATCGATACGGATTTTGTGTGTATCGATACGGGTTTGTTACGGGAGATTGGCCTTTTCAGCTTAACGATGTGGTATCGATACTTTTCTTATTCTGTATCGATACGGAGAGCCTTCGGCCAGATATTTTGCTACTTTTTGGGGTTTCCATTTATGGAATACTTGCCTTTTATAGTATGTTTTTAGATATTTGAGGAGAGAGAAACCCCTTTGTGTATAAATAGGGGTTCCTTCTTCCTCTTTTTGGGAGCTAGCTCTTAATTAATTTTAGTCTTTTCCTCCATTAATGTTCTTGAAGCTTTTCATAGTGTAATCTTTTAGAACTCAAGTAAGTAATTCTCGTTTGTCAATTTCTCGTTTATTAAAGTTGTTCCTACGGACTAGATCTTTTATAATATCAAGTTTGTTTTCGTTGTTATTGGTTAAAAGTCATGTCTCGTTTTTATGCTTACCTTTGTGCTTTAGCTATGTGTGAGTAGTCGATAGGCCAAGTCTCGGGGTAATCTTTCCCGAGTACTTAGGTGGTTATTTGGTTCTCAAACCTTCGGGCTTAAAATCATGGTTTTCGGAATTTCATTAACTTAGCCTTTTTGGTCTAAGCGAGGCGTGTTAACTCCTTGGTATGAAATTTAGTCAAGCGGTCTTGGCAAGCGACATATTGAGGGCTCGTGGCCCCCTACGTGTTAGATACATTAGCAAAATTAGGTTGATTTAATTCCGGTTAATCACATCTTTTCAATAAACGTAGTCATTAAAGCTAAATCTTCCGGGCGTGAGCACGCGGTCGTGACTCTCGCCTGAGTTATAATTGAGAACCGGTAACGGCTTAAGTCAAGGGTTAGACGATCCCTAGACTTGCCTCCTTTAGTTTATCTAGCTCATTTCTAGTCTTCGTTTTATCATTTCCACCGTTTAAAGCAAAACCAAGTTGGCCGTCTTAAACGCCACAATCCACCTTATAAAACCTACAATCCGAGTAAGCTATATTTGAATTCTCTGTGGGTACGATCCCGGACTTCCGGATATTATGCTACCGACGACCTAGCCCTACGCTTGGGGTATTTCAACCTTATTGGAAGGCAAGGTTGGAGGCGAAGCAGCCATGTCATTCCATTCATTTTTCTACACTTGGCCCATACACTGATTCTTGACTAGGAATGTTGAAAAATAAACCTAAGCCAATTTTTTCATCTTTATTAAAAAAAATTGAATTTCGATCATAATTTTTTACTTTTTAGATTTCTCTCGTCATGATGATGCAATAACCTCCAAAAAACTGACGAAAAACTTACAAATACAAAAAAAAATTGAATAAAGATAAAAAAAAAAAAATAAGCCAGTTGACTTATTTAGCCGAACGGGTCTGTTTTAACCCCCAAAAAAAGGGACCATATGATTTTGCTGTTTAAAGGACTAACGGCGGACTAACGGAAGTTAGTAATTGGACCAAATTAAAACAAAATGGAAAGTACAGAGTGTAAATCGAGCCAATTACAATTACGTGGACCAAATTGACACAAACACTAAACTACATGGACTATTTCAATTTTTTTCCCTAAAAAAAATTAGTCTTAGATACATTACGTGAACTTTATAACCTCACAAGTCCACCTATTAATTTTGTAAAGTATCAAGTCCATTTTAAAGTACCCTAGAGTAGGGTAAGATATCCTAAGGTTTAGATACTTTCATAAGATTTTAGGGTGCACTTTCTTATTATAGGATGGAATACTTTAGGATATGGTAGATTACCCTAGCGTAAGATACCCTAGGGTTTAGGCACTTTCATAGCTAGGGTTTTATATAGGGTGCAATTTCCTATTATAGAATTTTAGTGGTTTAGGTATAGTGGGGTTTTAGGAATTTTCATAGGGTACCATAGAGTACGGTAGGGTACCCTAGGGTTTAGACATTTTCATAAGATTTTAGAGTGCACTTTCCTATTATAGGTATGGTAGATTACCCTAGCGTAGGGTACCCTATGGTTTAGATATTTTCATGAGGTTTTAGGGTGTACTTTTCCATTATAGGGTTTTAGTGGTTTAGACACTTTCATAGAGTTTAGGATTTTATACATTTTCATAGGATACCTTAGGGTTTAAATTGTGTGAACTTGTAACTTTTCGAAACTATGACTTTTGAGCTTATGAAATGACAAGAATTTAAAAGCGGTTGCACTTGCTTATAAATAGCTGTAACATTAATTATGAGTAATTGACTACAAAAGCTTGAAGTGTCTGTTGTAACAAAGCTAACGATGAACTTTAAATTACTTTAGATTCTCAAATCGGGTTCCAACCAACACCACCCAAAACCTAATTAATTTCTCTAGAAATCACTTTATTCGAACATGAATATGTTTGTCACCCGCCATTTAGGGGTGCTAAACGAGCCGATCAAGTGGTTAATCGAGCTTTGCTTGAAATCTAAACGAGTTTTAAAAATATGTTTGAGTTTAGCTTGTATATGAGATGAGATGATCTTAAACGAGCTTTACTCAAGTCAAACACGAGCCGATCCCGAGTAATTCAATTTGTTATACATTATAAGTCGAGTAGTAGCTTGGTTGAGCTTGGTTTGTAATCTTAACAAGTTTCAAAATCATGTTCAATCATGGTTTGTTTACGTAACAAATCAATCTTCAACAAGCTTTTAACGAATGAACACAAGCTCAAACTCAAATAGCTTAGTTCGTTTAACAGCCCTACCACCATCTAGAACAATAAATTGGCTCATCGTTTTCGACAAAAGTAAGCAAGACCAGATAGCACGGTCTGTGCCAAGCTGAGTAGAAGCAACAAAACAACACCAAGAAACGAAATGATCTTCCACGGGCTATTGAAGTAATCCCGCCGGAGCTTCGTGGTCCATATGTTCTGCCGGCACTTACAATACGCATTTATGTCGTTGAAGTCCCCGTAATAACAGAAGTCGGCACGAGACACCATGACACACGTGGAAGCCTTGCTGAAGACTGCCGAGACGGCTTCGTCGTCGCCCATCATGTTGTTCAGAATCCCGCAACGGCGGAGCAAACTGACGTCCCTCACGGAGTTGATGAGGCAGCACAAGAAAGTCAGGTAATCCTTGGCGTATTTGGGGCCAGCGTCCTGGAGATGCTCCTCGTGCGCGATCAAGTTCCTGAAGATAGTCTCGAACGTCTCTTCGACGGCAAAATGCGGGATCTCGATTGCCCCGTTCACAAACCTTATGTATAACCAGGGGGTACGCTTAGCCTTCTTGAACCTGATCCCGGCCTCGTGTAGCTCTGTGGCAGAATGTATATAATCCCATCTCTTTTCGTCGTGGCAAATATTTCTATTAGACACCAATTTGGCAACCGAAGATGATGCAAAAAGGTGTACTAGACCGAGAAAATGCTTCACGTGGTCGGGTGAAATCCCGTACGACATTTTCAGAAACCTCTCTAAACCCGGAGACATGGTGCAAATATAATGTTCTCGGACACAATAGCCGTACCGTATGAATAAGTCGATGATGTTGTCTCGTGGATCTGGAATTTTCGTCATGGTGAACAAATGCACGACAATGAAGAACGGAAGTTGATTCTCGAACAGCATTAAGTCCCGCCATATACCGTGGAGGATCCAATCCATTCTGAAGATAGGGTCGTTTGTATCTCTCAACATTGTCATGGAGAATTTGCGGAGAAACTCAACGATAAAACAGCCGTCGAGAAGCATCATTTCCACAAACTCATCGTTGCTAAGGTTTATGGGGTCAGCATAACACCCTTGTGCTCTTTTCTGCAATTTCCTCATGGCTGCAACGTACCTATCCACGCTTGCCTCCTCTGTCCGTTTAAGAAGCAATCGAAGATACTGCAATTTGTGGTCTTCCATCATCCATAGATGGCCTTTACCGCGGTGATATGGTCCAATCGACAGTATTTCTGGTTCGTAGGCCTTTTCACTTTGCCTACGTAGTCGATCATGGACTCTGTAAATATACCACTCGAAATGTGCACCAGATAGGTGAGTAAGCTTCTCGTCTAAACGAAGGGAGAGAGGATCAGCGGCACTTGCATCGGGCATCATATCTCATAAAATGGGTGGAAACCCTGTCCAAATTAAGCGGTACTACTAAATTAAAACACAATATAAACAGAATATACAAGATTCTTACCATCGATCGAAAATTAGATGTAAAATGTTTTATCTATAAGTTGCTGGAACAGAAAAGGCTTGATAGAAGCTTACAGACCATGGCATACTGAACAAGGTTTCTAGAAATATGTTCGTGAACTTTCCTAAGCTTACCACCATGGCTTGAAAATTTTTTGGGTTTCACAGCATTCGAAACTCTCTCTTTCTGCCCGAAACCCTCTCTCTCTAACTCTTGAGTTCTCATTAGGGTTTTCAAATGAGTATCTCTTTGCCTCATGCCACAAAATCTTGCATACGGTACTAATTGGACAACTATATTCTCTCTATTTTTTGGTTTTAAGTATGAATTTTATCAAACATTGTCACATTTAAGCACCTCAACTAATTCGTAGGAGACCAATTTCACTGTCTACTATAGGTTGCCAGTTTAAAATTAGTATATTCCTCATAAACTGGCCCGCAAAAATTAATGGCACTAGAAGGTGTCCAGTTTAAAATTAGTACATTCCGTATAAACTGGTCCCGCAAAAATTAATGGCACTTGAAGGTGTCCGAAATTTGAAAAGGAACAAATCCCTAAGTTCTTGACCACCAGGCTAATACACTGGGTTCTAAGCTATGTAAACTTACAATAATTTTGAGAGCTGAAAGTCTCGACCAGTTCCCTAGCTAGCAGCCACCTGAAATGCCAAGACAATGATAGAGATGCAAAAAGGACTTGCAAAACAACAAAAATCTTACTTAAGGCAAAAATCTTTCTCAATATAAGAAAAGTGGCAACTAGGGTTCACCCTTTTTATAGCCAAAAAGATACTATAGGACTGGCATTCATTTCCTACCAATATAATGTCCTTGGCACTAACAAGACTTTTGACTTCTAGGTCATCGCTAGAGTGCAACTGGTGGCAAGAGCAACTTGTATAAAAGTATACATGGAGAAAGAATTTTAGGAATTTTATATTCAACAAAACAGTGAGAATAATTAATATTGGCGATAGACCGTATGATTTGATTTTAAAAGATAATTGTGATCAAATCATGGCTATATGATCATCGGATTATTCGTAGTCTTTTCAAGAATATTTATTTTCGAATTGCAAGATGAAGTGGGTCGACCTCAGATTCAACTAAGGGAATGTTGACACATGACCAAGACAAATTCAAAGAGAAGTCTAGTCCAAGAAGAGGTCCCAAAACAAATTCAAAGAGAAGTCCAAGTTAAGAAGAGGTCATTACCTTCAACCATGATGTACTTATATTAATTAAAATATTAGTCACGCCAAAATTCATACTGATAATGATTTCTGTAAATGCATGGATTAGAGCAAATTTATCTTCTATGTGAGTCAGTTTTTTCTTATTCTTATCATTCTATAAACATGGGTTTTGCGTCATTATTTTTAACATGCTTTATATAGGGAACGTTTCTGATTATCAAAATGATGGAGCTAGCCTATATGCTAATACGGAAAATCGGTTGCAAGTTTGGTTGCCCTATGCATTAAATTGACCAAAGAAATACGCGTGGTCGCAATTTGAAACCTAGGAAGACTATATATATGGTGTTTGGAATCAACTCTTCCAAAATCGACTTTATTTTTCTCCATCTTCGACGAAAACAACTTTTCGATTCAACTGAGGCTGTGGATTAGTAGAGTATTGATTGGGCCAACTTTGAAAAGATCTTCTCCATTTCCCAAAAAATAATAATAATAATAATGTTCTCCACAAGCTCATGATCAATCCCCCAAGTTAGCGGTGGTGGAGCGAACTTAATTTGAATGGATTAATAATAACTTCAAGAGGAAAACGTACGTAAAAGGATTTAGATGGTTCAAAGACTGGACCAGTTCCCTAGCAGAGACCTCAAATTAAAAGCTAAGAAAGTTTTACATGATGTTTCGCACTTTTCGTGCTTAGTGAAAATTCTCAAAGGCATGAGGTGTGAAAGCGGGTTAGTTCCTACGACCACCACTGAGTGTAGGGTATTTCTCCTTTTACCGCCGAAACTGGTTAGGACTGCTAGCATCCATTTTCTAGCAATTCAGTTGTCTTCAGTCCTAACAAGACTTGGACTTTTGGATGCTCAATGCTCCTGGAGTGGAACCAATGACAAGATATCCAGCCCGTAGAGCATCTCTCACTCTTTCTCCATTTTGGAGAATCAAAAAGACATATTTGTTTAAAAGGGGGTGTTTGGAGCACAACACTAGTTACACACTCTCTAATCCCAACTCTCCAATATTTGTCAAATACACATTCATTTCTTTTAACACCTGTTTACACCCATTTTTGGCCAAAAATCAGGAAATGGATTTACAGGTTAAAAGGTAGCCTCGAGGGTCGAGGCCCTAGCCTTGAAAGACCTTACGACCAGTTGCCCACGAATTAGGGCCGGTTCTTAAGAAATGATGGGCCTTCCATATAGGCCTAAATCAGTCAAAGGCCTAAGGCTTGAATCAGTCCACCAGGCCTGAGTATTTCGTCCAGGCCTAACCCAAATTCCTAGAAGTAACAAAGGCCTAAGAAATGGGCCCAAATTGATAGAAGCCTTGGTTTTCTCACCAGGCTTGGACTCAGAAGGCTTACATTGGGCAAAGGCCCATGATTTTGCCAACAAGTTCAGGCCCAATTGATGAAAGGCCCACTGCTTTAAGAGCATCGTTAAAGCCTTTAATGAGCAATTAGGGGGCCTTAAGCTGCTCACAACTAGCTCAAAGGCCTTAAGCTGCTCACAAGTAGCTCCCAAGGAGCTCAAAGGCCTTAAGTTGCTCACAAGTAGCTCAAAGGCCTTAAGCTGCTCACAAGCAGCTCAAAGGCCTAGAAGCTTCTCCCTAGCAAGCTGCTCAAGCAGCTCAACCATGCCTGCGTTTTTTGGCCTTGGTGGGCCCAAATATCCCTTTTTTACAAACATCCATGCTCACAAGCAGCTTAAAGGCCTCAAGCTGCTCACAAGCAGCTCAAAGGCCTAGAATGTTCTTGTTTGGCAGATCTAGGTAAGTTGCTTACAAGCAGCTCAAGGTCTGAACTGGTGGGACCCCATTCCTCAGCATGATGCAAGGCCAGAGACAGGTGGCGCACATGCAGCCCCTTGGAGCTGTCGGTAACTGATTCATGCAGACCTAAGCAAGCTGCTCACAAGCAGCTCACAAGCAGCTCACCCAGATCTGGCTGAGCCTTTGTTTCTCGATTCTTCTTCCATAAGGGGTCAAGATTAGAAGATTTAAGGGCCCACAAGGGATGCAAGGACCAATAAAATGGTGGGAAGGCCTGAAGAAGCCTTGGTCTTCAGCATTGGTGGGCCCAAAAGATGTTCAGTCAAGCAGTAGCTGCTCACAAGCAGCTCAAAGGCCTGGATGCTGAAGTTCCTTTTACTCTTTTACAAAGTTTTATGCAGAAAAGAAGGGCTTTTCAGGCCTTTACCATTTCCTTGGAGTAAAGGGCACGTTTTTATCAAAGAATAGCCTCTCATTGGAGCATTTTGAAGCAGCTCAAAAGGGACACTTGGCAGCCATGCATGAAGGCCTGTGGAAGCAGCTTGAGCAGCTCAAGACCTGGAACATCTGCCTATAAATACCAGAGTTGAAGGCCTTGGCAAAGGTCCCCGACCAATCAAGCCCCCGGCTTACCCAATTTATGTTTTAATTATCTTCTATCTTTTGGTCCCCGACCAATCAAGCCCCCGGCTTACCCAATTTATGTTTTAATTATCTTCTATCTTTTGGTCCCCGACCATCAAGCCCCCGGCTTATGCAAATTTATGTTTTAATTATCTTTTATCTTTAGGTCCACGACCATCAAAGCCCATGGCTTATCCAAATTTCATTTCATTTATCTTTTAACTATTTTTATCTTTCGGTCCCCGACCAAACAAGTCCACGGCTTATCGTTCAATTACCTTTACTTTCTAGAATAGTTTGTACTCAATCTAGCCAAGCATAGATTTTATTTCATTTCCTTGTAATCAGACTTTGTTAAACCGTTAATAAAGTCCATTTATTTCTGTTTTAGGCCTTGCTCTACCTTTCTGTCCATTTTTCACACGATTAGGAAATTTTAAGTCCTTAGCCCGCAAAGGCAAACCACGAACCTCCTCACGGTCTCCACCCTTAGGCCGTGCACTTTCGTCCAGTTAGAAGTCAGATTAAGGCTTCCAGGCCTTGATACGAATTTGGGCAGCAATCCTGCCCTGGCACGCCCGCATCAGGCCTAGAACTGCACTATTCGCTGTTCCTAGGCCAATTTTTACATTTTTGGGAAACAAACAACACCACAAGTTTCCCTTCAAATTTGTAGTTTTTTATTGGGATAGATTCTGATATATCGAAGATTGATCGCATTCTGAAGCTATTGTTGGTACCTTTTAAACAGTATCATTTTTCATACATCGAATCTATAGGTATACATATTGAGCTATTTCCAATTTACATAAATCCATTTTTGTGAGAGAGTTTCCATACATGGAACTCAAACTTCAGTCTCCATTTTGGAGGCCCAAAATGGTGATGGTTTGGAGCCTTTCCATTCTATATTTTGTCACATATCCATTCTCCCTTTCGGAGTTTCAGTCCTTTAGAGGGTTGCAGATATATGCTCGATCTCTTAGAGTTCCACAATCGTATATTGGGATCCTTACATGCATGTGTGATTACTTGAGCTTAGCTATGTACAAACTCATTCAATCCACGGTATCCACCCACCCTAAATTTACTTAATTTAACCCAGTTAGAGCATCTCTTAGGGAGGTAGTATAATTATATGCCAAATATAGCTTTGGTGATACATGTGCCTAGTTGAAGAGCTCTTTTGGAGGAGTTTAATACTTTGTTTGGTTTACTTTTCAAAAAAAAAATTTCAACTCAAAAAACACTCATTATCTCTATTTTCAATAAACTCTCATTTCTCTCTTCACCCATTACCCATATCTCCAATCATTATTCTCATTTCTTTCTTTATCTCTCTCGACTCATTACACCATTATCTCTAATTATTACCATAATTTCTCTCTCCACTCATTATCCCAAAAACCAAACTAAAAATTTCTCAAAAACCCATTCAAACACAACATAAATTGTTTTGACCACAGGTGGAAAAGGTAGGTTTTGCACCACTGCCATTTGTGGATTCCATCTTACAATATTTATTGTACTAATCTCAATCATTTCATCTTGTAGAGCCCGTAATAACATATATCCACGCCTAAAATGAGCTTGATCGGACATCGATCAATATGTCAAAAATTGAATTTTGATTTATAAGATGTGCAACTATAGATAGTTTCATGACTTTAAAATGATTCACCGCCCATTTTATATACCAAAATTTAATTTTTGATATGGCTACTGACGTTTAATCAAATTAATTTTTTGTGGATGTACTAAATTGTGGGCTCTCCAAAATGAACATTTCAGATTATAACAAAAAAATATTCGGTGAGGCCTACAAGCTATGGCGGAAAAACCATTGTTTTCACGTATGGCGGATAGAATTCAATTTCCTGTTGGATAAGTCTTTTCAATAAAACTCATCCAGAATTTGTATCTTTATTTGTATCACATCATACTTCTTTGTAAATTTAGTTACGTGATGACTATCACTACAATATTTGTGCCTTAAAATATATTTTTTTTCAAGGACATAATTCATAGGCGCGTAAATGTTCATATGCGCGCTCCCTAATTTACCATTGCTAAGTCTATTTATATTGTTATTTGGAGTTTTAATGCGTAATTTTTGTGTTGTAGATATTCGAAGAGTTTGATATAAAAATATGCAAAGTTGACATATTGAACGGTGTTTGACGTTGGCCCATTCGAATGCAATCAAGTGGAAGGACTGGACTGCAATCGGAGTAATTATTCGCAAGTCAATTGGCCAGGGAATTATTGAAACCAAACAAATAAGAATAGACTTTGGTACACCAGTGGGCCCAATAGTTAGTAACTATTTTGACTAAGTGGGCCACTGTGGAAATGGGCTTATAGGGCTGGGAAAAGGAATATAAAGAAATATAGGTTTTGTTGGAGGTTGGCGGAAGGACCCATGAGAGGAATAGAGTTTTATTGTATTATAAAACGTGAAGAGCAACTTGTGGAAAAAAAGAGGAGGAGGAACGGGGCTGCCATCAGGATTATCAAAGAACAAAAATCCGAGATCGGCGGAGATCAAGACAGACAGGGCTGCGGAGATCCAATTTTATTCCTTTCAAGTTATTTGAAGTTTTGTTCAATTATTTGCATTCCAGTAATTCATTTTAATTTTTGTTCTTTATAAAAGTTGTTCGTTGGTACTTATTTAACATAGATCTTTCGTTTATTTTCTGTATCGAGTAATAGAAACATGATTAATTCTAGGGTTTTATTCCTTTTATTTCTAATAATGAGTGAGTAGTTTATCTGAAGTTTAGTCGTTGGGTAAAGGCGTGCTGCGACCCAATTAGGATTCGTCTCGCAACTTTTTTGTGTATTAATTTAATTTAATAAATTTAGTTGGTGAAAACTACGTCCGTAGGACGATCCGAGGCATTGTCAGGACTCATGTGAGCGGGAACGAGGGACCAAAACCTGTTCGCCGCTGTGTACGAGGGCGGCAACCTTAGGATTCGCATCCTTCGGAGTTTCCAATTCTCCCTAAATTTAACCATTTTTAGAATTTTGAAAAGCGAGCGAATTCTGATTGGGTAGCAAGCGCTGAATTTCCTACAATCGTGCCTCTCTTTTTAATCATTTAAGCAAGTTATCTGTTAGTATTAGTCAATCAATCAACTAGAAGATAAGGGGTGGCTACCTAAGAGTTATTTTTAATACTACAACCCGAATTTTTAGTCAGTACACATCACCATCTCTGTGGATTCGATTCCGGACTTACCGGATATTGTGCTACGTCGGTCTCAGCCCTACACTTGGGGCAACCCATTAATCTAGGACTAGGAATCCGTCAAGCATTTTTGGCGCCGTTGTCGGAGACGGTAACGTGTGTTAAAGAATTCGAGTAGTTAGTTTTATTTTTATTTTCTTTTTAGTTTCTTTAGTTGTCTTAAGTCAACATAGGTAGATGTGGGCAATCCTCCATCGTAGGGACGCAATCACCTCTAAAGTCTAAGTACTACCGAGACAATATCAGGCGTCTCGTAGCTATTAAGAGAGAGCCGAGAGTAATCGTGGAGGAAGAGTCTTTTAATGGTGATTCTTTTGATATCGGTGGCCTTTTCGTTGATTTAATAATTGAGCCACCAATAGCAGAACCATCGATGTCGATGCGTGCACACATGCATCCTGAGAGGACCACTCCTCTTGGTCCAATAGTTCTACCAACCGAGACGGTGGAAGCACGTAATGCTTTCACCATAAAGCCTGGTATGCATAATGCCCTTCCCTTGTTTTATGGGAAGGAGAATAAAGATCCGTATGAGCACGTCCGTCATTTCGAGGGGTTGGTGCGCACCCTGGCCACCACTACCCAGTGGGAGAATGCTTGCCTTAAGCTTTTTCCAGCCTCGCTCAGGGACAATGCGAATAAGTGGCTGCGGATGCAGAAGCCACAGTCTCTCAGGACGTAGGCTGCTGTCCGAGATTTATTTTACAAAAAATATTTCTCGGAAAGAAATCGAAGTACCTGACTCGCCAAGTCCAATCGTATAAGCAGAAAGAGAGCGAGCCGTATTTAAGGTGCTGGGAGCGGTTCAAGGACTTGCTGTTGTCCTTACCACATCATGGTTTCATGAAACACCAGTTGGTGTCATTTTTTCATTTGGGCTTGAATGTTGCTACGGTCCAACAAATTGAGTACCCCTGTAAGGAGGAGGATTTTCTCGACAAGTCCCCAGACGATGCGTGGGACTTCCTCGACGAGTTGGCTGAGAAATACCGAAGTTGGGAACCTTCCGACCTCGGTGATAGGGCCATGACTGCACAGGGACCCAATGGGTCTAGCATTTTTCCCTCAAGTGTGCGAGAGTACAATGTCCAGTCTCAGCTGGATAAAATAGCTAAGCAGTTAGAGGACTTAAAATTTAAGCAAGTCCATCAGGTGAGTGAGGTGAGAGTTGAAGAGGTTTGTGCCTTATGTGAGTGTCCGGGGCATTTAGTTACCGCTTGCCCCGCTTTTCCTATGGTGAAAGAGGCCTACCAAAGCAATCAGGCTGAGGTGAATGCAATAAACCAGCGTTGGGACCCGTATTCAAATACCTACAATCCAGGGTGGGCCCAAAACTCACTTTTGAGTTGGAAGGATCAAAAAGCCCCGGTGCAACCCCAGGCACCGCCTCAGCCACAAGTTTAGCAATTCCGGCCTCTTTAAGGCCAAATGACCCAGTTTCGTTACCCCCCTCAACAGCAGCAGGGGTTTGGTCCTTCATCTTTTGGACCACCCCCTGGCATTAACCATCCCCTGCGGGATAAGCAGACTGATGAGATGATGAAAGCTTTCATGCAGTCTTAAATTAGCTTCACTGAGCAGACTAAGCAAGCAATTGGTGACATTAGAACCCAATTGACCCAGTTGACGGCGGCAGTTGGATAAGTCCAGCAGGAGAAGGGAAAGTTTCCTTCTCAACCTCTAGCTAATGCCGCGGGTACTCATTATGTGGGCGATTCTTCTGGCCCAAGTAATCCGAATCTCTGTCTCGAAGAGGCTAAGGCGATCACCACTCTCAGAAGTGGGAAGGTGATCGACAAGGACTTACCCCCAAAGAAGAAATTGGTGCCACCCCCGGTGCCGATAGCTATTCCAGCAGTCGTTCCAGACTTGGGAAGTGTTCCTGAGGTAGAGAAAGAGGCGGAATCTCCTGAAGTGGTGTTGCCTGCAACTGCGGCCCCCACGACTCCAACGCCACCCGTTGCTCCATATCCAAATCGCTCGGTAGCGAAACCTAAGGTCAATGTGAACTTTCAAATGCTTGAATTATTCAAGAAAGTTCAGTTTCCTATATCCTTGATGGAAGCTATTGACGCAATTCTTCAGTTTGCAAAGGTCTTGAAAGATCTGTGCACGTCAAAGCAAAGAACCAAGAGTCAGGACAAAGTGCTTCTGACGGAGCAAGTGAGCTCCATTTTCCAGGCCGATATCCCAACCAAGTGCAAAGACCCTGGTTGTCCCACTATCCCTATAACTATCGCAGGCTAGAAATTTGATACAACATTACTGGATTTAGGAGCAAGTGTCAACCTGCTCCCATATTCGGTATACTTGAGGCTTGGCCTCGACGATTTGAGAGCAACACCTGTCACACTACAGTTGGCTGATCGGAGTGTGAAAGTTCCGAAGGGGGTAGTGGAAGATGTTTTAATTCAGGTGGACGAGTTCCTTTTTCCAATTGAGTTCATTGTCATGGATACATGCCCGATTTTGGAGGTCTTCGAGAAGACTCCTATTATCCTTAGTCTTCCTTTCTTAGCCACCTTCAGTGCTGTGATGAACTGCAAAACTGGAAAAGTCCAAATGTCGTATAAGGACTTAAAAATGGAGGTGAATGTGTTTAATGTAGATAGCCGAGTCGATGATGCTAAGGAAGTGCATGAGGTGAATTTGATCGACACGCTGGTACAAGAGCACGTCGATAGTATTTTGTATAAGGATTCTCTGGAGATAGCCTTAACTACCGAGAATGCGTCATTCTTAGATTCTTCAGAGGTAGGGAGTTTGATAGAGATGTCTACGATCGAGGATGTGTGTGGCACCGCTTGGGACCCAATTCTTGAGCCGTTGGGTGCCCCATTGTCTTAAGTTCCGACGGGTAGCTTTTGCGTACCACTTTCTTCACTAAGAAATGGACCTGGCCCCTAGCGATAGGGGTACCCATCATTGACTTGGGTTTTGGGCACAATATTTGTATATTTGTTTTTTTACTTCTTATTAAGCAATAAATTTCAAAAACAAAAGAAATTGGAAAAGGGAAAAAAATTAGCATAATGGTCTGATATAGCCACCTGGTCAAAGCTATGTATGTAGTACTTAAGAGGTTGGGTCTGACGGCAGGCGTGTAGTTAGCAGCGAGAAGTCTGTCTGAACCATCTGACTTTAATGTCCAAACTCTGTGGAGATTGCTTCACAAACCGAGTGGTGGGTAAGGAATCTGGAAACCCCAGAGGGAGTGACAGCCTATTAGATGATGACACCACTTCTCAAGATATTGTTGAATCCTATGCATACTGTCCTTCTAACAAATAGGGAAACACAGTCTTTGGCCAGGGAGAAGAATAGGACCTGTATCTTTCGCGTGAAGAAAGTAAATGATTTTTTTTGTTTTCCTTTTATTTCTTACTTTATTAATTTCTTTTAGTTATTTTTCTTGCTGTTTTAGAGGCTAACATTTTGCAGGTTGTTTGATCCAAGTTGGGGGGTCTCCCTCTATCTATAGTTTACTCTGTTTAGCCCCTCTTTTTCGAGGTGATATCTATCCTCTCTTTTATGTTTATGTCCTATCTTTATTTTTTCATTCTTTCAATGCGGACATTGAATAGTTCAAGTTCGGAGGAAAGATCACTTTGTTCTTTATTTTGTTAAAAAAATTGAAAAAATAAAAGTAGTAGAATTCTTTTTGCATGAGACTTGAAGGCTGTTGAGATTGGCTCTAAATTGATTGAATTTGTGATGTGATAGTCATTGTTTTGATATTGTGGTGGCATAGTAGTTCTTTTTGCTAGCATGTCGTGAAGAATTGGTCATGGTATTTATTTTTAGCACATTTGCACTTCACGTCTATTTGGGCTTTGGTTGCTTGTGAGCTGTAACTTGATTATTCTCAATGGCTAGTTTAATGGAGACTTATACCCATGTGAGTTTAGAGCCTTATCTTTTCTTGGAGTAGTGTCAAATAAACTCTTATTTGTCTCGAGAGAGCAAATTCGTTGTGGATCTCATTATTTTTGTTGTCAAGTGTTGCAAATATTTTAAAATTGCCTTGGGTTTGAAATTTACATGGTTGTATTACCCATTGGAAATGATTATAGGCCATCTTTGCTATTTTAAGCCGGTACACTTCTTCCTTTCATATATTCATCTCTTATGAGCCCGTTTAAGCCTTTTGCATGCTAGTCTTTTTCTTGTTGAGGTCCACCAACTATATTGTGTCTTGAGAATGGCTAGTTAATTATGTGAACTAGTGAGAAAATAAGGAGATGATTGAAGTTGAGAATTGTATTTTATTGATTGGTGATCTTTTTCAAAAAAAAAAATTAAAAAAAAGAAGAGAAAAAAAGTGAAAAGGAAAGACACCAAATCCTTGTAGAAAGAAAAATACTAGTTCTTATATGGGATTGTATTAAAGAGTTAGGAAGAGAAATGTGGTGAAGTTAAAAAGAAAAAAAGAAAAAAAGTAAGAAAGGGCACACATTATTTTGCCCTATTGTTTTAAGTCATTCTCGAATACTTGAATTCTCACCTAGCCTTGAAATATTTTCCCTTACCTGATGTTATAACCCGAATTGAAGTCCTATTTGATCCTATAGGCAATGAGCTGTAAATTGGTGGATAGAGAGAATTTTCAATACTTGGCATTCCGTTTATGAGATCGTGTGTCCAATATAAAGAGCTTTCTTTTCGTGTCATTGTATGTGGAGTATTTTGCTTTCATTTACATAACGTCTGTCCGCACATATTGAGAGTAATATGCACATTGTTTCGAGTGATTTCATTTGTTGAGTGCATAACACGGTGAAATTTGAAGTCGAGACTCGGCCCAGAGAAAACTTTTAGTTATTTTTAACTTGTGACCGAAGCCCTTGATCACACACGCTAAGTATAGGTGCCGTGACTCATTTTTATGACTTGATAGTATCTAGAACTGCTTATACTCGTTATCTTTTTACAATGGCTACGTGTTCTTTGTTTGAGGTATCATTGAGCTGTCTTACGATTTTTCAGATTTCATGTAAAAGGATCCGCGGTGTTTTGTGGGTAATCACTGCTGAAAATCCTCTCGAGACTTCACTCGTACTACCGAGGCCGCCTTGGGGTTTAAAAGAACTATCGATTTTTGTTTTTGTTCTTTACTTGTATTTTGTTTTCTTTGCTCGGGATTAGCAAAGTGTAAGTTGGGGGGTGTGATAGGCACGTAAATGATCATATGCACGCCCCCTAATTTACCATTGCTAAGTCTATTTATATTGTTATTTGGAGTTTTAATGCTTAATTTTTGTATTGTAGATATTTGGAGAGTTTGATATAAAAATATGCAAAGTTGACATATTAAACGATGTTCGACGTTGGCCTGTTCGAATGCAATCAAGTGGAAGGACTGGACTACAATCGGAGTAATTATTCGCAAGTCAATTGGCCAGGGAATTGTTGCTCATTGAAACCAAAGAAATAAGAATAGACTTTGGTACACCCATGGGCCCAATAGTTAGTAACTATTTTGACTTAAGTGGGCCACTGTGGAAATGGGCTTACACGGCTGGGAAAAGGAATAAAAAGAAATATAGGTTTTGTTGGAGGTCGGCAGAAGGACCCATGAGAGGAATAGGGTTTTATTTTATTACAAAACGTGAAGAGCAGCTTGTGAAAAAAAAGAGGAGGAGGAATGGGGCTGCCATCAGGATTCTTTTTTCTCACGCCATCAAAGAACAAAAATCCGAGACCGGCGGAGATCAAGACGGACGAGGCTATCGAGAATTTGGTTTGGATAATTTTTCTTTCCAGTTTTATTCCTTTCAAGTTATTTGAAGTTTTGTTCAATTATTTATATTCCAGTAATTCGTTTTAATTTCTGTTCTTTATAAAAGTTGTTGGTTGGTACTTATTTAACATAGATCTTTCGTTTATTTTCTGTATCGAGTAATAGAAGCATGATTAATTCTAGGGTTTTATTCCTTTTATTTCTAATAATGAGTAAGTAGTTTATCTGAGGTTTAGTCGTTGGGTAAAGGCGCGCCGCGACCCAATTAGAATTCGTCTCGCAACTTTTTTGTGTATTAATTTAATTTAATAAATTTAGTTGGTGAAAACTACGTCCGTAGGACGATCCGAGGCATTGTCGGGGCTCATGTGAGCGGGAACGGGGGACCAAAACCTGTTCGCCGCTGTGTATGGGGCCGGCAACCTTAGGATTCGCATCCTTCGGAGTTTCCAATTTTCCCTAAATTTAACCGTTTTTAGAACTTTGAAAAGCGAGCGAATTCTGATTGGGTAGCGAGCGCTGGATTCCCTATGACCGTGCCTCTCTTTTTAATCATTTGAGCAAGTTATCTGTTAGTATTAGTCAATCAATCAACTAGAAGACAAGGGGTGGCTACCTAAGAGCTATTTTTAATACTACAACCCGAATTTTTAGTCAGCACACATCACCATCTCTGTGGATTCGACTCCGGACTTACCGGATATTGTGCTAGGTCGGTCTCAGCCCTACGCTTGGGCCAACCCATTAATCTAGGACTAGGAATTGGTCAAGCAATAATCACGCTACGTTTGGTAGGTAGAGTTGGTAAAGTTGGGGGTGAAATTCCCGGGCAATTTTGGGGTGAAATTTTGAATTGCAAGAGAGGAGGAGGTGGGGCCCTTTACTTGGTTCGGTTGCCAGTGCCACATAGGCAGTGTATAAATGGTGTACATAATTGGTGTACCCATACCACTTTTGATTTGAATAAGGGTGTATTTTAGAACGCAAAATAAGTACTTATTTTTAGATAAGGTAATTTCAAGTTCAAAAATAATTAGCTTACTAAAATTTAAAAATATGTAATACGGATCTTATTTGAAAGATCTCATTGAGATCTTTTAAACGATGCGAAAAAATTGAAAAATTATTTTTCATTTACCTTATTTTTTAGTTTGAAAATATAAAATAAGTACTTATTTTTTAAAGTGTTCTGGAATTAGCCCTAATAACCACACCAAGGGTTCATGGTTGAAAATTCTCTAGATTAAAGTCAGAATAAAATATACAGTATTTGTTTTTCTTGGACAATGAAAGTAGTATATTCGTTAAAAGACCAGAAAGGAACAATAACCAGAATGAAATCGGATTTGGCTAAGTGGGTATAAAAAAATAATAAAAAGGCTTACCCAGAAGAGATCGTAAGTTCGAATCTCACGAAAGTCAAACATTTCACATTAGTGCCATTGGAGGATTGCACAGCGGATGGTTTTAGAGCCCCACAAATAGTCAAGTTGCGCACCAGCTGGTCCGAATGTCTCATTATAAAAAATATATATAGAGGACGAAAAATGAAACAATATGCCTTTATGCCGAAATTTCAAAGTCTTCCATTTCTTAGTTGGAACTCATTTTGGACATTTAAAAAATGTAAAGCGGTCACGACCATCAAAAACTAAGTCTTTTTCATGCAAGTCATTTTGGGCATTTCAAACAGAAATGATTTCATATCGATATTCGTTGGAGCTGATTTTTCACAGAAACCCTCCAAAAAATATTTTAAAAAATATAAGCGATTCGGATCATTTTGTAGAACCCCGATATGGGCCCCACAAAAATATATGTGCATGATATGTGCACAAAAATATGTGCAAGTAGCACTGTTGTCAAAACAGTTATTTCTCCATTTGTTTATCGAACCTATATTTTATAGGACTTGGATACTCTCAGTCGCTCAAATACCACGTTCAGTTTCACGAAAAGAATGAGAAAATTTAGCATTTATGTATTTTTTATTTGTTCAGTTATCAAGCAGGGGAATGCTACGTACAAAGAAAATTTATCCCGAAAGTACTCCGAAAACAACAATCAATGGTTGAGAATCACTTTGATGATTGGGTCACACACATTAAAGTGAATCTCAACCATTGATTGTTGTTTTCGGGATACTTTCGGGGTAAATTTTCTTTGTCCCTAGCATTTCTGTATCAAGAAAGCTATACAATCCATAGTTTCAGCTTTTCTACTGGAAAATATTTTCTTGCAAAATAGGTCTTGCCAAAAGGAAGAAATTTTAGTTTTCATACAAGATTTATTGTCAAAAGAACACACACAATGAAATAAATTTTATTTTTCCCTTTTCGCCGTAACCCCATTCTTAGCAACTTTTTTTGTCCTTTTAGTTTTGTCTTTTTTTTTTGTCTTTTCAAAATTTTAGTTACATTCACATTATATTTTTAAGATTGATTATTTGTTTCGATGAGAGAAGTCTATAAAGTAAAAAAAAATTATGATCAAAATAAAAAAAATCCACTAAAGACAAAAAAAAACACTAAACAACTGGTATTTTTGTGGAAAGTGTCATTTTATATATATATAATTTTTTTTAAACTTTGGTCCATATTTTTAAACATATTTCTAATTATGAGACGAGTGATTAATTTTAAAACTTAGGCCGAAAAACTAAACAAAAAATTAGAAAAAAATTTTAAAAAGGAAAAAAAAATACTGGACAAAAATTAAAGATTAGGAAGAATTTCATCGACCAATGCTATTTATATTACATCAATTTCCAAACTTCCATTTCACAACAAAGAAGTAGATAAACTGTACTTCCCGACAATTCACAACAATTTACAAACAACTTTATTCATACCTTTTTTTTTTTACAATATAGGACAATAATTTCAAAAAAGAAATAGTCTGCAGTAATGAGATACAAATTTGAAAATCGGGTCATCTTAAGCTTGTATTAGTGAGAGATCAATAAGATAAAATCACTGAGTACTTTAAGGGTTGTGGGGCCATGGATCATCCAAAGAGTCATCGAGCTTCCTCTCCATCTTATGATCTGTTTGAACAAAAACAAATCACATGTTTAATTCAAGTAAATAAACAAAAGCTTGGTGCTTGACGATTTCCTAAACCTAAAATAATGGGTTGCCCCAAGCGTAGGGCGGAGACCGACGTAGCACAATATCCGGTAAGTCCGGAATCGAATCCACAGAGACAGTAATGTGTGCTATCTAAAAATTCAGGTTGTTATAATTTAAATGGGCTCTTAGGTAGCCACCCCTTGTCATTTTGATTGAGATTAACTAAATTTACGAAATAATTAAACTTTTCAGATAATTAAAAGAAGGTCTGGTCGTAGGGTTCGTTGCACTCGTAATCAGTCCAAATCAATCTGCTCCATTTGGTGTTCTTAAAAACATTTAATTTTGGATTGAAAAGATACCCCGCAAGATGCGAAACCTTAGTGTCGCCGTATACCCATGCGCAGCGAAGAATGGGTTTTGGACCCCCATTCCCCCGTTCATATGGGCTCCGACGATGCCCGGGTTCGTCCGCGGAAAGTATTTTCCAATCGAAAATCGCTTTTTTATCATTTGAAAATAGGAGCAGTATCCGAACTAGCCACGGTGTGCTAATCACCCTGCGACCCTACCTAAACAACTACTCACTAATCATTGCGCATAAAATAAAAGAAACCCTAACTTGCATCATGCTTTTATTACGCAAAAAAAATAAATAAATAAACAAAAGACAACAGCTAATTGAATACCAACGAACAATTTTAATAAAGAACATAAATCAATACGAGTTACCGGAGTGCGAAGATCTGAACAAAACTTCAAAAACTTGAAAAGGAAAAAGACTCAGGAAGAACAGTAAACAATATTTCGAACAAAAGCTTTTTGATGGCAGCTGTGGGCAGCCCCGTTCCGCAGTCGGCAATCTTATATGCGTGAGAAAAAGATCTGCTTCCTGTAGAAAAGAAAACCCTCGCCTCCAACGTTTTTTTTCCGTTTCGTCCGTCCGCCTTTTTTTTCGGCTTCCGTCGTACCCTATTTTTTACTGTATTCCCCCTTTTATAACCTGTAGCCGACAACTACTTTGTAGCAGCAACCAACCCACTCCGTCATTACTTGCAAAAAGCCCTCGTAAAATATAAGTAATTTGGCCCCATTCTTCTTTGTTTTGTCAGCCCAATTCATAATCAAACCAATTAATAAAACATTTACTTGGGCCCACCAAATACACGTCTGAGTTGGAGTACTTCCTGCAACACATTTCAGTTCAAGCACCATTGAGCTGTGGAGGAAAAATTATATGGTGTAATTCACGCTTCGACCGGCAATTAACGTATTAAGCTTCTAAACACCTACAGTACACAAATTAAGTATTAAGCTCCGATTAACAATATAAATAGACTTAACAAAGATAAATTAGGAAGCGTTAATGGGAACATTTACGCTCCTATCACTTGGTTGCAAAATGATTCGAACAGTACTCGATTGCAAAAAAACTAAAGTAAATAAACGCGGTAAACTTACAAGGATTTAGAGGGCTCGGATATTGTTGGACCAGTTCCCTAGCAGCCACCCCAAAATTCAAGAGAATGATGGAGATGTTCAAAAGGACTTGCATGCCAAGAAAAAGCTTTCTTAGACCCATTATTTTTTTCCCTAAGGAAAAGTTGGGAAATAGAAGTGCTACCAATTTGAATGGTGCAAGGGGGGTTCACTTTTTATAGG
Organism: Rhododendron ovatum; assembly: GCA_019656835.1. Classification (NCBI taxonomy): domain Eukaryota; kingdom Viridiplantae; phylum Streptophyta; class Magnoliopsida; order Ericales; family Ericaceae; genus Rhododendron; species Rhododendron ovatum. Next base: position 9,113,821 of record CM033798.1, on the reverse strand, counting down.
CCAAAAACAGGCTAAGACTTGGATCCATTTTCTAGCAAAATACTTGGACTTTTGGATGGTAAAACGCCGCCAGAGTGCAACTGGTGAGCAGATATTTGGTCCTAAGATTTGGGGAAATTACTGGGTGATCATGGGCCTATTCCCTCCACAGTCATCTCATCTATGGATGACTGGAATCCGAAGTTGGAATAGGAATAAGATTATTATGAGTCAATATTCCTAGGAATTTTCTTGAATAGGAATAGAAATATGATTGGTAGGATTAAACTCATAGGAATACGATACATGAAATAATTTTGTTCCGGTGTTTGGACTAGTTCAAAAATCTTACACAGGAATAAGTTATTTTGGAAATTCGTCAAACAACATTTCCTTTTTTTTATTGATTGAGCCAGGAATCTAAAATTCCCATAGGGTAAGGGATAGATCAAATTCTCACTGAATCTGGTAATTAATGTGATTCCTGGTCGAATGTGTCAAGAATCACAATTATATTCCTATCTTTTCCAAATGTGGAAATCTTGAAAGTATGGCATCATATTCCTGTTACTAAAATAGGTCGAGCTGAACTCGCGAGCTGCTCGGTTCATTTATAGCCCCAAACGAGTCAAGCCAAGCCGAGCGTTAACGAGCCGAGCGTTAACGAGCCGAGCTAAGCCGAACTCGTAAGCTGCTCAATTCATTTATAGCCCTTAGCCCTAGTGCTAGGGTTAGGTTTTGAGGGGTGATTTTGATGTTGGCCAACAGAAGTTTACCAATGACTCGCAAGATCGGTAAGCTTTGATGTTTGAGGAGAAACTTTTCAGTGCCGGGTGGGTACCACATCACTCACATTCAAACCGTCCAAAAGTGTATTTGATGCAGGCCAATAATTTATGAATATATGAATTTCAGTATATTATTTTGAATCTTTTTTGTTTTAGCATAAAGTATCTAGAATATTATGTTTTCCTAATTAGGTTTATTTATTGATTTATTCTAGGGAATTGATTTTGTCACTCACCTTTTTATTAATGTCATTCCCCTTCTATCACAAAACAAATCATATTATATAGACACAAAAGGGAGTGACATTAACAAAAAGAGGAGTGGCAAAATCACTCCCCTTATTCTATTACCTTTTTATTGTTTTCTTATTCTCCAAGTCGAAGATTTAGGTTTCCATTATTTAGTTTCCTTTTTAGTATTTCTAGGTTATTATAAATTGGGTTGTAAGCCTTAGGGCAAATCAATTGTTTTTATGATTGATTAATGAAAATTGAGAGTTTCTCTATTTATTTTTGTGTTTCAAAGAGAGAATCTTTAACATAAGTAAGTTTGTGATCTCTTATTGCACTTAGTCCTGTAAAAGGAAGCTGTTCTGCATTAGTATTGGACAGCCCAGAGTAAAACACTCTCTCTCTTCTTTCTCTCTCCAAATCTAAGCCATTCAAAATCAAAACGGACGGCCCGGATGCACCGAGCAAGCACCACATGGTACCCGCTCGTCACTGAAAAATTTCTCATGTTTGAGGGTATGGGCCGATGGGAAACAGCTTTTGCTAGTACTTTGGGCTGTTCGTTCAAATCTTGGGCGGAGAGAGGCGGAGAGAATCTGACGGAGTAGACGAGACGATGTGATCACGGTCAGACGAGACAGAGACGATGATTTGGTTACCCATAGTCAAATGACGGACGAGATGGGACGGACCTAAATCGGACGTGATTTTGCCTGACAAAGAGATTCTTGGCACTTCATGCCTAAAATCAAAGATGACGAACGAGACGAGAAGTGACACAAATTTTTAGCCAAACAAGACAGACGAGATGTGATCGATCAGACGAGATGTAGACAAGAAGAGCCCACTAGGCTTTGGAGATGGAGGAGAAATACCAAATAAGAAGAGATTTTGGTAAGATAGACGAGAGAATCACAACCAATTCGTGATTGGAGGCCAATATAGATGAGATATTTGCTATAAAGACGAGATGACGAGGAATGATATGCCAAGTGGTTCAAGTTATGTTCGGACCTAAGTTCGACATGTGAAACAAAGAGCGACATACTCCTTGTGTGATAAGATCAACCAATAGAGTGGTTGAAGAGGCTCAATGAGAGGGAGCCATTACGAACAGTAGACGGTTGTTCCTATAGACTAAAAAATTGACAAAGGATGGTTGTCCAACAAGGCAAGGTGTCAAGACAATGAAAGACAAATGCACTGGACGAGAGAATCAAGCTTAAGGGGGGATGTTGAAATATGGTAAGCTAGATTCCTAGCTAAGGAAAAAGATTGTGGAGAATGGCAAAAACTTGGAATGAATTAAAGAAAAACGTGGATATATCCCAGCAGCCTTTGAAGACCAAAGAGCATCCAAGTTGATAGCCAAGGCATGTGTGGCATTAAAGGCTAAGAAGAAAAAGTCTCCAAATTAAACATGGGCTTGGAATAGGGATAATCTATGTATGGCAGTGGATAAATATAGGGAAAAAGAGAGAAAGATAGAGAGAGAGAGGAACGGGGACCCTCCATATGGGGTTTCCCCCCACCAATGTAGTGAGTTTGTTTGTGAGGAAGAGTGTGGAGAAAAGAAACAGAGAGAGTGAGGGTGTGGGTGTGGGAGCAACCCCAGACGGGGGTTCTCCCCCATAAGCTATGCATATGTGCTTTGTTGTTAATCAATAGATAAGAGTTTGTTTAGTGCATGAGTGTGTGTCGCTTCCGCCTTCCAACATTTAGTTCATACCTATTTGTGTTTATGTTTTAAAGAGAGAATCTTTTAACATAAGCAAATTTGTGATCTCTTCTTACAAATAGTTTCGTAAAAGGAGGTTGCGCTGCATCAATGATACAAACAATAATTTATAAATATATGAATTTTAGTTTATTATTTTGAATATTTTTGTTTTAGCATAAATTATCTAAAATATTATGTTTTCTTAATTAGCTTTATTCTATTACCTTTTTATTGTTTTCTTATTCTCCAAGTCGAAGATTTAGGTTTCCATTATTTAGTTTCCTATTTAGTATTTCTAGGTTATTATAAATTGGATTGTAAGCCTTCAGGCAAATCAGTTGTTTTTGTGATTGATTAATAAAAATTGAGAATTTATCTCTATTTGTGTTTGTGTTTCAAAGAGATGATCTTTAACATAAGTAAGTTCGTGATTTCTTTTTGTAAATAGTTTCGTCAAAGGAGGCTGCACTACATCAGTTGGTATTAGCGCTCTCGTTCCAATCCTGACTATGGCCGGAGGACGTGCTAGAGGTCATAGTAGAAGAGGAGGTCATACAGCTTATGTTGATGAAGTCCATGAGCAAGATGATGCTACTCAGGGTGCTTGATTGGAGGAAAGGTTTCTACAACTTGAGCAGCAAATGGAGAAGGCATCTGGAGCACAAATCGACTAGATTGCTGCCTTGTCTGTTTGTGGAAACCCACCTCACTGTTGCCCGGTTCAACCTCGATTTTCGAAAGAGGAGGAGGTATCGGATGATATTTATATCACCAAACCTTTAGTTGGTAATCATCAGTCGAAGGGAAGGACAATGGTGAATGAAGCTACCATTGGATAGCCATTCACATCAAATATTATTCCAAATCCAGTAGTGAGTTGGAGTAAGCCACTAGTTTTTTACGAAGGACCGGTGGAGAAAATTACTCTCAAGGAAAAAATAAGAAAATATTGTAAAAAGAAGTTGTTACCATGCTTGAAGGTGCTAGAATTGGTTGGGATAATCAATGCGTGGATCTTTTTTGGAAATATATATTGGAGTGCCTGTGAAAAAGAATATTTGGATTGCGTACTTAGAGAAAATTGGGAAGGCAATTGTTACTTTTAGTTTTCAAGACTCTTCTTTACAGTTTGGGTTCAAAAAAATTATTTGAAGTACAAGATTAATGCGGACAAGATTCAACGAATTCGATTATATAAACTCGAGGACGAGTTTCTTCAAGACAGGGAGAATGATGCAGAGTGAAAATTAAAATAATTTAATAAATAACTTTCTCTAGTTTTTCTTATTTTGGTTTTAGTAATTTTGTTAGGGAGTTTCAATTTTAGGAATAAGTGTTCTAAGAAGCATTTAGTTTCTTAGTTTGTTTTGAACTACCATTCCTATTTTGTAGGATACTTGGTCAAGAAGAATTAGGATTGATTTTTTTTTTTCCAGTAATATATGCTCTATTGTAAATTGATATGTAAGTCTTAAGGCAAATTAGTTGTTATTGAATTAAAGAAAAATTGAGAGTTTTCTCATTATCTTTTGTTTGAAAAGAGAGTACCTTTAGTTCATACCTAGTTGTGTTTATATTTCAAAGAGAGAATTTTTAATATAACCAAATTCGTGATATCTTCTTGCACTTAGCCTTGTAAAAAGAGGCTGCACTGCATCAGTATTGCACAGCCCAGAGTAAAATACTCTCTCTCCTCTCACCCCCACTCTCTCTCCTCGTTCTCTCTCATTTGTCTCTCTCCAAATCCGAACTGTCCAAAATCGAAACTGACGGCTCAAATGTACTGAGCAGACACTACGTGGTACCCGCTCGTTACTGAAAAATTTCTCATGTTTGAGGGTATGAACCGATGGGAAATAGCTTTTTCTGGTACTTTGGGCTGTTCGTTCAAATCTTGTGCTAAACATTGGGGAGTGCAAAAGGTTGTTTTGGGAACAACGGCCTTTTGCAACAGGTTGAGGGGTATATTGAGATTTCTCTACATGCATTTCTTTTCCTATTACATACTGTTTTATATTTTTGATTGACATAAAGTCAATCCAGTTATAAGATGGACTATATAATTGGTCATGATTTTCGATTCATTTCAAACGACACATAAACAGGCAACTTAAATTGATTAAAGATCCAACTCATTTACAAACCATCCAAACGTACTCACCACGCGTTTGGAACTCTGTCTTCAATGTAAAGCTGCCGACTAAGGTTAACTCAACTCATTTGTAGAGTCGTATTAGAGGTCTCAAGATGTACGCTTTGTTCTAGAGTTCAACTCATCACTGCGTGCTAACAATTTCCTATTTGGATCAGCGTGGACGTAGTTTTTCCTCGGCTTAATTTTGCAGTCGGCAGTCCTAGTGGATGCTCCCAGAGTATTCGGTTCATTTGGTCGTGACTATATATTTTGTATATATAAAAGAACATTATATTGGATATTCAGGCTAGCTAAATCTTCATTCAATGTGAGACATTTTCATAGGGTTTTAGGATGCACTTTTCCATTATTGGGTTTTAGTGGTTTAAGCACTGTCATAGGATTTAAGATTTTATACACTTTCATAAGATACCCTAGAGTTTAAGTTGTATGGACTTGTGATTTTATGAAATTATGACTTGTGAGCTTATGAAATGTCAAAAATTTAAAAGTGGTTGCACTTGCTTATAAATAGCTGTAACATTAATTATGAGTAATTGACAACAGAAGCTTGAAGTATCTGTTGTAACAAAGCTGAAGATGAACTTTAAATTACTTTAGAATCTCAGATCGGGTTCCAACCAACACCATCCAATACCTAATTAATTTCTCTAGAAATCACTTTATTCGAGCATGAATATACTCCTATATGTTTGTCACCCGCCATCTAGGCGTGCTAAACGAGTCGAGCATGTGGTTAATCAAGTTTGGTTTGAAATCTCAAGGAGTTTTAAAAATATATTTGAGCTAGACTTGTATATGAGATGAGCTGATCTTAAACGAGTTTTACTCAAGTCAAATACGAGCCGATCCCGAGTAGCTTGAATTTGTTATACATTATAAGTCAAGTAGTAGCTCGCTTGAGCTTGATTTGAAATCTTAACGAGTTTCAAAAACATGTTCAAGTATGGTTTGTTTACGTAACGAACCAATCTTCAACAAGTTTTTAACGAAAGAACACGAACTCAAACTCAAATAGCTTAGTTCGTTTAGCAACCCTACCGCCATCTAGAACAATAAATTGGCTCATCGTTTTTGACAAAAGTAAGCAAGACCAGATAGCGTGGTCTGTGCCAAACTGAGTAGAAGCAACAAAACAACACCAAGAAACGAAACGATCTTCCACGGGCTATTGAAGTAATCCCGCCGGAGCTTCGTGGTCCATATGTTCTGCCGGCACTTACAATACGCATTTATGTCGTTGAAGTCCCTGTAGTAACAGAAGTCAGCTCGAGACACCAGGACACACGTGGAAGCCTTGCTGAAGACTGCCGAGACGGCTTCGTCGTCGCCCAGCATGTTGTTCAGAATCCCGCAACGGCGGAGCAAACTGACGTCCCTCGCGGAGTTGATGAGGCAGCACAAGAAAGTCAGGTAATCCTTGACGTATTTGGGTCCGGCGTCCTGGAGATGCTCCTCGTGCGCAATCAAGTTCCTGAAGATAGTCTCGAACGTCTCTTCGACAGCAAAATGCGGGATCTCGATTGCCCCGTTCACAAACCTTATGTATAACCAGGGGGTACACTTAGCCTTCTTGAACCTGATCCCGGCCTCGTGTAGCTCAGTGGCAGAATGTATATAATCCCATCTCTTTTCGTCGTGGCAAATATTTCTATTAGACACCAATTTGGCAACCGAAGATGATGTGACATGGTGTACTAGACCGAGAAAATGCTTCACGTCGTCAGGTGAAATCCCGTACGAAATTTTCAGAAACCTCTCGAAACCCGGAGGCATGGTGCAAATATAATGTTCTCGGACACAATAGCCGTACCGTATGAATAAGTCGACGATGTTGTCTCGTGGATCTGGAATTTTCGTCATGGTGAACAAATTCACGAGAATGAAGAACGGAAGTTGATTCTCGAACAGCATTAAGTCCCGCCATATACCGTGGAGGATCCAATCCATTTTGAAGATCGGGTCGTTTGTATCTCTCAACATTGTCATGGAGAATTTGCGGAGAAACTCAACGATAAAACAGCTGTCGAGAAGCATCATTTCCACAAACTCGTCGTTGCTAAGGTTTGTGGAGTCAGCATAACACCCTCGTGCTCTTTTCTGCAATTTCCTCATGGCTGCGACGTACCTATCCACGCTGGCCTCCTCTGTTCGTTTAAGAAGCAATCGAAGATACTGCAATTTGTGTTCTTCCATCATCCGTAGATGGCCTTTACCGCGGTGATATGGTCCAATCGACAGTATTTCTGGCTCGTAGGCCTTTTTGCTCTGCCTACGTAGTCGATCATGGACTCTGTAAATATACCACTCGAAATGTGCACCAGATAGGTGAGTAAGCTTCTCGTCTAAACGAAGGGAGAGAGGATCAGCGGCACTTGCATCGGGCATCATATCTCATAAAATGGGTGGAAACCCTGTCCAAATTAATCGGTATTAGCAAATTAAAACAGAATATACAAGATTTCTTACTATCGAAAATTAGATGTAAATTGTTTTATCTATGGCTCCGTTTGTTTCAATGTAAAATGTTTTACAATATAAAATATTTTCCATGTAAAATGTTTTTTCAGAAAACAAACTTCAAACTTTTATTTTCCAGTATTTGGTTGGCACTTGAATTATATTTTTAGAAATTGACAAAATAGTATAGAAAGAGAGGGAGACTTAAACGGTGGAGAGATTTGAAAATATTAGAATTGAACGTGGGTCAAGACTGACGATCAAAGAAACTGAACAGTGAGAATTGCAGTAGAAGGCAGCAGGTTTAATTTGGAAAATAACTTACGAAAGATTTAAAAGTAAGTTATTTTCATCCAATTAATAAAAAAAAATTTACATGTAAAATATTTTAGATGTAAATTGTTTTATCTATGAGTTGCTGGAACAGAAAAGGCCTGATAGAAGCTTACTGACCATGGCATACTGGACAAGGTTTCTAGAAATATGTTCGTGAACTTTCCTAAGCTTACATGCCATGGCTTGAACATTTTTTGGGTTTCACAGCATTCGAAACTCTCTCTCTCTCTACCCGACACCCTCTCTCTCTAACTCTTGAGTTCTCATTAGGGTTTTCAAATGAGTATCTCTTCACGTCATGCCACGATATATTCTTGCTGGACAACTATATATATTCTCTCTATTTTTTTGGTTTAAGTATGAATTTTATCAACCGTTGTCACATTTAGGCACCTCAACTACTTCGTAGGAGACCAATTTCACTGTCTATTATTGGTGGCTAGTTTAAAATTAGTACATTCCTTATAAACTGGCCCCGCAAAAATTAATGGCACTTGAGGGTGTCAAACACAAAATTCGAAAGGGAACAAATTCCTAAGTTTGATCTTGACCACCAGGCCAATACGCTGGGTTCTAAGTTATGTAAACTTACAATAATTTTGAGAGCTGAAAGTCTCGACCAGTTCCCTAGCTAGCAGCCACCTGAAATGCCAAGACAATGATAGAGATCAAAAAGGACTTGCAAAACAACAAAAATCTTACGTAAGGCAAAAATCTTTCTCAATATAAGAAAAGTGGCAATTAGGGTTCACCCTTTTTATAGCCAAAAAGATACTATAGGACTGGCATTCATTTCCTACCATTATAATGTCTTTGGCACTAACAAGACGTTTGACTTTTAGGTCATCGCTAGAGTGCAACTGGTGGCAAGAGCAACTTGTATAACAGTATATATGGAGAAAGAATGTTAGGAATTTTATATTCAACAAAACAGTGAGAATAATATTGGCGATTGACCGTATGATTTTAAAGATAAAATGTGATCAAATCGCGGGTATATGATCATCGGATTATTCGTAGCCTTTTCAAGAATGTTTATTTTCGATTTGCAAGATGAACTGGGTCGACTGAAAAAGACTGCTCTCAGATCTTGAGATTGGAAGCAAAGAAATTTGATGGCTGTTTTTTTTTTTTGTGTAAGATCCCATTTTGCTAAACTTTCATGGATTTGGGGATATTTTTTGTTCTAGGCTTGCAACTTTTTTTTTTGGTGAATGGTTCTTCATGTATAATTCTTACTTTGGTTCTTAAAAATGATGGACTGATGGAATTATGTGATTGTTTTGATTGACTGTGAAATCTGGATTGCAAAAAATAAATGTGGAACCTTTTAACGAGCTCAAGCCCGAGCCAAGCTGGCTCGTTCATGTACTACCAAGTTCAGCCGAGCCGAGCTCGAGCTTTGCAAATGATTAACGAGCCAAGCTCGAGCCCAGATTTTCCAGCTCGATTCGAGCTCGAGCCTCCCTATAAATGATCGAGCCGAGCTTGAACACGTTAAAGCTCAGCTCAGCTTGGCTCGGCTCATTTGCAACCCTACCTACATGCTAATACGGCAAATTGGTTGTAAATTTGGTTGTAATATGGGAGTGTCCCAACCCCAAGGGGTTTGACCAAGTGATTGTGAGAAAGTAATACTTCGTAAGTGTTTCTTCATGGGTCACGGGTTTCATTTCCACGGAAACCAAATATTTCAAACCTAGCTTGGGGCCATTGGGAGTTATACTCGGTCATTATCTCCAGGGCTCCAGAATTAGTCGAGGTGCGTGCAAGCTGACCCTAACATCCAATTAAAAAAAAAAAAAAAGGATGGTAGTGCCAAGATTTTCCTCTCTCTCTTTTATTTTTTATGTATCTTCTAGTTAGTGGTGGCCGTTGAGGTTAAGGTTGCCCTATATATGCATTGAATTGACCAAAGAAACACAAGTGATTGCAATTTGAAACCTCAGAAGACTTATATGGAGTTTGGAATCAACTCAATCCTCCAAAATCGACTTTAATATTTTTGATTCAACTGAGGCTGTGGAATACTAGTATGGATTAGGCGCCAACTTTGAAAAGATCTTCTCCACAAGCTCACTTTCCAAAAAAATAATAATAATATATAATGTTCTCCACAAGCTCATGATCAATCCCCCAAGTTAGTGGTGGTGGAGCGAACTTAATTTGAATGGATTAATAACTACAAGAGGAAAAGGTACAAGGAATTTTAGAGGGTTCGAAGACTGGACCAGTTCCCTAGCAGACACCTCAAAAGCCAAGAAAGTTTTACTATGTTTAGGAAAGAAAGTTTTACATAATGTTTAGCACTTTTCGTGATTAGCAAAAATCCTCAAGGCGTGAGGTGTGAATGCGGGTTAATTCCTGCGACCGCCACTAGGTGTAGGGTATTTCTCCAATTTTACTGCCAAAACTGGCTAGGATTAGCATCCATTTTCTACCAATTCAATTGTCTTCAGTCCTAACAGGACTTGGAATTTTTGATGGTTCAACGCTGCCGGAGTGGAATCGATGACAAGATATCTAGCCCGTTTCGCATCTCTAACCCATCTCTTACTCTTTCTCCATTTTGGAGAATCAAAAAGAATTTGTTTGTAAAGGGTACTGTTTGGAGCACAACACTATTTACACATCCCAATTCTCCAAGATTTTCCAAATACGAATGCATTTCTTTTTAACACCACAAGTTTCCCTCCAAATCTGTAGTTTTTTATTGGGATAGATTTCGATATATGGAAGATGGTCGCATTCTAAAGTTATTGTCGGTACCTTTTAAACGGTATCATTTTTTAGACATCGATCGAATCTATAGGTATATTGAGCTATTTGCAATTTACATAAATCCATTTTCTGAGAAAGTTTCCATATATGGAACTCAAACTTCAGTCTCCATTTTGGAGGCCCAAAATGGTTATGGTTTGGAGCCTTTCAATTCTCTATTTTGTCACATCAATTCGCTCTTTTGGAGTTTTGGTCCTTTGTAGATGGTTTGGAGATGCTCTTAGAGTTTCACAATCGTATATTGGGATCCTTAATTACATGCATGTGTGATTACTTGACCTTAGATATGTGCAATCCACCCATTCTAGAGTTACTTAATACAACCCGCTTAGAGTATCTCTGAGGGAGTATAATTTTGTGCCAAATATAGCTTTGGTGATACATGTGCCTAGTTGAAGAGCTCTTTTGGATGAGTTTAAGTTGTTGTGGGTTTTGCACCACTGCCATTTGTGGATCCCATCGTACATTTATTATACTAATCTGAATCGTTCATCTTGTAGAACCCGCAATAACGTATATCCACGCCTAAAATGAGCTTGATTGGACATCGATCTATATGTCAAAAATTAAATTTTGATTTATAAGATGGACGACTATAGAGACAGTTTGAGTTTAAAATGATCCACCGTCCATTTTGTAAATCAAAATTCAATTTTTGATATACCTATTAATTGATCGATGCCCAATCAAACTAATCTTTGTGGATATACTAATTTGCGGGCTCTACAAGATGAACGATTCAAATTATAAAAATATATATTCGATGGGGCCTACAAGCGGTGGTGGAAAACCATAGTTTAATTTCCACGTATGGCAGATAGAATTCAATTTCTTGTTGGATAAGTCTTTTCAATAAAACTCATCTAGAATTTATATCTTTATTTGTATCACATCTTAATTTCTTTGTAAATTTAGTTACATGACTATCACTACAAGTTCCAAACCACAAGGGTGCAATATTTGCAGTCCTAAAGTAGTATGCATGCTTCGCAACGATCGATTCACAAACAACTTTATTTCAATTCCACGTTTTTACAACTGATAGGAGGAGAAGTGAAAAACAAGAAAAGAAAAATTGTAGCTAGCGGCTTGCAGTAGTGAGATTCAAGTGCAAGCATCACCTCGATCGGGACATCTTAATCACCGAGCCAACCTCTTTATCTCGAATTAAGCTCGAGTCGTTGAGGCAAATCATCCATGTCTAGGGATGGTAGCCCCATGGAGTATCCCCCGACGGAGGACTACGACCATTGATCAGCTCTCTGTCCATCTTATGGTCTGTCAATTGGAAAACACAAACTACATGTTAATCTTAGTCACACAATATTCATAGTAATTTAAAGGCATTTCAAAAGGCCTTTAGCCCAACAGCATCAGGAGGTGCTGTTATATATGAGAAAGGAGGTCAGTAATTCAACTCCGTGTTAATTTAACTATTCTAACAAACTGACGTTCGCCGATCCAAAAGAAGTAAACTTAAATGCTTGATTAATCACCGAGGTATTTATAGGCATCATGCCATGAAACTTTGGCATATCGTGGCAAGAAAATGGATGCAATAGCCTTTCTAGTTCAGTACACTGTACAACACTTAAATTAGGTACACCATTTTTTAATTATATATAGTTCAGGGTGTCTAGCTGGGCCAGTTTAAGGCATCTCAACTGATCCCTGAGTAACCAATGTATTGTCCACTTGCGAGGTCTAATTAAAGCCTGGACAAATACCCATGCAAACTAGCCCCCGTGAGAATTGATGGCATTGTGGAGGTCGAATGTCAAATCTTAGAGGCGTCAAAATCCCAAATCTTAGGCATTAACCATTGATTGGCCAACTTGTGGATTATGTAAACTTACAAGGATTTAGAACGCTAGAAGGCTCGATCAGTTCCCTAGCAGCCACGTGAAAAGCCAGGAGAATGATAGAGATCAAAAGGACATGCAAAACAACAACAATCTTACTTGAAGCCATTTTTCCTCGAGTATATACGGAAAGTGCAATTAGTGTTTCACCCTTTTATAGCCCCAAAAAAGTTATGGCATTCATTTTCTACGAATTTATTGTATTTGGTCCAAAGAAGACTTGGACTTTTGGGTCAACGCCCAAGTTCAACGGGTGATAAGAGCCATGGATAACAATGTTTAAAAAGAGAAGTGCTAGCGTGTGTTGTATGGGACCGGGGGATTCCGTAGTGCAGCCCACACTGCAATCTGCGGCTGATTCAGCCATTCATTTTAGCAATGAACGACTCAAATTTTCCCATTCCGAGTGTTTGTGAGTTTCACAAGTGTTTTTTTCTTTTTAAAAAGATTCTCTCAAGTTCTTATTTTGAATGGTACTTTTGAGGCAAGTGGAGCCCACTTTGATTGGACTTTGGCAGTCTCATTCGACTTCTGCATTTAACAAAATCATATTGAAACGATAATTATATCCTCTAATACTACAGTAGTATTTGACACAGAATGTAGGATTTAGCACTTTTCGTGCTTAGCAAAAATCCTCAAGGCGTGAGGTTTGAATGCGGGCAAATTCCACTGAATGTTGGGTTCTCCTTTTACTGCCCAAACTGGCTAGCATCCATTTTCTACCAATTCAATTGTCTTCAGTCCTAAAAAGACTAGGACTTTAATTTGGATGGTCAATGCCGTCAGAATGGAACCGATGACAAGATATCCAACCCGTAGAGCATCTCCAATCCATCTCTCACTCTTTCTCTATTTTGGAGAATCAAAAAGTCGTATTCTATTTAAAAAGTATGTTTGGAGCACAACACTATTTACACAATCTATTCCCAATTCTCCAATGTTTGTCAAATACACGTTCATTTCTTTTAAAACCACAAGTTTCCCTCCAAATCTGTACATTTTTATTGGGATAGATTTTGATAGGAAGGGGATAATGCCACGATCTAAAACTCTCCTGCCACAACAAAAACTAGTGAATGCCTTATTTACCCCTTCCACTCATTTTGACCCAGCAAGCCTCTCTCTCCCTCGTCTGCTATTCTCTCAAACAATCTATAGCAGTACAATGGAGAAAAAATGCCCTTCCTCCACGCAACCACTCTTTTTTCCTCTCTCTTCTTCTATATTTGACTCTCTCACTCTCTCTACACACCATTTCTCCCCAACCCACCTCTCTTCTTCTTCTTCTTTTCTCACTCTACATGTTTTTTTACTATTTCTACAAATCCAGACCGACGATTGACATCTCCGCCTAAAAATTTTCTTACCCGTTTGATTGCTGCTCATTGCAAGTCCTTGCGTGATGCATACACTGATGGGTGTCAAATGATAGCACTCGTAGTCTAGTACCATGCGCAGTCTTGTTCTCAAATGCCTTGAGATTCTACCTAATTTTTACACAGTATACTTTCAAATAAGAGAATCAGAAGAGAATTAGACCGAAGCGAGAGAAATTTGATTTATAGTCACCTACGGTCGACAACAATTCCATTTCAGAGGAAGGTAATCTTGGGAGCAAAGCAACAATGAGGACTCAAACTCATAGATATAGTGTTTGTTTCGTGATGTCGATGATTCGATGATCTAGTTGACGATAATTATAGAGATTCAAAAGATTCATGCTTTGTTTGGAACACTATTTTAAAAAAATTGAAAAAGTAGTAAGGATAATAAGTGGAGAGAGATAGAGAGAGAAATAATTGGAAGTAAAATAATCTTTTGAAAAGTGCTTTTCAAAAAAAAAAGTAAACACAGTATCAGTTTAGAGAAAAGTTAATTAGAGGGGCAATGAGTGATAGAGTTGTCAAGTTAGTGAAACTGGCCAACGGCATTCAACGGGGCAAATAATGCATTTCATAGTTTTTGTCGTGGCAAGAGAGTGAGAGTTTTAGATCGTGGCATTATCTCCATCCTTTTGATATATCAAAGATGGATTGCATTTTGAAGCTATTTTCGGTACCTTTCAAATGCTATCATTTTTTATACATCGAATCTAGGTATATTGAGCTATTTGCAATTAACATAAATCCATTTTGTGAGAGAGTTTCCATATATATATGGAACTCAAACTTCTGTCTCGATTTTGGAGGCCCAAAATGGTGATGGTTTGGAGCCTTTCCATTTTATATTTTGTAACAACCATTCTTTCCTTTTGAAGTTTCGGTCCTTTGGAGATGGGTTGGAGACGATCTTAGAGTTTCACAATCGTATATTGGGATCCTTGCATGCCTGTGTGGTTACTGGACCATAGATATGTACAAACTCATTCAAATCCACGGTATCCATCACTCTTGATTTACTTAATTCAACCCACTTAGAGCATCTCTTAGGGAGGTAGTACATATAATTTCATGCCAAATATAGCTTTTGTACCGTGATAACATGCCTAGTTGAAGAGCTATTTGCAATAAACGCACTCCAATGACTCTCTAAGGCTCCGTTTGTTTGGGAATAAGATATTTTTCATTAATTGGATTAAAATGACTTATCCTTAAATCTTTTGTAAGTTATTTTTCAAAACGAACCCGCAACACTCTACTGTAATTTTCATGGTTCAGTTTCTTTGATCATTGGTCCTGACTCACGTTTAATTCCAATATTCTCACCTCTCCATTGATTAAGCGCCGCGCCGCTCCCCCCCCCCCCCCCCCCCAAAAAAACTATTTTGTCAATTTCTAAAAATATTTTTAAGCGCCAACCAAACACCAAAAAATAAAAGTTTCAAATTTGTTTCAGAAAAAATATTTTACATGGAAAACATTTTACATCGAAACAAACGGAGCCCGAATGTTAAATTTTCGCTATAGTTTTGCCCCTTCCAACCAAAAATTCTCGCTTCGGCCTCACAGCCTAAAGTAGTCAGTTGATTAGGCCGAATACCGAGTTAGCAAGATACAAATTGTTGGGACGGTTTGCAACTTGCCTGGGAGCGAAATTTGATCGGTATTCTTGTAGAAACCGACTCCCTGACATTGGTGCAACTCCTCAAATAGAAAGTGCTGTGTAACCATGAATTAAGTAACATGCTCTTTGATTGCAGGGTGTTGCTGGACCGGCTTAAGGTAAAAGTCTGTCATGTCTATCAAGAGAGTAACCGAAGTGCGGATGCTATTGCAAGAGCTAATTAACCTTTGTAGTAGTGATCATAATTTCTTTATTATTCAGTCGATTCCGAACTATTTGAATCAAATCATCTTGATTATGCTAGGGGAGTTCCCTAGGACTATGTATTAGTTTTTGTTGTTTCTTTAATGCCAGTTCAATAAAATAAAATAAAATAAAGATACAAATTGTTGTATATTGGATATTCAGGCTAGAAGGCTATTGCATCCCAAATTCCCAATTCTTCTTTTCTCACGCTTTTTCTCAGCGGAACACATGTTAATATATATATATATGAGTTAGGTTCCGGTGAGGGATCCCTCATTTTTTTAAAATGAGGGACTTTCATTTCCGATTGAATTTCGATGATCCGAGCCGCTCAAAGTGATTAGAACGTGATTTTAAGGGTCCTTGGGAGAAATCAGCAAAAAAAATGACCGGGAAGGGTTTCATCCGAGCAGTTTTCATTGAACGGTTCAAAAAAAACTGCTCGGATGACGCCCTTCCAGATTATTTTTTTTGCTGATTTCTCGCAGGGACCCTTAAAATTACATTCTGCACACATTGAACGGTTCGGATTTTCAAAATTTGATCGGGAAATAAAAGTCACTCATTTTAAAAAAATGAGGAATCCCTCACTTGAAAATTCCTATATATATATATATATATATATATATATATATAGCCATTTGATGTATGAAACTGACTAAACTAGTTAATAATTTTTATAATTAGCACATCTAAAGGAAGCACGCATCTTAGACTTTCTCTCTCTCTAACTTAGACTCAAGCGCCGTCTACAGGGTTTGGGGTGAGGTTCCTGTGTAGTGTTGCCGGCGGAGGGACCATGGCCGGAGGCCCCACTCGACCTCGGGTCGCTCTGGGCCTTCCAGATCTAATGGTTTGCGTTCAGAGGTGGAGCTTGGTTTCAGGAGGTGGTGCGGCGTGGGGATTTGCACAGTATTGGTGGTGAAGGCGTACGGGTTGTAAGTTTTCTGCTTTTCTGTTTCCTTCTCCTCCAGCGAGGTCCGGATGTGTTACCGGTTTAGGTTTCCCCCAGATCCGGTGGATTTCCGGTCTAGATCTCCCCCAGATCCGGTGGATGGTGGGTAATAACGGTAGGATTCGTTTGGTGTTTCCGAGTGCAAGGTGGTCTGGCTTGTTGTGGGTTTTCTACCGCGCCCGGAGTTTCAAAGTGCCAACAGGAACTCGCACTGGAGCATCCCTTTGCGGCTGCGAGGAATTCGTCCCTTACACCGTAAATGCCAACATTAGCCATTTAAAGGACCGATCCAATGGTTTGAGCTCTGGGTTGCTTATCTACTGATTCTCGGATGGACCATACGCCGCATCGTGTCGGTCTGTTTTGGCAGTAATGCGTCTTTGAGCTTGTATGCCCATTTGTGATTTTGTTCGTTTCCTAGTTTTCAGTAGATTTAGTTCTTACTGATTGTTATGGTTATTTTATGGAAGTGCAGTTAGGCTTTTTGGAATGAAATTTGTTGTTGATAAAAAAATAAAGGTAATTTTTTACCAGCCTCTTTTGAATAAGTCTTTTCAATGAAACTCACCTAGTTAATTACTTTGTATTATATCTTCTTTTTCTCGATAACTCAAGAGTCCGGATCAGCTTACACACACTTCGATCAATTCTGGGGGGCCCAATCTCACCTTCTATTTGCTAAGAGCCCAATTAAAATAAGAGCTCAATCAGTATAAGCTAACCCTAATAGAACTGATAGCACTTGTGAAGTTTTAAACCTGAAACAAGAAATCGAACCCCTAACTTTCAAGCATAGGCCCCAGGCCAACCCCTTTGGTTGATCTAGTTATATCTTTGTTTGTATCGCATCAAGAAGAACCAAACCACAAGGGTGCAATATTTGGACCAAAGTATGCATGTTTCGCAACAATTCACAAACAACTTTATTTTAATTCCACGTTTTTACAACTGATAGGAGGAGAATTGAAAAAAAAAAAAAAAGAAAAGAAAAAAAAATAGTAGCTAACTTGCAGTAGTGAGATTCAAGTGCGAGCATCAATCGCCTCGGAACATCTTAATCACCAAGTCAACCCTTTGTCTCGAATTAATTAATTAAGCTCAAGTCATTGAGGCAAATCATCCATGTCTAGGGATTGTGGCCCCATGGATTATCTAGATTCTTGATCAGCTTTCTGTCCATCTTATGGTCTGTTAATTAGAAAGCACAAACTACATGTTAATCTCAGTCACAAAATATTCATAATAATAATTTAAAGGCTTTCTAAGTGATCTTTGGCGCAACGGCATCAGGGATACTGCTATATATGAGAAAGGAGGTTAGTAATTCAATTCCTTCTCTAATGTGTAAATTTAACTATTCTAACAAACTGACTTGCGGATCAAAAAAAACAAACAAACTGACTTTCGCCAATCCAAAAGAAGTAAATTTAAATGGTTGATTAATCACCAAGGTATTGCCATGAAATTTTGGCATATCGTAATTAAAAAATGCTAATAACAACTCAATAGACTGTCAATAAGACAAAAAAATGACCAAAAAACAAACACAATTTTCTATGTGTTAGCCTTAAAAAATGTTAAAAATATTGTATTGGAATCTTCTTCTTTTTTAAATATTCTTCTTGTCTTTTTGACAACTTAATTGACTGTGAATAGCATGATCAATTGTACTCCTTTCGTTCCACAAAGTTGGTCCCTTACGAAACTACATGTAGATGAAACCAACTCGGAAATAATGTTGGAGGTTTCGAATGTAAAACCTAAAAGGGGTCGAAATCCTAAGTTGTAGGCCTTAACCGCTGATCGGCTAACTTGTGGGTTATGTAAACTTACAAGGATTTAGAGCACTAGAAGTCTCGACCAGTTCCCTAGCAGCCACTTGAAAAGCCAAGAGAATGACAGAGATCAAAAGGACTTGCAAAACAACAAAAAGCTTACTTAAACCCATTTTCCCTGGGTATAGGGAAAGGGCAAGTAGCTAGGGTTCACCCTTTTATAGCCCAAAAAATGTATGACACCCATTTTCTACGAATTTAATGTACCTGCCCCCAAGAAGACTTGGACTTTTGGGTCAACGCCCAAGTTCAATGCATGGGTGAGAGGAGCCATATGTTTAAGAAGAGAATGCGAAATTGCTAGGCTCGAACTTGTTTGTTTAGCATCCGAGTAGAGCTTGTACAGCTTTTCTCGAGCCGAGTCTCGAGCCGTTCAGCTCGTTTGCAGCCCTAGATTGTGGAGAAAGAGTGTAGATTTTCGATTTGCAAAATGTTCAATGAGTTTCGACCTCTGAAAAAATGTTTGATATCTTCGAAAGCACTTTCAGAAAACATCTCTGGTAACAAAACACGTTATTTTCAAACGTTAATGTGATCATTGAATGCGTCATACCCTTGTCCTTTTATTTCCAGTCTTGTTTTTATACTGTATCTTCTTTGCTTCTTGTTTGGTTGTTGGATTTGCCGGTTGCCCTATGGCATTGAACACGCCAAAGAAGTAGACTTATGGCATGGGGCTCATCAAACTGGCTTCTTTCTTCCTCCATCTTTGACAAACAATTTTGCTTTATTTTGAGGTTATGGTCCCATATTGACAAGATCTCTTCCACACAAGCTCGTTCAAACTCAAACCCAAGTCACATGCAGCGCGGGCGGATACGGGTTCGGAAGTACGAGCGTGAAAGCGTTTCTCAAAAACTTTCTCAACAATTAAAATTCGTTAGTGCGAGGATTGAGAATGCAAGCACAAAACGATGATTGAGAGCGCGAGCGTAGGCCATTACTAAAGCGTCAAACGCACAGTTATTGGTAGTGGAACAAAGCTCACAGAGTGCAACTGGTGAGTGGACAATTCAGTCCTTGGGGGAAATTGTTGGGTGGTCCTGTGTCCCAACAATACCTCAACAACGTACCACACGTTAATATTACACACGGGGCTTTCCTTGATTGAGTATTCACTATTCCATTAGTCAATATTGATCCAAGCCGGAAACGGTTTCACACATGCGCTTTAGATGCAAATGAACGGCTCGGATCATTTTCATAGGACTTCATAAGTTCATATGGGTTCAAAATACTTATGTACGCGATGTATGTATCTACGTGTATGTATTTATAGACTTTTCACATTTTATATTGCAGAAAGCTTAAAAGTATGATATCTATAGTTATAAAGTATGATATCTGTACTAAGCTTACATTTTATATTGCAGAAAGCTTAAATTGCCCGAACAGAATTTGTTTATTCACCGAACAGGTACAGTAAATTGGCTCATCATTTTTGACAAAAGTAAGCAAGACCAGATAACATTGTCTGTGCAAAACTGAGTAGAAGCAACAAAACAACACCAAGAAACGAGATGATTTTCCACGGGCCATTGAAGTAATCCCGCCGGAGTTTCGCCATCCATATGTTCTGTCGACACTTACAACACGCATTTATGTCGTTGAAAACTTCGTAGTAACAGAAGCTGCCGCGAGACACGAAGACACAGGTGGAGGCCTTGCTAAAAAATGCCAAGACGGCTTCATCATCACCCAGCATGTTGTTGAGAATCCCACAACGGCGAAGCAAACTGACATCCTTCGCAGAGTTGATGAGGCAACACAAGAAAGTTAGGTAATCCGTGATGCACTTAGGGCCAGCGTCCTGCAGATGCTCCTCGTGGGCGATTAAGTTTCTGAAAATAGTATCGGTCTTCTCTTCGACCGCGAATTCTGGGATATAAATTGTACCGTTTGCGAACTTTATGTCGAACAAGGGGGTATGCTTAGCCTTCTTGAACCTGATCCCGGCCTCATATAGCTCTGTTGCGCAATTTATGTAATCCCATCTCTTTCCCTCATTGCAACTATTTCTGTTAGAAACTAATTTGGCAAACGAAGACGATGTAATAGTGTGAACCAATCCGAGAAAATGCTTCACGCCGTCGGGTGAAATCCCGTATGAAATTTTCAAAAACCTTTCGGGACCTGGAGACATGCTACAAAAATATTGTTCCCGGACGCAGTAGTAGAACCGTATCAGTAAGTCAATGATGTTGTCTCGTGGATCCAGAATTTTTGTCATGTTGAACAGATGCACGAGAATAAATAACGGAAGTTGATTCTCAAACAGCATCAAATCCCGCCATATACTATGAAGGATCCAATCCATTTTGAAGAGAAGGTCGTGTGTATCTCTTAGCATTGTCATAGAGAACTTGCGGAGAAATTCAATGACAAAACAGCCGTCAAGAAGCATCATTTCCACAAACTCCTCTTCGCTGAGGTTAATGGAGTCGGCATAACATCCTTGCGCTCTTTTCTGCAATTTCCGCATGGCTACGACGTACCTATCTACGCTTGTCTCCTCTGTTCGTTTAAGAAGCAATCGAATATATTGCAATTTGTGTTCTTCCATCATCCGTAGATGCCCTTTACCGCGGTGATATGGTCCAATCGACAGTATTTCTGGTTCATAGGCCTTTTCGCTCTGCCTACGTAGTCGATCATGGACTCTGTAAATATACCACTCGAAATGTGCACCGGATAGGTGAGTAAGCTTCTCGTCTAAACGAAGGGAGAGAGGATCAGCACTTGAATTGGGCATCATATCTCACCAAGATGTAGAAACCCTGTCCAAAGAATCACCAAAAGATTTTTAAAGGACAATACAAAAAGAATATATCCAAAAATTTCTCATTATCGAAAATTATAGAATGATGTTCTTGTGAGTCTTGGTTTGGCACTTCGCTGACTGACCTGAGGATGATACAAACCTTAAGATATAAATACATGTTATATAGGCAGCAGCCGATGATACAAACCTTAAGATTTAACTTTCTTCCCTCAATACATGCTGAAAACTGGTGCGACCCATAAATGTCCCTAGTTACGCGAAGATATAAATACATGTTATATAGGCAGCAGCCGATGATACAAACCTTAAGATTTAACTTTCTTCCCTCAATACATGCTGAAAACTGGTGCGACCCATAAATGTCCCTAGTTACGCAAGGTAAAAATCTTTGTGTCGATTCTTTCTGTTCAAGTCTGTTCATGCTTGATTTGTTTGTCGTGCGATTTTGTATGTGCGTTGGTTATATACTTGACAGGTTTTCTAGAAATGAATTTCATGAACTTCCTAAGCTTACATGCCATGGCTAGAACTCAATATTCAGTTAGTCTAAGTAAGTAAAAACTAAACACCCTTCAGATTAGACCTTTCATGATCAATTTACAGTTGGTGGCCGGTAGATAATTGAAAGAAACCTTAAGGGCATAGAGGAGAAACTACGAATTTCCATCCAAGGGACGGGAAGAAAATTAGTAATCCAAAGTCCAAACAACACAAATCATGGTATAAAATTTTATTGTATAGCGAAGAGGGAGTCCGATTTTGTTCACCCACCTAAAAGTTGAGTCAACATTACTTGCCTCCCTATTGGTTGAAAATTAATAAAAATTAATAATCCAGAGTCCAAACAACACAAATCACGGCATACCCAGTTTGCCAATCAAAAAATGTTTTTATTCAATGCCCCGAATTCCTATAGTAAGCAATAATATACAAAAGGACGAGAAAATGTATCGGCACAAATCTTTTTCATGATGATACAAGTATTCTACAGAGAAGAATTAAGCAAACCAGTATTTCTAAATTTTACAGCTATATATTTATATAGATCTATTAAAATTAAAGTCAATTTCTGATTTATATGATCGCATAAATGGATTTTTCTTTCAGCTGGAACCACAGTCCCGAAAAGGGTTTTCCATTCTTGCAGGAAAAAAATGCGTAACTACTTAAGTACATGTACGTAACTAGCCAAAAACAAAATGTGTAACTGAGACCATAAACATGCGAAACTAATGAGCCAAAAAAAGCATTCGTACGAGGCACCAACCCCCATATTATCCATACTATACTTCCGAGGTACACACACCCCCCAAAAAAATACGCAAGATAAACCAAAATTAGGCAAGGGCGGCTCCACTATATCCCGACCTGTTCGAGTTCAAAAAATGCACTAAAAATTTGTATGTTGTCATGGATAATTTGGTTTTTCTTCAATATTGTCGGCACTAAATCATTCATATGTAGCCAAAGTTTTTGAAAATTCACTTGAATTTGTGAGTAACTAGACAACATAGCTCAACACAACCAAACAAATTTTTCAAGCAAAATAAACTTGTTTCTTTTTCCATAGAGCTTTGTATGGAAAAAAAATTGAAAATCTTTACATTTTGTCACAGCTGAGCTAAAATCCTAGAGCTGCCCTGAAAATACGCATAACATATGCACAAACATAATTAAGCTTTCTGTGACACACCTTGGTCTCTCAGTCTCAAAATACAGTGGAAGTTTCTTTTTAATACTTGCAGAAATCACACAGAACTAATCCGTAAATTAAACCGCATGAGATATACGTTTGAGGCTACCGGTCGAACATTTGGTGGGCAACAGAAAACACGTTTAAAAATGCAGAGGAAAACTCACCGAGTAGACACCTTTTTCTGGTAATCACAGACAGAAAGAGAAGCAATTCGCATGCCCTCCGACCGATTTCTTCTCTAAGTGCCGCAACTTCGAAACGGCAATTTCTTCTCAATTTAGAGACCCAACTACCCAGAAGCCTAAGTAAACATATCAACAGGGTTTCGGAATCTTTGGGCGGTCATTGGCCCCAAGCTTTTTAATAATGATTTTGGAAGACGGAACGGTTAAACATCGCTATGTAATGGTATCGGGAGTATTATCGTACATATCTACGGAATCGGTTGCAGCGGTTGTGAATTTTGAAAATTAATCAAGTGACTAAACAAACACCCCATAATAGCCAAGTATCCACTGTAATGGCCGTGAATCAGTCTGTGAGTCGGAAACAAACCGATTGGTGATGTGTGAGATTTTCCATCAAGACGTAACAGTATTGAAAAGCACAAAAAACTGTTACGAAACGGCCGATACGTTAGCTTACGGCCAATTTTTAAAATCTTGATTGACCCCTCCGCCATGTAACTACCAAGAATATAATATAGGAAATCCCCCTAGTGGAGGGGGTGAGTTGTGACCGTCCCAGCCACCTTATTTGAAACATTTGGCCAGTCGTAGTTGAATTTCTTGCAAATTTTACTGATGTGATGTCGCCTCCTTGTTTTCAATTATCAGCACAATAATTTCTTGTACTTCGAAGAGAGTTATATACACTGTCGACAGAAACTTCTGGAGTACATTGGGACACCTTTACTACTACTTTGAGCAAAAATTAGACTTCTTTTCGAAGATTGATTTGGTCGTCATGAACAAAAAGAGAGGTCACGTGCACCACCATCAAATGTGGTGCGAGCGGGAAGGGAGGCTGGCTTGACAAAAAGTGTAGGACCACCGCACACACTCATCGCATATGTCCACGGCATAGCTAGTAGATATATTTTTTGAATTTGTAGAGACAAAAGTGAACAGTTTATGGCTATATTTTACGAGGCCCCATAAAAATTATTTTTTCTGTATTTTTGTGTAACCTGAAATAGGCTATGCGTGGCATGGACTTGTGTGGTGGAACAATGCGGTGGCCATAGCATTGTTGCATGCTAGAAGTTAAAAGTCTTGAATTTTTGGTGAGGCATAACTACCCTGGAGACAACACAACCCACTCTGTAGAAGTAATAATGATTGTATTTTTGTAAAATCACACAACCCACTTTGCAGTGATGTATGCAATTGAGACCTCCTAACAGACCGGTAGACTTGAACCTCATAATTTTTTGAATAAAAACAAATATTAGTAATAAAAAAAAACTTTACTAATTTTTGTTTTTATTCAAAAAACTATAAGTTTCGAACAATTTTCTTTTACTTTTATGATTCCTGTAGATGAGAAAAATTAATAAGTCACAGAAGTTTGACGCAAAATTTACAAATACGAAAAAAATTAGATAAATATAAAAAAATAATTCATTTTGACTTATTAAACCAAAACCACCCAAAAAAATAGCCTCCAAAAGAATTACACAAGTTTTCCTCAAAGCCATCTTTTGGAAGTACTTGAGATTCTAATTTCGAAGGATCCTGATTTATGAGAACGATGTTATTTTCCAAGTAAAGAGAATTGACATTTTGTCCTAGCATTTAGTTCCCGTTTTTTAAAATTATTTTTGATGTAATAAATGGTAATGAGTGAAAAGAGAAAAAGATAGATAAAATAATTGAGAACCGTGCAAGACGAAAATATTTTTCTCAAAGATAGAAAAAGATAAATGGCAAGGCCACGGTCAAGTGCGTGCCGATGATTGATAACTGGCAGCCTAGTATTGTTTCCACGTTTGACCAGACATAAAATACCTAGAAATTATGAAACCATATGAATATTGAAAGTTTGTTAGATGTCCTTGGGGCATTGGTCCTCCTATATATTCCCCAAATTTACAGCCCCTTTGGATGGAGGGATGAGAAAAGAAAAAAAAGTAGGTGTGTTCTTCTTTATTAGTGAGAAAAAGAAAAGAAAAAAAAAGGGTGTGATTTCTCGGCCTCCCATCCACATAACAGTTAGAAATCAAATTTTCACAGGCGACTGGTAGAGTTCTGGCGACTCTCCGACGAGCTGAAATTCTCTCCCTCTCATCTCTGGCAAACTTGGTACTCTCTCTCTCTCTCTCTCTCTCTCTCTCTCTCTCTTTGGCGACGCAGAGTCACTCGTCTGACGACGATTCAACGAAGCGGTGGACCACACGCTCCCCTTTCTCACGAAATCTCGCCAAAACGGAACTAGGCTTGGAAAGGGTTCTGGTCTCTCTCCGTCTCTCACCCTCTCTCGCCTTCTTCCCCTTCCAAACGAGGGAGAGATTGAGCTCTCTTCCCGTTCCTTTTCTTCTCTCGCGAATTTTCGCTTACCAAACGAGCTCTTAGTTCAAAATCGAGCGTAGGTTCCACATACTTTAATGCGAGAAAAGAGCAATTTGCATAAGGAACTGAATAATCTCGGTAGAGCAACACGTACTTAACAAACTATGTACATCCTGCAAAAGTAGTATTTTGATTTGAGCTTGTTCGTTTGGGGTATTCAAAATCTCTGTGCACAATCTCCAATAAATTAACAATTGGAGAACAAATGTAGATGTTGGAAGAAAAAGAAAATTTTCAGAGGAAAAACAAATGCTCTATACCGTTTTCTTCTTTGTACTCTTGTTTTGCCCATGTATAATAGATCTCGTCATAAATTTCATAGTAATAAAATTTCAAAACACAATTCAACGGCTGCAAAAACATAAGCGTGCATGGGTGTAGGAAAAAACCCAATACCAAGGACTCAATAGTTGCTATCAATTCTTTTGAGGTCAGTTTATACTAATTTTGCCTTAACTTTTAATTGGGCGCTCCCCTAATAGGATAGTGGAATTGGTCCTTAGAAATTAATCAACATGCACATAATTTGACTCCACACGGCACACATATGCTATCAAAAAATGAAAAAGAGAGGACTCAGTGCCCCACACTGGTGGCATGAGTGATTAAACTAATGTTTAGGGTCCTATTTTACAAAGAGAAATAAGTACTTATTTTTCAAATAAGTTTAAATTTTTGAATTAAAAGTGATGTATTGTGAAAGAATGACATGTCTCGTAAAATAAAAAATAAGTACTTAAAAATAAGAATCTTGACGAAGCGAAGCCTTAAATGAGGCAGGATTCTTTGTACAGAAAATTCCTTTGCCTTTGTACCAACAGTTTTTTCAACCATTAAATTTAAAATATAAGAAAAATCACACAATGCAAGGCCGAAAAACAGAAAGACTATAGCCACCGCAAGCAAAATGCGGTGGCCGGCCACCGCATGCCATTTGGGGCCCACTCCGGGCCCCGTACGGATGATCCGATCCGTTCAATAATTTTTATTAAAAAAAAACCGAGTGGGTTGCGCGAGAAATCAACTCGATCCGATATGTATAGGTACTCGGATCAAGCTTCTCATCTTTGGAAAATCGGAAAAAATGGAAAGATTGGTTTTCCGATTGTCCAAAGATGAAAAGCTTGATCCAAGCACTTACACATATCGGATTGAGCTGATTTCTAACATGACCCACTCGGTTTTTTTTTTAAATTATTGAACAGCTCGAATCGTTCATGTAGGACCCGAAACAGACAGTCACGGCGTGCAGTGGCCGGCCACCGCATTTTGCCTTCGATGGCCGTAGACTTTCTGGCCGAAAAACCCCTCTGTTCAGCCATACAGAAGTACAAGGATATTGACGAACCCTCGGAAAAATGGGCTGTGCTACGTGCACAGCAAGCTGTGCACAGCGGCCTTTTTCTCCCGCCTCGGATCGCGCAAAGATGATCGGAGCCGCTCATAACCTAAATTCTGAAGTGATTTTAGGTGTTTTGTTAACTCCTCTAGCTATATCGAACGAAACTCATTTTTTACAGAGACCTTAAACGACTTATTTTGAACAAAATAAGTGGCTCCGATCATCTTTACGCGACCCGAGACGGGAGAAAAAGGCCGCTATGCACAGCTTTTGTGCACGAATCATTTCTGCGGAAAAATAAGCCAACGTTGACTTTAGAAAGGAAACCTCTGTTTGGAACTTTGAAGTGTAGTTGGCGAAAAATTATTTGGTGGGAATCAAATAATTAGTTATCATGCTCCTGGCGTGGCCCGGCATCAATCTCCACCAATCATTTTCCTCGAATGCCGTAGGCCCCACATCCCAATCAACCAATCATGCTCCTCCCCTCCCCTCTCTCTCCTCCCCTCCCCTCTCTCTCCTCAATTCTAACATTCACAGTTCTCACAGTCGCCGACTTTCAATCAACAAAGTCTCCCTCCTGTCAGAATTTCGTCACCGACCACCGCATCCTCCGCCGCTTCAACCATGACTCATATCCTTCAAAATCAAATCTTCCTAAAAATCTTCTTTTGTTTCAATTCCTCGTTTTTAATTCGATTAAAGATCGAAACTTTTACTTTCTCGAGTAACAATTATCCCTTTTCCGATTGAATGGAAATTTTCTACGCCTGATTCATCCCATCTATAAAAAAAAAAAATTCTCAATTTTGGATCAGGGTTTAAATCAAAGGACGTCACGTAACGGGATTTTAAAGCTTTCCTCGATACTGTTATTTATATACGTATATGGTGGATTTTGTTCGATACCGGCCCGTATATGGTTGAATCACCGCCGTTACGCTTCCGATGCCACGATTTAAAACCCTGATTTGGATGTCATTATGCATGTAATTTATTTATGTATGTATAATGCGTTTACGGATATAGATTTGCTTTGATTTGGCATGGGTTTTCCTTGATTCGATTGAAACGCGGTAACCAGAGGGAGAAAGATCGAGAGAGAGCTCAGGCTCGGACCGGAGGCAAGGCTAAAGGCAAGGACGATGGATTGACCCCTGAACAGCGCCGTGAAAGGTTCGGATTTTTTCAAATATAAAAATCAATCTTTTTCTGTTTTTGCAGTAATTTGGGCTTGATTTGATTTGGGTTTTCCTTAGAAATCAATCTTTTTCTGTTTTTGCAGTAATTTGGGCTTGATTTGGTTTGGGTTTTCCTTAGAAATCAATATTTTTCTGTTTTTTTGGATTAATTTGTGCTTGATTTGATTAGGGTTTTTCCTAGAAAAAATCAATCTTTTTCTCTCTCTTTTTGCATTAATTTGTGCTTGATTTGATTTGGGTTTCTTTATCGTTGTGGATACGTAGGGATGGGAAGGCGCTTCAGGAGAAGGCCGCGAAGAAGGCGGAAAAGGCAGCTGGGAGTGGCGATGCCGGAGGTAAAAGCACCAAGAAATAACTGAATGGGGAATGTATTTTCATGGGGTTGCCTTTAATTCGATGTTGTGTTTGATAAAGATGCTATTTTGGGGTTGGTGTTTTTGACCTTATGTATCGTGAGTTTCTTGTGTCCTTTGCATCTATTTTTGGTGTGAAGATTTAGTGTTTGGATTCTTGCAATCTGTTCATAGTTCGTATCCGTTTTGGGGAATAATGTTATTGTTCTGACACACTGGATTTCTTGTTCTGAAAACTATGTGGCCAACTCCAAATAAAATAAAAGTGTTCTCTACTTTGTCTGAGGTGCAGCTTGGATAATATTCTAGATTTCGACGCTAATTATGATGTATTTTCTATATGCTTCCGAATGTCGATAGAAGTTTAATAAATCTTGTTAAGTTGTGGATGAGAGCTCGAGCTCGCTAGTGTTTGTTTTAACTTGTTGGTAGTTAGGATTTATTTATTGCTTCTAAGAAAACATGCAATTATGGTGATTCTTGATCCCAGAAGGAGAAAGATGCCGGATGTAACTGTAAGGCAAGAACATTTTAATAATGAGATTCTTGCTTCCAAAAGGAGAAAGATGGAATGCCTGAGGATAGGAACATCAGAGCATGCAAATTACTGTGGTTCTTGCTTCCAAAAGGAGAAAGATACAGAAACCATTCTAGATACAAATTTCTGAGTGTGGTAAAAGTAATTTTTCTTTTTCTAGTCAGCACCTGAAGTTTTATTGGGTTGGAGCGGATTGGATCTGTTCTGCTTGGGGCATGGTGAATTCTGGTTCGCTTAAGTAGTTCAACAACTTTAAGAGGGTGCGAAGTTCGGGTAAAGAGAACATCTCCCTTGTTAAAACCAAAAAAAACCTTTGTAGGAATGAGACTCTTTCGGTTAATGAGTGACGTGTGAGCGATAGTGTTACTAAACCCGCATAAGTAGTTTTACTAAGAATGGCAACACATTTGTTGTACACCACTTGAATGGTCTAATACAAAAATCTATCCGCAAGAATCATGGGTGCTTAACTTATTGAGCTGCTGGGAGCCTCAGAATTGCTTAGGGCGACTCTGCACCAGTCTTATTGCTGTCCACTCTGTTATTCCCAACGGTATACTAACCAATCTAGGTTTCTGGCATTTCAGTTTCATTAGTTATTCAAAAATACAATCTAAAGAAGAGGAGGGAAAAAATTCAGAAGATTATGGTCTTGTTGTATTATTGTTTGTACAATATACTTGACCTTTCTTTCTTCTATATCTGTAATTGCCATATCTTATATCAAGTCAATGCTATTTTGTGCCCATCTGTGTACATCATGTGTAGTTTGTATGATTTTGTTACTTTACTAATTTTGGAAAAGTACGTTATTATGTTAATTACTAGAGTAAATTTACACATATTTGGCATATATCTATGGAAGGGAAATATCGCAGGTAATTTACTGGTAGCAAAGAAGGTAATAAGTAGCTTTTGTACAAGCAAAATTTAAGATGCTGATATACTACTGTTTACTTGTGGAAAGCATCTTTTTTTTCATTTAAAAATATGTATTGATACCCTAGAATAAGTTGATAATCTTGACGAGATGTATGTTGGACTCTGCGAATCTACAATATTTACTCGTAATTGACAGATACGTAAATTGTTATTTAGATTTTAGAGAAAAAATTGATATTGATGTATTTTGGCTACTCTTGCTTGAAATCACTGTTCGGGAATCTGGCCTGGGAATTGTATGGTGCGTAGATTCTTGCTTAGATGTGGTTAAGACGCTTTTTCAGTTCTTCTATTAGTGCATCTAAGTTTTATTTGCGCATCTTTCATTCTTATTTTTCCGAGTACTTGTATCTCTACCTGCACTTGTTACGTGGACTCGGTTGCTCGCATATATCTAAGTGTTCGAGTCATCTAACCTCCTTATCAAGGACGCGGCGATACGTTATGGTAATATTCAAATTTGTCGATGTATTTCTTTAATTTCCTCTAGTAAATAGTGTTTACGAAGTGCCGTAGGTCATTTCATGCATGCTATAGGAGTTCCGCTTGTAGTTGATGGAAAATTGAAATTACAGAATACAATTGTTGGGTGAATGTCCAACTAAATATGTTGGAAAAGGCTCCCATACCCTTATCTGAGCGTCGACTGCCCGACACGGATATTTTAGTTATGGAGATGAAGGACCCATGTAACAGTAGTCCAGCATAACCAATAAGAAAACAGGAGGAAATCGAAGCCATGAAATACTCCTCTCTCTCTCTCTCTCTCTCTCTCTCTCTCTCTCTCATCTGTTTGAAAAATCATCGTCGTGTGTCTAAAAGCTCATCATCCTCTTGAAAAATCATCCTGTTGTACTTCTACAATCTGATGCATGAATATATCTGCCTCTCATGAGCATCAGTGGTATGCAGCCGGAGCTGTTCCGGATCAACTGATCATGCTTCTTGATTACTGGTAATTTATTCCGGTTGTCAATTAATACGATTATCGACAGATGTGCGAAGTCAAAGGGGAGAATTGAAATGCACATATGTAATTTGAAGGGGTTCCATTTCGGAATTTCAAAAGGTAAGGTTTCGGATGGACGCAAAGCATGATGTATATCGGTATAACATTCGGTTCATCTTTGGTTTTCGCCTTCTAGTATTCCCTCTCATACTGTGTGAGAATTACCCAGAAGTTTTGTCTTCCAGCGTTGTAGCACAGTAATACAAATTGTGCAGCGTAGAGTGCAAGAAATCAAGTATCCGAAAACATCACTAGCTTGTACTCTGACCCAAGTGGGGCATGAGATTGAAATTCCCTCTGTGAATCAGCAATGATATTTCCTCGCGTATTCAAGTGTCCGGTACAGAAAATGGTGATGGTACTTTTTCTGAATAATGAAGGATGAATATTCCATCTCTGCTTCTTCGATTATCATGCATTTTTCTGGGTATCAACTTTGCCACGGTTTTCACCGGCAAAGACACCCATGCCACATCCTCGGCTCAACTTCAATTGAAAATATATTCATCGCAAGTACTTTAGGGAATAATTTTATAGTTTCCAGCACTGCGAGAAACCACAAAACCGAGGCTATTTTTTTGAAAACCAAGGTTGAGAAGAAAACTGGAGGCAAGGCTATTGATCTCATGTTGTGATGTAGGTGGAAACTTCTGTGCAAGATGTCGCCTTCTCAGCCGTCAATGGTAGTGTACGCTCAAAGAAAAATGCAGGTACTGAGTAAAGCAACCAACACCTAAATCCATAACTCAGAAATACAAATGCAACTTTCTTGGTTCCAAAGATCATGCCAGTGATAAGTATCAGGGCAGATCTAGAAACCCCAGATCTACTTGACGGATTAAAACATAAATTGCATGCGTACACAGCAGTACCTGGAAATTATATAAGACAAGGAACAAATGCAAGCTGGTCATCATTCACAGTAGCAAAATCATCTTTTTTTGCAATCTGGTCATAACACTCCGGCTTCATTCACCAACTTTATACTCCATACAACAAATTGAATGCAGAGAGAGAGAGAGAGAGAGAGAGAGACATGTTATCCACAAATGTCTATTTGCAGAGTGGAACGACTACAAAGCTACTACATAATTTGACGAGAACGGATTACCACACAAAAACAAAGAGAAAAAACGTTTCCTATCTACCTGATTCACAGCAATTTGGCCTCCGGAGAAATGATCCAGCAAACTGCCCACCTCTGACGAAATTGATCATGAGGCTTCTGTGAAAGAGAACATTGCTGTTCAACCAATCCAGCAGACTTGGATCGAACTCAAAATATTGGAAGACAACCAATACGGAACCTCAGATAGCCATTCCTGAAGGACTAACAAACTCGGGGTACCTAACCATGATGTCGAAGCAGCTCAAAATATTCAAGCATTTATTTAGCCACTTGATTACAAAGAAAGAAAAAAAAATCGAGAAGATTCATTTTTCCTTGTTTGGATGTGTTGGAAAACTGGAAAAGGACAGTGAAAATATGAAGGGGGGGGAGTAAGAGCAATTCTTTATTTCAAAGAACAGGTTTCCTCGTATAAGGAAACGACGAGGAAACCTTCCTAACCACCACAAGAAGAACGAGAGGGAGAGAATTACACCAACATTTCGTAATGAAATATTTTTGTTAATTCTTTTCGAAGGCCACAGAAAGTGCATGGGTGGACAAGATTTTATGAGATGTATTTATGGGACCACTTTTAAAAGATTTTGTCCATCCGCACACTTTCTATGGGCGGTTTTTTGGCCAGGCCGTAGATTTATCCCACCCCTTTCTTGTTCTTCATTCTTTTCTCTTTCGCCTTTTCTTTTCCCTCACTATTCCTGCCACCAAAAAGACACTGCATTTGAATTTTGAAGCATCAAAACTCATACCTTACGAGCTTTTGTGAACTCCTATAGACACACTTCGACAGCGCTTCTTCTTTGACACAACCTGAAAACAGAAATTCAGGGGTCAGGCAATAGTTTTTCAGGGAGCATCCAAGAGTATCAAAAGAATCTTTAACGACTAATAAGGGATGAACTGGTTGGTAAAGATGGAAAGAGTCCCTTCTCACACTATCTGGAAGAGAACCTTTACCAAAATCATTACTTCCAGTCTTCCACTATGTTTTGCTTTGAGTAACATCATAACACTAGGCAAATCAAAATTTCTTTATCTGGTCATCAATTTCCAATAGTATGAGTAGGCTTTTTAAGCTTGGCTTGTTAGAAATTTAATTAGTTTCCTCTGCAAGCTTTTCTTTTTTCGGCCCAATCACTATTTTATAAAGCATCTCCAGAAATGCTACCAACTCAACAATCTCCCAGTCCTTGAACGGATGTCTATAGATACATTTTAGAGCATCTGCTCCACTCTATGCAAATTGCATGCCACCACTCATCCCCAATAAAATGGAAACATGAAGTCCACATCCCCATCACTATCGTTCTCATTCAAGTAAAAACCACATCCCACAAAAACCCAACTTTAAGACTTTCCCGTAGTCCGTACCATGATGCACATTATAACACACCTATACTAATTCTAAAATAAACCACGCGTTAGAGGGCTAAACCAAACCTTCAGAAAAGAATCAATCTGTTAGTCTACAAGATGTTGTAAGTCATAGATAATATCTACTGGTAATAAGAAACCACTCCAAGGTTAGCAAAAAAAATAAATTTAAGAAACCACTCCAATACACCAGAAGTAAGCATATTTATCAATCATCAAAACAAACTACATTTGTACGAATACAAGATGAAAAGACAGTAGGCTACAGATGGATCAACACAATGAATAAAATGTTCTCAAAGATTTCATCTAATTAGCCCATCAAATCTCACACAACAGTGAGAGCTACAAAAAGATGCATTAAAAGAAATGACTGAAAGGTGGTTTTCCAAGGAAAAGAACTGTAACAGATTGGACTACAACTACTAGAGTAAGCAAGCTTTAATCTTAAGTAACTGCTCAAATGAGATGTCAAATTAACTGGTAACAATAGTCTCCAAGACTCTAAACAGGAAGGGGCACGAAGAATAATATCAGTTCCATGACGTGACGAGTTAAGTCAATCATCCAAAGATAACAACAGTACACTAATCAATGCATAAACCATGGCTCCAGATTCTGGATGTAGTTTGCTGTCAAAACAGAAACATGCAGCAGAACACATTACTTTGGCAGTTTGGCACACCAAAGTCCAAACTTTGTGACCCGTCATAGTTTCTATTCTAAACAATTGTCTGAGACATAGCCTACCAAATGGTTTTCCCGTTAGGAAAAAAAAAAAAAAAACTTATGCCACCAACCTACACCAAATGTTTTACCAATCATACGCACGACCCTCACCTCATTTGATATGCTTTCTCACACAGTTCCCTCAGTCTATATTTTAGTTATCATCTTTAACATTTTCGACTCAAACTTTACTACATCTTCAAAACTTTCTCGGCCATTTCCTTTTTGTACGCAAGTGCACCCCCTTGGTGACCAAAACAGCTAGTCAGGCAACCAGTTGTGCTTTCTCCATATCAAAAAACAAATACTAAGTTACCAAGTTGGGTGAAGTTGCACCCATGTCGACAGCAAATAAGCCAAAGCTCAGCTCCTCCCAACCAAAAACACATGCTAGTCCATAGAGGTACTGTCTAAATGAGACCTCATCACATGTAGTCTTATATACAGAACGGCCCTAAGGTACTACCACTAAGGTGGTATACAATTAGGTTTCATTCGGTTAAAATCCTGCATTCGTCCATGGCAGTGTATGAATGCTCATGGGGAAAGATCAACCAATAAACTTCCAGCAGAAGGTATAGAGATCTGAGAGAACTCCATAACGGCAGCAAATTTGGTCATACCTTGGAGAATGGTAGTGGCAAAGAAGTCTGGCGCACAGCCTTTCTTGGTTCTGTTAGCTGTCGAATCTCTCTAAGTTGGCACGTTATATCTCCAAGAAGTTGCAGTTGAAGCTTTTCCCTTTCAACAGGCTCCATAGAGAAATTAAGTTTCTCTCTTCCTTCTTGCACAATCCTCAACTTTTCTCTGAGCCACTCCACTTCCGTGTCAATTTTCAACCTTTCATTATCAACAGCTGACATGGAACTTCTCCGCAGATCAGAAGTAGTAGATTTGCATGATGAGCCACCAAAAGGTGGCAGCCCCGCAGTCATGATCGAACTACTGCTTCTGTTGAAATTTGGCTTGGTGTCCAACAAATTAGAGCTTGGAAAGTCGGTTACACCATCTTTTCTCTCAATGACAGAAGCATCTAATTGTGCGTCACTTTTTCGGTGAACATTTGAAGCATCTCTATCCCAGAGTGGTTCATTATTTTTGCCTCCATCTATAACATGGACATCATGTGCATGAGCCTGCATATCAAGTATCATGTCTTCAGGACTTCTGCTACCCTGAAATGCATCATTTCGATGCCACTTCAAAATTTCACCATCATTTGGAATACTTACAACATTTACATTATGATTTTGAATAGTTTTTGTTTCTGTTTCTTCTTGTAGATTGGCATTATCATTTTTCTCTTGGTCGTCACTTTCTAAGTAAAGTGTATTTTCAGAAAATTTGTGTTTTCGCGAACTACCTGACATGTGTGAAAACTTGTTGTCTATGTCTCCCTGCTTTGAAATATCAGCTTCTTCATACCATGAACATTTTTCCTTCTCAAAAGATGAGACCTCATTGACTAAAGTTTCATTTTTTACAATTTCCTTCATGTCAATGGATTCACTAAGCTGCTGAAGCATCAGAAATGGATCTTCACCCATATCAAATGAAGAAGCAAGCCCATCTCTCTGTGTGTTTACAATATCTGGGATATCATTCGGTAACTGCTCATTTCTATTATACATCTGCCTATAAGCTTCAACTTCCTTTTCCAAAAAATGCTTCTCCAACTCCCTCCTCACAAGGATTTCTTTGAGGATGTTCATTTCTTCAGCGTCATAAGCTGATTTCTCTTCTATTATTCTCTGGTACTGCCGAGCCTCCATTTCCACGGATGCCTTCTCCTCTTGTAGACGCAGTATCATAGCCATGGCCTCATCTGCAGCGGAAGCAGCAGCACTTCTCTCCTTCTCTAGCTCAAGGAAAAGAGCAGCACGACCTGCATGCTCTTCCTCAAGCGCTTGCTTCAATATTCTTATGGTGTTTTGCTCATTACCATCATAACCCAGCTGTATTTGCACATTACTCTTTATCTCTTCAAAAGATGATTCATTTCCCTCATATGGCTGATATTCATACAGTGGTTCGCTAAACTCAACACCTTGTGATGCTTTCTCATCAAAGTTTGTAATACTCAGAGCTTCATCATCATCTGCAGTCACAAAACAAGAACAATAGATATGTCAGCATCTAATTAGCAATAACCTAGGCATGGATCTATGAATGCTACCATTTAAGTTCTATAAAAATGCAATTTGAAACTGATACACCTAAACTCCATATGTTAACCCTCGCCATATATGTACCAATGGAAGTGAATTTCCTTAAAACAAAGGCAACTTCCTTCATTTTTCTTTTTTACCCCAGTTTATTTTGTCTTACTTCTTTATCGTCATTGTTATTTTGCATTCAATCCATCCTAAGTTAGAAAAGAGACCAAAATTGCATTATAAATGATGTTCAATAAGTGATCAACTAAGTATGAAATACAAAAGAAAAACTCTCAAAATTATTTGAAGCCTATAACCAAGTGGCGATTTCTTTCCTGACTAATTTATGTAGTTCTTTTGATTAGATCCAAGGGGGAGTTCAACCCATGGGAAACGAAAGGATGTGCAGGACGATAGGAAAGTGTTAGTCCCTACAAGCACAGAAGAATAAAGCTTAATTCCTGTCAACCACAGGACTCCCTATCTCTCTACCAAATCTTGGCTTCACATTCTAAATGTTAAAGGTTTGATGTTTTGGTTCATCCTCCTCCCCTACACCCCTGTAGGGCACCCCACGGGGTCCCCGGATCACATGTTCCAACCCATCTACTGTTCCATAACCAGGTCGGGATCATGCACTGCATCCCTTTTAGGGACTGTTTTTATGCCTTGGTTAGTGAACATTTCCAGGTCCCTTCTTGAAACCCCAAGAATTTATGAATCCATTTTCTGAAAAACCAATTGAAGGATTCCAAAACTAAGGACTTTCAAATCCTTTTTTGGTTTTAATCCCTTGATTCCCTTTCCATGCCTTTCGCCCTTTCCCATGCATGGCCTGAACTTTTACAAACTTCCCAAGACATAATTTCACCAGAAAAGATATCTTTGATTTGGGGGTCTCAGAATGCAGAGAGCTGATTGTTCAAGTTAAGTTTCCGTTGAGAACCCTATATGGGAAGTAAGAGTGCTCATGCAACACCCAGATTTTTTGGCTTTCCCTATTCAACTAAAACAGTAGCGGTGTCAACGTATGTTGATTTTGAAGACACACCCACAATCAGATATCAGTTTCCACATATACAACATTAATGCCCAATCGTTAGCTTTTCACTTTTAATGCTGGCTCTTTGATAAAGGTATAATAAAACAAAGCTGGCATGCAAAGATGCAAAATTCCAGGAAAAACTAAGAAATCAATGGAACAAATCAAGATCACAATTGACACTCACTGTTAAGGCGATCAGCACCAGCTCCAGAATCAACAGGCAGCGATCTGCATTCAATGGCCTTGTTACCAATCTGATTAATGCTTGAATGTGACTCAGCATCTCCACTAGAAGGGTCCATACTCAATACAGGAGAAACTTTTGCATAACCTGCACAAATTTTCCGCCGCCTCCTAAGACGGCTGCTTGGCCTCTGATTTACAATCCCCTTCCCCTTAATATCAAACCTTCCTTCTTTAACATGGACTAATTCATTCCCTGCATCAATCCCCTTGGCAGATTCATTCCTCAAAACCAAGTCCCTCTTCCCCACATTGGCACCCGACATCGAACTACATGACGGCTCGCCTTCCATTTCCAAAAAACCATTTACACAGTTTTTGTCTCTATCTCTAACCAACTTCAAATTCAATTGGTAGTCACGGTCTTTCGGCCAAATAGAATCGAAAGGGAACTTGCTCTTCACAGACAGTTGGACCGAAGAGACCAACTCTACTGGGTAATCAACTAAAAACCTCTGCACGCAGTAATTGCTATCGGGGGAGCCAAACAAGCCATTACAAGGGCATGGTAAACTTAATCCAAAGAAACCCAGAAATTTCGATGCAAAAAACGCAAGAGTTGATGCACAGAGCAG
Source organism: Rhododendron ovatum (assembly GCA_019656835.1). NCBI lineage: Eukaryota > Viridiplantae > Streptophyta > Magnoliopsida > Ericales > Ericaceae > Rhododendron > Rhododendron ovatum. The sequence goes on along the minus strand of CM033798.1, from coordinate 9,075,782 downwards.
TAGATATGCAATAGCAAGATCAAGAAAAGCACCCACTAACCCAATAAACGTCCATGAGTGCATAACCTGGCATGCCATATGATTTCTACAAAATCCCTAACTTCTCATTTAAGATCCAGCTCCAGATAACCACCACCAAACCCCCTTGTTTGGTTTCCAGAGAAAACGTGGGAAAGACAAAAGAGAAAAACTGAATCAAGCCTCAGCAGAATCTGTTGACTTCCCTGAGAAAAAACCCAGTAAGCAAAACTTTTAAGTCAACAGACAAGTCTTGAATCATAGGAATAAAAGGTAACCAAAAAAATTTGCTTTTCGTCACCTCAACTTTCTAGGCCAAAGAGGATGATAATTTACAGAAACCCACAAATATTAGAGAGATATAAACACAATTAGCACCAGAGAGAGAGAGAGAGAGAGTTACCAATTGAGAAGACAGAACCTTGTAATTCCTCTTCTCCTTCTGCTAACTTCTTGTTTGCTAAACTTCTCTTTAAAGAAGCTCTGAGATACAATGTTGATAGATATCTGTATATGTACCCAAAAGAATATAGATGAAATTAAATACCATCCTATTCAGTAATCCTATTCAGTATCAGCTGTGCTATTAACACAAATATTTATCACACAGATTCTATACAGATTTTAATATGGTGTCCACTATAGATTCCACACAAACGATCTAAGCCGTTCATTAAATTTAGAATATTTTTTCAAATGCTCTTGCCTAAAATCAGCTCAACCCGATAAGTATAAATATTCAATCCAATCTTCTAACTTTTCATCCAATCTTGACAAATGTTGAGAATAAATGAAAAGTTAAAAGATTGGATCGAGTACTTATACTTATCAAATTGAGCTGTTTTTCCTCAAAGGCTCTCGAAAAAATATTATAAATTTAATGAACGATTCGAATTATTTGTGTGAGACTTGTAGTGAACCCCATACTAAAATCTGTATGACAAATGTCTGTGCGGACAGACTTACTAATTCGTAAACCCACTAGACTTAGGACTTAAGTATTTATGTATGACAGGACTCCTATTTAAGTTCCCCAAGAATATATATGTATATATATTATATATGAAATAAAAATTCACTAGTTGTTAACGGTACTAGTCACGTTCAAAAGTGTTCTGAATAGTTTAAATGTTAATGAAATTTTACCGACAAAAATTGATCGTTCAGAACACTTTTAAACGGACACGATTCGTTGCTGCAGTAAAGAATCTATTCACTACTTCCCCGAAAACAAGTTTATCTCATAATATATATATACATATATATAGTCCCCTTCTCCTAAGGACCACCTTAACTTAATAAAATAAGAACCTCCCTTTTCCGATAGAATTTCGATGATCCAAGCCGCTCAATGTATTCAGAACGTAATTTTAAGGGTACTCACGAGAAATCAGCAAAAAAAATAACCGGAAAGGCTTCATCCGAGCAGTTTTTGTTTATTTTTTATCGAACGGTTCAAATAAAAACTGCTTGAATGAAGCCTTTCCCGGTCTTTTTTTTTGTTGATTTCTTGCGGATACCCTTAAAATCACGTACTGAACATTTGAGCGGCTCGGATCATTGTAATTCGAACGGAAAATGGGAGAAATTGAGAAGTCTTTATTTTAACTAAAATAAGGACCTCCTCATTTAAAAATGACTGTGTATATATATATATATATATATATATATATGATAAAAATATAAAAATATGTGTATGTAGAGAACAAAAGAGAAGCAATATATGGAGGAGCTTTTGTTGTTTGTTGGTTTGCTCACATGGGAAGAGTAGCCTTTTTGCTGTGGATATGTTCGTAGCCTTTTTGCTGTGGATATGTTCGAAGTTGATACGGCGTCGTTGAGCAGCCGACTCGTTCGACAGCATCTTAAATGAACTTATCAAACCCCTTTTCCAGAACACCTTCCTAAAAAATAAGTACTTATTTCACATTTTTAAATTTAAAAATAATGTAAATAAAAATTAATTTTTCAATTTTTTTTACACCGTATTAAAAATCTCAATGAAATCTATCAAACAAGATCCATATTGATAGGAAAATAATTTGCGTAAATACATGATTTTTGAGCCGTAGCCTGCAGTCCAACAACCAACACACGTTTTGTCCTGTTTTCGCATGTGGCCTGGAAAATTCCTACCCTCTCGTGGGAAAATTATCAAATGCTTTTGGTCTACCGTCACGCAGTGTTCTTGAGAAATTTTCTCATATCACTAACCGATCGGTTAAAAAACCGTCTGTACCAATGATAGGACTCTTTGACGTATTCCATGTTGTTTATATCTCTAGCACAACCATTTGATGAAACGTTGAGGGAAGTGGGATAAACGGCAGATTCAACTAGAAGGATTCCTCTTGGTCTAATAGCTACTGCAGTAGGTTCGATACGATTGCATCAATAAATAACTCTTTATTAGGGTCAGCTCACATTATATTCTTTGTCTTCAGTTTTTTTTTAGTACAGCTTACCTTTCGTAATTCTCTTTCTGGCTTTTCACCGTAATTTTTGAGATTAATTGTTCGTCTCAACAAGAAGAAACGAAAAGGTATGAAAATATAGACTGAAGATGCAAAAAATTCATATAAGAGGACACTATAAACAAAAAAAAATATCAGTTGTTTGGTATTTTTACGGTTTTAGTGAACCTTTTTTTTTTCTTTTGGTCTTATTTTTTTTGCATTTTATACTCATCTCGTCGAGACGGATGATTAATCCAAAAAATAAAACGTGAATTTAACAAAAATTTAAAAAAAGAAATATCAAAATAAAAAATACCAAAAATAAAATGGGAAATCACCCTAAATCTCAATTTTTTCAAAAATATAACGGGAAATCACCCTAAATCTCAATTTATTACCAGGAACAATGATTGAAGCAGTAGCTTCTCTAAGTGTTGCAATCGGCGGAGCGACTCTCAAACAAATTTTCAACATACTTGGTTGTGTTCTACTTCATCACAAAGTGTGTGGCTCATATATCATCGCTCATGGAAAAGACTATGGAGCACCACCAGAGCAAGGTGCTTCAGGAGTACCGGAAAACCACTCATGGGTGTCGTGTGGTTCACGCGCGATGCGAGAAGGTAAAGAACAACGAGAATCAGGAGAATCTTGAAGGGGAATCAATAATTATGAAAATTATTAGTACAGTAAATTGGTCGTCCCCGCCGCCCACTGAATACAAAGGCTGCGGTTTTGGAGTATTTTTTTTTGTTACTATCGGAGAGGTGTCTCCGTGTTCAAACCGGGATGAGAAACCCACCTCGAGGACGATTAGAACCGTTCAATTTATTCAACGATCATCGGAAAAGATCATCTCCATCGAATATCGGAAAGTGCAAAAAATCGATCAAGTCCTTATCGATATCTGATTGAAATATTTTTTTATAAGGACTTTAAAAAATATGTTTTCAACAAATTGAGCAGTTTTGATTATTTGTGTTGGACCACGAAGACGGTCTCACACAGCTTGGCATACTTTTTTGTGTACACCAAATGATGTACCTGTAGTCGTACTCGATGGGCGTTTCGCCAATGGGAAACTCTGTAGTGCACTAGCCGCATTACACAATTGATCTGTCTGTCCATCGCGGCACGAACAGCTAATTCGAGCTCATATAAATCTGAGCCGTCTATTGTTCAAATTAAAATCTGAACTGTTCATTACCGATATGGACGACTGGATTAGCCGCATTACAAGTTTGCGGGGTGCACTACAGCACCCTAGGTCCGGGCCGCATTACAAGTTTGCGGGGTGCACTACAGCACCCTAGGTCCGGGCGTTTGTCCTTGAAAAAGGCCGACCAATGGGCAGAAAGCTGGAGTTTTTTTTTTTTTAGTTTTCTGTCGTTGTATTCCCTTTTTATGAAGGAGAAGTGAGATTGACGATGCAAAAATATCTGGGTCAAAAAGTCGTCCTTTCAACACAAAGAAGGCAAACAAGTTGTAATTTTAAAAAATGATTAAAAAAAAAAAAGTTGTAATTGTAAAAAACGGAAGATATTTTAATTCTAGAATTAAGTAAAACGATTTAGTCATAGCAAACACATTCTTAAATCTTAATATGTGGTAGGGAGGGGTGTGGAATACTATCGCGGTGCCGCAAGGGCATTGAATAATTTTTTACTCGAAGGATTCCTCTTTTGCTAATAGGTACCGTAAATATTCTTGCACTTCGTTAAATATGTTCTAGCATCATTAAACAACTCTTTATTAATCTCAATTCATTCAATAGGAACAACAAGTGACGCGAGAGCTCCTCTAAGTGTTCCGGTCAACGGATCTATTCTCGGAGGAATTTTCAATGCACTTGGTTTTGTTTTTTATCACAAAGTGTATCGCTCATATATAATCAAAGATGAAAAAAGATTATGGATTACGGTGTCATTGTATTATGTACTTTTACAAAGGAAGTAAGGTTGACGATACAAAATGATCTAGGACAAAAGTCAATTTTTTTTAACACAAAGAAGGCAAACACGATTAGGGGTTCTAGCTCAGTTGGTCGTGTACCAGTACTTAGGTGAGAAGTTCTGGATTCGTGTCGTGCTGATGGAACATTATCGATACCCCTTGTGGTAATATAACCAAACAACCAACAAGCATATTAACATTCTATTGTCTGGGGAAAAAAAGATGGAAGAAAGCAAACAAGTTGTAATTTTTGAAAACCAGATGATATTCTTCTCTTTTACAAGTAAAGCAATTTTAGTCATAGCAAACACAATTTTAAATTCTTAATACGTGGGCTACTGAAGTGCGCGGGGTCATAGAAAATGTGTGGGTCCACCCCGTCAAAAACGAGTGATTATTCAGTGCTCTTGAAGCTTAAATCACCATGGGCGGTGCTCAAATAACACCACGCCATGGTCGTCTAGGAGTACCTAATAAATTTTCATCAATAATCGTGGTCTGGCAGCCCAATTTGACTAGAGCCAATTGTCAAGGGGAAAATGACGGCCAATGACGTGTTTTAATAATTAATACCAGCCAAGGACATTTTCAGTATTAACAAATGTTCTTAGCTTGTCCTTAGCGGATATTAATTATCAAAACACGTCTCGGACCGTCGTCTTCCCATTGTCAAGAGCACTGGGCTAGGCCCAGTAGCTCGATCCATTGGGCCCCTTGATTTGATTTTGGTTTATTGCACGAACACCCCTTTGTCATCATCATCGTATTACTAAAACCATGTAGTGGGAAGAACACTCATGAGTCATGACTCAAGTACGATTTTATGAAAGAATACTCAAAATACTAAGAGCAACTTTAATGAATTAGTATTTTGGTGCGAAGTGTTTTTTATTTTACAACAGGTGTATCAAGTGAATCTAATTTTATATGTTAACAGTGTGTTAATTTGGACAGTGAATGAGTATTATATTAATGTTGGTAAGATGTGATCTCTCTCTCTCTCTCTCTCTCTCTCTCTCTCTATTGACAGTCTTACAGATCGTTAATTTTTGTTGGAGTTAACCACAAAATTACGTAACCCACTAGAAAGACCAATTTGAGTATAGTTGTTAATTAGTCAGATATTTTCTGACCTAAAGCTACTCTTACCACAACCGCCAAAGATACCCTAAAGGACCTAAAGTCATTCCTTTACTCATTATGATCTATACATCCCTGGACTATTATTCGATTTCTATTGAGTAGCTTTGTCAATTGTAAGACCATACAGTCAAATCCCTAAATCACTATTCAAAATTATCATGCTAGAGACATTCACAAGTGTGCACAATTACTTGCACACACCCTCTCGCATAGTCGCAAGGATGGAATGACCCGAGCAATGCACTTGGAGGGATGCAATGTGTGAGGAATTATTTGCGCACAATTGTGTGTCACTGGAGTTTTTGTTCCTCAATAGCTTCTGTTCGATAAAACGAGTGGATAACAGTATGTCGGATTGCTAGCCTCGTTCTAGAACACCTTCTTAAAAAATACGTATTTATTTCACATTTTCAAATTAAAAAATAATGTAAATGAAAAATAATTTTTCAATTTTTTTTTACCGTTTAAAAGATCATAATGAGATCTATCAAACAAAATCCATATTACTAGAAAATTTATTTGCGTAAACACATTATTTTGAAAGGTGGGGATATGCAAATGATGAGTGAGGATGATTCTGATGATATTGAGAAATCTACTGGTTCATGCTTGCTGCAACTCATCCATCCTCTTCTACTCAAGGGACCACAAATCCATCCAGTATTCCTGTGCTATTTAATGTTCCTTCATCTAGTATCCCTAGGCAATTTCATGTTCCAATGATGTGATGTCACCACATTCTCAGTTTTTAGCTCAAGGTCCATATTAGTCACAATCTCAATTCATGCCTCAACAACAGCTATATTCCAGTCAGTTCAGAGGTTTTCCAAGATTTCCAAGGGAACCTATTACTGTTAGAATAGACCAACTAGTCTCACCTTTTGAACAACAATCATTTTCTGGTTTTCACATTTGGTGAGGGACTCTTTATGGAGAGGGAGCCACATAACTTAGATAGGTTTACATGTAATTAACTTCCCCGATTCGTAACTTAGATACTGCATTACTTAGTAATCTTACACATGCTTATAAAATTCGCATCCTACACTAAGATAAATATGTCTCAAAAGGACAACTATACAAGTAGTTACTGCATGATCACCAACAAAAACGGTAATGCAAGGATAAATTAAGCAAAGCTCCTACTTGTCTGACCTTCACAGTATCAAGAACTCTCATGGCCTACAGCAATCAAATTGCTGCCTCTACTTCATCGTCAACTTCCTTAAACTTAATATACGTCGACAATTTATTTCTCACCTTCGGCTTACGAGACACCTCTCCGGCAACTTCCTCCTTTACTTCATCATCCTTTATCCGAACGGGCATTCCATCCCTGCACCATGAACATCCCCATAAATGTTAGAAAGTGGCTTATTGCCATAAAACCTCAAAACAATAAAATAAAAAAAAATTTCCTTACTCAACAAGTACTATAAAGAATAACTACAAATAACCATAAAGCAAAAACATATTTAAAGTGACTGGTAAGTCTTAGTCTCAAGAAACCCCAAACAAAAGCTTTCTGACTAGGAGAGTTCTACTCGAATTTTCAGTTGGAACAATTAACCAAAAAAAAAAGTGAGGGGGCCTGGCCCCACCCAACCCCGTAGCAGTTCTGCTATTGCTAAGCTTAAACTTGTTAAAATCCATCAAAATAACAACACTTGAAGTTACACTGATGGGATATAATTCGATAAGTTGAAGAGGCATGAACTAATGAAAAGAAAAACTGCAACTCCAAAGGTTGTAGACTACAGCTTAAATTATTCATCCATTTTCGAAAGGGAAATGATAGACTCCAGTAGTGAGGATCTAAGAAGCACGGACACTTAAGAGAAGGTGGCACATCCGTGTCTGACACGTGTTGGACACCGACACTCCTCACACATGTGTCTGATTACTCATTTTTTTCGTGTCCATATAAAAAATGAATATTTTAATTCAAAAACGTGTCCGACACCCTTTTTACAACGTGTCCGACACTTCTTTGGCTTCTACAACTAGAAATAAATTTGTGATCTAACACTTCTTAGACACTTGCAAACATGTGACTAGAAAAGATATCAAAATATGACATTGTTAAGGATTACTTCAGGATTCCTAACTGTGCCCATTTCTTTTTAAGATTTTCTGGAGTCCCATTTCAATGAAATTCTACGTAACTTGGTGTATCTTATGATCAATTTGCAACATGCACAGATAGTGATGTATATACACAAATATATATTTAGATAAATAACTGAACGTATCCTAACCGTGTCCGTGCCCTACATTTTAGAGAAATAACGTATTCTCGTGTCCGTGTCATATTGTATCCGTGTCTCGTGTCCGTATCTATGCTTCTTAGGTAAGAATCCTAGAATGAGTTACAAACTTTGGAACTGTAATAAAAGTAGTTCTTGTACAAAGTGTACAAAATCGTAAGATTTCAATAGAAGATTGGCTCCTCCCTTTCTTTAAATTCATTAGATACAGCGGCACCTTATGCTTTCGTCACCTCCCAAAAAACTAAGTTGCTAGCACCATTGAAGCTACAGTTCCCTTCCCCACCCCTCCCCTCCCATCACAAATAGAGCAAAACTACAATTGCTCCCAGTTAATAACAACCCAACTAGGGGCGGAGCCAAAATTATGTTTTGGGTGGGCACCAGAACTTGAACTTTTTTTACTTCATCCAGTGAGGAGAGATTTTAAAATTGCAGGGGATGCCGATAGAACAGATTCTGCAAGGATAATATACTTTGTACTTTTATGTATACAAGTGCTACGTTTTAGCTTAAGCTCCACCCCTAAACCCAACCCTCAAAAGAGTTTTAGCTTTAGCTTAATATATTATGTACTTCTTCGTCATACGTTTCGATTTAGGTACCTTCAAGAGAATTGGTTTTGAAAAAACGAGTCAAGGAACCTCCATACTAGAATGTGTTCGCAGCTGAATCTGGAATTCCTTGAAATTTAATGATATCTAGTATTACCCACAATGTCTTTGAGAACAAAAACATAGTGATAGTTAAGAAGAGATTGACTTCGTGTTGTAGATCTTGGGAATTGAGAGGTTCAAGCCATTCTAGATCTTGGGAATTCGACAAATTCTGCGTTGTAAAGGTGTAGCGTCAGTGTATTCACTTATTGACGAAGTTAAGAAGAGACTGACTTTTTGGAAAAATAAGTGTGTGTCCAACGTCACAGGTAGGATTACTTCAGTAAAGTTGACTCTCTACAATATTCTTGTTGATTCCTATGCCACACTAGCTATCAATTGAATGCCTTATGCCAGGGATAGTACTCAGATGCTTGGCCACACTTTTGTATGCAGCAGTGAGACTACCCATTCTAACCAAATTGGATTATGCATCTGCAGGTAAATTAAAGCTTCCCACTTATGGAAGCTCTCAAGTAAATCTTGGTGTTGCTGGCATAAGGAATGGTAGGGGGAGATGATTACAGGCTAGGAGCAGAAAGGGTAGCTGGAGAAAGTAATAAGCATGAAGGTTGAACTTAAAAGCATTCTTCAAGGTCAAAGCTACTAGAGAACGATTGATTCACAGGAGAGTAGAAGTGGAGATAGAATCAGCAGATTGGTCAAGTTAATAACCAAAGATGGACAATGCCACTCACAAGCATAACGCTTTGATAGAAGACTACAAACTGAAGCTGCAAAGGACCAAAAGCTCCATAGACAAGTTTATGGATATACCGACATCTTATCTAAACTTGGATCAGAAGACTTTGTAGAAATGAAAGTTTTGCAAGAGCAACCGAAAAGAAGTAACACCTATGTTTGAAGCTGGCGACTACTTGCAGAAATGCATTGTGTTTCTTCCCCATATAAAAAATCCTTATCAGCAATAATTATTAGAGAGAAAGGGTGGCAGGGATTGAAACCCCTGTGATGAACTATTTGAACCGTGTGACAATTCTAATTCATGATATTCATGAATTGTTTTGTGCAATGTGGGGTTGTCATTTTCTTCTTTTGAAGGGGCTGTAATAGTGAGGGCACAAGCCAGCAAAAGGTTCTAATGGGGGGTTGGCTAGGGGTTATTGGGTACAGGTTCCACCGTTTTGGTCTTGGGGTGCCTCTCATAGGAAGTGTTGTCCTATTTGCTGATGCATTTATGTTTATTGTTCTCCTATTGTCATGAAACCCATAGTTTTTGGAAACATAACTATATTGATACTTTGGCAAGAAAATCTTCTCATTACACTTACTTTGAAGAATTCCATGTGCAAAGCACGTGCAATTTTGCTGGTACAGGTTCCACCGTTTTGGTCTTGGGGTGCCTCTCATAGGAGGTGTTGTCCTATTTGCTGATGCATTTATGTTTATTGTTCTCCTATTGTCATCAAAACCCATAGTTTCTGGAAACATATATATATTGATACTTTGGCAAGAAAATCTTCTCATTACACTTACTTTGAAGAATTCCACGTGCAAAGCACGTGCAATTTTGCAGGTGTACAATAATATGCGTTTATCTTCACTCATCATTACGCTATATGTATATAGTATTTCTCATGAAGTTGTTCAAACTCGAAGTATGCACAACAGGTGATGTATTTAGCACAGAACAGAACCGAACTCGATTAAGGACCAAAAGGCCTGATCCATTTCATATGAAACAAGAATAGACAAATGAAGCCTAAACTTACTCAACTTCCTATCACTACAACACGGAAGGCCTATTGCGAGGAAATATGGCGAGGAAAATAGATTTCGTCGCTAAAAGTACACAATCTGCGAGGAAATTCAATTTCGTCGCTAAAAAGTTACATTTAGCGAGGAAATTTAATTTCCTCGCCAAAAAGTTACATTTAGCGAGGAAATCTGTTTTCCTTGCTAAATGTAACCTTTTGGCGAAAAATACTTTGTCACCTTTTTTAGGACTCATTAAATTTTTTATATGTAAGTCATTATTAATTATGTTCATGTATCTTTAATATCACGATGGTAAGCGATAATCAACTACATAGTTCAATATCATTAGCAAATTTATTAAAATAAAAAAGTGATAAATGGAAAAAAATAGTTTCCTCGCCAATCGCATTGAATTGATGAAATAAAAAATATGTTTCACACGAATTATATGAATTCACTTTTCCCCAACTGAAATTAATTGTTAACAATGTCAGTATGTTCAAATTCTACTAAAATTTATTGTTTGAATACAAAGATTTTTAAGTCGCTCGGGGTGATTTAACCGTCCAATATATTAGCACCAGGGATCAAATTGTCAATATTTTTACACAAAAGGACTTGCGTCTTCCCTCATCGGACACTGCGTTTCAATCTGAAGGTCATGCCTCGACCATCAGCTTGAGGGGGGATGTCAACCAATAAGTGCAAATCAATTGATCAAGAAAAGAAGTCCTAATAATGTTAGCCATTTCAGTGGTTATATTTTATCATTTGCAATATCTTTTGTAAAGCTTATCACTTGTAACCGTATTTGTATATAAATACCCAAGGAATAGAACACTGTAGGTAACAGAGTGCATTCATCAATTCTATCGTATTGTTCTTTTGACTGTTATAAACCCAAAAAAAGGATTGGACATAGGGATTATAAGTTTGTGGATGAATGATGTGCTTTTCAGAAAAAAAATGCATGGGATATATGGATTGCTTTTCGTAGAGATAACTGATTATTAATTCATACAAAAAAAATTAATGAAAAGCTAAACAAAAGATAAAGTACTTAATAATTGCGAAATGTATTTTCAAAATATCACTAATCTATTTTCAAAATATGTAAGGTCAACCCCATTTAAAAAGAAACACAACAAATTATTACTATTGTAATATTTTAGTTGAGTTAAAATTGTTATGGCCGTATATACACAATAAGAACAGATTAACCCACCAAAAAAAAATATCGTATTTGCAGAAATTTAAAGGGCTCAAACTAATTTAGGCACTACAAAAGGTTACTAAACTTAGAGAGAATTAAAACTAAGTATAAAATAAACAAATTTAGAAAGGGATAAAGATTTATTACAGATATATAACAAAACATTAATTATAAAAAAATTAAATAAAAGCGAATAATGTTAATGATTTAAAAAAACAAGTTTAAAGAAACACAACGAAGGGACTAAAATTAGAGAGAAATGTTTAAAGAAACAAATTTAGAGAGGTGAAAGGATGTACAAAAGGTTTATATATAAAAAAGGCAAAGGTTTGAATTGGAAAGGAAGTTGGTGTGATGGATAGAGTGAATGCCTCCATACAGGAGGCCACGGTGCGAATTCACGCGGAAGCAAATGAGCTGGCGAACTATCTATTTTTAGTTTCAAGAGTTTTAGCGAGGAAAAATTTCCTCGCCTAAACTATAATTGGCGAGGAAAAAATTAGTCTAGCGAGGAAAAATTTCCTCGCCTATTCTGTAAACATTGTATTAGTCTAGTGAGGAAAAAATTCCTCGCTAATTGTGTCAGAATAAGCGAGGAAATTTTTTTCCTCACAAATTCTTTTTGCGACAAGCTTTTTGCGAGGAAAACGAGCGAGGAAAAATTTCCTCGCAAATAAATTTTGCGAGGAAATCAGCTTTTTAGCGAGGAAACTAAATCCTCGCTACAAGCCTCTCATGTTGTAGTATCCAATGTGACGGTGTGGCTTGAGGCTGTAACTAAACAGCCAGTGACCTGCACCAAATGAGGTTTGAACTTTCCGATGTCTTAACACTACGTCCATCAAAATATCTGATCATTTGAGGATCATAGGAACAGCAACAAGATTCTTCTTCTCTCCCCTTATCCAAACCAAAAAAGAAAAAGAAAAAAAGGTCCATGCTTCCACCCTTCTATATCGTAATGCGTTACAAATGAAAATTTCAAATGCAATACCTTCACTTTCACTCCAACTTCCAAACCTGTAAGTTGTGTGAAGTGGGCACAGTACGATGCTTATGATTAAATTTACCGCAACATATGAAGAATACCCCTCTCTGGTATGTTTCTGCCGGAAAATAACTAATCAAATTTTCCTCGCAAAATTAAAATGCATAAACTAAATGATCGGTCCACCCGCCCACGTGTTCTTATCATGCATCATCGAGAATCGTTTCAGAAAGTATCATTGAAATCCTACTACAAGAAAGCACAAAGAAGCCAAGCAACTAAAAAATATCCACTCAAGGAGGCAGGATAAGAAAGGAGCGGATGCAAACTTACAGCAGGAGGCCATGCCCCGTGAGGGCAAGTGGCTGATCAACAATATAAGCAAAACTCCACATGACGGATCCCTTCAAGTCGCCCATTATGCTATCAGATGTTCCGGGAGGAGGACGGACAAGTTTAGAAACTCGAAACTTGGTGTAGCGAACTTTGGTGCGGCCGCTCCTACGACCAGTATCGAGGGTGAAGAAACAGAATTCCTTCCCTCCCAAATGAACCAATAGCGGCTCTCCGCATAATCCCTTGCCCACTCCAAGCCTGGAACCCTTGATTTGCCCCCGGAAGTGCAACCGGGTCTTCATATTGGCGGCTACGAGATACCCGTTCCATGTGTAGTACATGTAATTGCCAACCCCAATTGGTTTGAGGCCACTGCTGCACACGGACCAGGCTAATTGTTCCCAAGTGCGACTGTTGACATGGTAGGCGCAATGGGTAGCTTTACCACTAAACAAAATCTTCGTATCTGAAGGGCTGCCGTAGGCTGCAATGGGAAGCTCGCTGCAAACATATTCTTCTTCGTAATCATCATAGTTGAAGGGTGGTGGAGGTAGACCCTCCCATTCGTTTTTTATGGGGTCATATACTTCCCCCCATGGCCCCCAAGCTCTTCTCCACTTCCCCAACTCACTCCCCTTCCCCAAGTCATAATTGCCACCAAAAACATAAATCTTACCTTCAACAGCTAGAGCTCCACCTCTACATCTGGGAGTCAGCATCTTAGGGCCTTTCTTCCAGCCCACATCAGCTTCAGCTCCGCCACTTCTTTTGTTATTGGCAGTCTCGAAATAGTAGACATCGCGAGATAAGAGACCTTCATTCTCACCACCGAGGACGTAGACGGCGGAGCCAATAGCGACAAACATTTTCCCGCCAGGAAACCATCCCAGTTTCAACGGAGTGATTCGCCGCAGCGGAGGGCCGTCATGTTCTTTCCCCTCAGTACCACCAAAGGTCGCCGCCGTCTCCTTCCTTGAACAGCTCAATGCGGCACCTTCTGCAGAAATTCCTATCCTTAGAACTCTTCTCGTCGAAATCGACGACATACAAGTATACAACATCGGACCAAACCCGTTAGTATGATAGGAAATCAGGCAAGGAGTTCTCACCCTATCCTCCAGCTCCGACCTTGATGATGTTCTAGAGCTGCTTGACCTACATCTTTTCAACCCTCTTCCTCTTCCATTTTTTTCACCTTCTCCGGCAGCTAATTTATCCATCCCCTCCCGCCCACTCTTTCTTCTTCTTCTTCGCGCACCGCCCGCTCTGCCTCCAACCTACATAATACTCCTACTATATATACGTTTCTGAAAGAGTCGGCCACTCCAGGAAATTGTGGTAAGAATGTTTAGAAATTACTTTAACCTAATCTATTACCCCCTTAAAAATAATAAGTTTACTAAAATAAAAAATATATATATATGCAATATAAATCTTGTTTGATAGATCTCATTGAAATCTACCAAACTCTGCAAAAAAAATTAAAAAATTATTTTCATAAACTCATTATTTTTTAGCTTGAAAATAAATCTTTATTTTTTAAATATTTATTTTGAAACATGGAACGGGCATAAATAATGAGGTAAAAAAACATAACATCTATTATATATATATATATATATATATAGGAGGCAAAATGAGAACTTAAAAATATAAGTAACATAGTGCTATATTTTAACAAAAATTCATTTTTTTTTTTTGTGAAAGTTGTCATTATTCGAATGAATATTATTCAAATTGACAGGATTTTGTAATGCAGTTTTATTTATTTTTAAGGTTTCTCCGTAATTCTATAAAACTATAAAAAAATAAATAAATAAGCTAGTTATTGTCATGAATGCGAATTAACACTATTTAGAGTCTTAGACCATCGACAATAGAGATGAAGAGAGAACACGGATCATAATATTTACACCAATAGATTCTCATAGTTATTGAATTGAGCTGATTTTTCACAAGAGCACTCGAAAAAATATTCTAAACGTAATGAACGGTTTGGATCGTTTATAGAGGACCCGTAGTAGACGCCACATTGAAATCCGTGCAAAATCTATGTAATATTTGTCGGTGTCAATAGCACAACTATTGTTTTTATTGGAGGAAAGGAAAAAATTTAACGAAGAAAGTACAGAGATCGTGTTTGTATAAAAACAGCGCATCTTTCTACGGTTTAGAGGGATTTTAGATACTAAGAAATCGTGGAGACATATGGTACATGATTCCATGAATGATATGGTTTATGTATATAGTTGAAAAATCTTGTTGAAGATAAGTTTCGAATTAATTATGGTAGATATCCAAGAGTCGTCTAGTAGTTTGTGGACTTGACTAGGTTCATGTAACTCGGAGTCTACATATACTATGCATACTATGTACTCCAGTGGCCAAGGTGCGATGGAAAGTAGAGAGAGAGGTTGATTAGAAAGAACGGGGTTGAATAGAGTGGATGAACTACAACAAAGTAGTCAAGTGTTATAAAGATTATTGAAAGTATATATTTTATCATAAATTGTGTGTTATCTCCTCCCTCACGTCTCTCCTACTTGTTTAAAGTGTATTTGGTCCATCCCGAGTTTCTAACAGTGACTTGACTTCAATGGCGTAGCCAGGAATCTATACAAGTGGGAGGCACCTTTTGAACATATTTCAACCAAAAAAATTCATACCAAACAATGTTAGAATAATAAATAATTAACGTTTGTGCTGAGAATTGAAAAACCTAACCTATTTATTAAGAAAGTAACATACATAAAATATAAAAACAAACAAATTTGAATTGTCTTAGCAGATCACGTCCAAGAGCGATTTACTACACAATATTTAGCAATCTTGCTTCCATTGTTAATAATTCTGAAGTATAAAACCCATAGCCCATGGTTTAGGCATTTTTGAACTGTGGACATTATGTATTAGAGAGTTCCAAAGAGTAAGTAGCCGCTATTATTTGCATTAGATATCTCATTTCGCAAGTGTAATGACATTATTCTAATATGTGAAATAAGATTGAGAATGAATGATATTCGAAATGTCTTAGAGTGATTAAAAGTAAATTTATGAAATACAATTACCAAGACAAAATGTCAAATATAAATTTTTAAATTTTGAATTAAAAAAAAAATCAGTGGGGGCGCGTGCCCCCGCGCGTCCCTTACTCCCTCCGCCACTGCTTGACTTGTGCCCAAGTAAGCTCGTGCTAGGCTCATGCTCTAACTAACGTCTTCTTGAATTGACGCCATGGATGAAGCATTAATGAATGTGTCTCTCTTGAGTCGCGACAATCAGCTTTGGGGTGGACCTTATTGGGCCCGGCTCAGCCCGACCAAGCTCTGCAATTCCACGGATTTGAGCTTATACTTGACAAGCCACACGCCCATACTAGCGTGCCGATCCAAGGCACCTGGTTTGGCACCCACTAGGCCCGTTCCAAGGCACTTGGTTTGGCATCCACTAGGCCTAGTAGGTGCCTTCCCAAAGCACCTGGTTCAGCGTCCACTAGGCATAGTAGGAGCATCTTGGTTCGGCCCACTCCGATTGGCAAATCCACACCCAACAAGAACTAAATATGGTTTTTTTTTTTTTTAACAAATTAACGTGGATGACTGAGTTCAAAAATGAACTTCAAGAAACAAAGTCGTCTTCTTCTAACTCCCCTCATCATTCTTTTTTACGGTTCATTATTCCATAATAGCATGTCCCTTAAAGACTGTCGTCCACTTTGAAAAAGTTAGTGAATAAATAAAAATTTATACATTTTCTATTTTTTCATTCTGAGTAGATTTTATTTTGAAAAGTTAGTGAGTTAAATTGTAATAATAATGTAACCATAAATGGCAATTATGGAAAGTTCAAATATTTAAAGTGCAATAATGTCTCCATAAAAAAGTCAAATTTGTAAATTTTGGACTGAAAAAGGGTAGGAGCATAATTTAAACGCAACAAACACCAACGTAATTGCGGAAAAGCCCATGCACAAGCTATGATAAACCACTAACAAACTTAACCCACAGTACATTTCATCCAACTTAGAAGTACTCTTGGCAACAATTACCTCTCCAAATCATTTGTGTTCAATGCAAGCAAACTAGAGGCACTTTGAAATTAAGAGGTCCAAAATTCAAATCTTAAACAATCTGCTTTGAGAATGTACAAAAACTCACCTACATGAAATGCGAAAACAACAATCAGAGGAGCAGAAACGTCTGTAAAGTCAATGGAAGCATTCTTGTTTTCTAGAGATCGATGCAGCAAGTTCCGAGAGAGAAGACATTGTTAGGGTTTCAACGGGGACTATCTGGTTAAAGTCATTGGAAACTTTGATAGCCAGTTCTGAGAGCTCTTCACTGGTAGCGTCAAACCCGGCGGAGGCAGTAGCATGATCATTGAGAACTTTACAAGCTTTGTCAAGGATTGACTGCAGGTATTTGCCTTGTGCTTCAATCCGAAGTTGCAAACGACGCTGAACCTGGTTCCAATAGAAACACAGTGATAAATGTCTTCTACAACAATGAACTTGTAAACCCAACATCTCGATGAAAAAAAGGATAAATAGTTGCTTTCGATATGTTGTTTCAGTCAGCTAGGAAAAGGAGGCATTTCATAAACACTTTGGCGAAGTTTCAAAAGTATTTCAACAATGTAGCCGGAACATAATAGAAAATGTCAAACGCTGGGGAATGGATATATCTAATAGGTGTCAGAACAACTCAATACTTCGGTGTGCTTCCGAGAATTTCAACATGTTTCAGAATGTTTTGGTAATTGTCAGTGAAAATATTAGAATGTCAGGATTCCACGAATGTTCCATTTTGGTCTCCTAGGATACAGAAACGTTTAGGCAATGAAATTTTGTTCGTTTGGTTGAAAAGTCAATCGTATTGATTTCGTTCTCCATTTCTGTTTTTATGCTTTCGGAAAGAAAAAACACTGAAACTATCAAAACTCACTCATCAATTTCATTATTTTTGTGAAAATGAAACCAGTTCTAGAACACTCGAAAACTGTATTTGCATGTTTCCTAAACAATTGTTGTCAGAAAAGCTTTCGTTTCAAAATGAAAACAATTTGCCTTACATGTTTTCTATGTTTCGCTTGAAATGAAAACCAGAGACGAAAACAATACCAAGTGGGCCCTAAGCTCCTTGGCTAAATTCAGCTTTGGCTCATGATTGCATTTTGGCATGCTTAAGCTAAGCAGTTCAGGAAACTACATCTAGAGCACCTGAGCATTCTGAAAATTACTGATACACTCACATCGGGTTTCATTAATTTCAAATGTGGTTGCCACAGGCATTCACAATAATCGCAGTGAGCAAAGAAACTAAGCAGCTTGTAGGTTGCCACAGGCATTCCAATCAGTCAGAGTAAGCAAATAAACTAACCTCCAGCTGGTCATGCAGTGTTCGTTGGACTTCCATCTGTACTCGCAAAGCCTCAGTCACCTGGTAGCCACTTGTTAAGCGATAAAAAGCAGAAAATGAGAAGAAAAGCAATTAGAGAGGTGTTTGTAACAACCAGGGGAAAATGATACCACCAGCGTCAGTGCATGCCGCTTGTACTACTACAATAAATGAAAAACAGAAGAGAAAAAGAACAAATATGTAACATACTCGTTAAGCCCGTGAGCTATTTTTGACGATGAGGATATAGATGAACCGGTGTCCTGACTCTCCGCAATGCAAGAAGCTGCAATCCCAAAAATACCTTATGATAGATCGATGAGAATTTCAAGTAGAGCACTCATCACTTGAAACAACTATCGTTTTCATTCCCCAAACCGCACCCTAAAAATCAGCGGCCCTTTTTTTGGTTGCAGAGAGAAGTTTTTTAATCAATCTTGCTGCAAAATTCTTAAAACATGTTGGGTTGACAGTTTTTGAACTTGTTTTTGGTAATCAAGTACAAGTAACATTTTAAGAAGCATTAAAAGACGTTTCAGATTCCAGAAAACCATTTCTGTGGACGTATTGAACAATAACCATTCGCACAAACGTTGCTAGAAAGGATACTACACAACTGATCCTGAAAATAACAACCAAAGCAAGCATGTTCGGCATAGGAAATTAATGTAATATGGCTACACAACTCCAATAGACCAAAAAAAATCTGGATGGAGATGAAAGATCAAAAGATTATACGACAGCAAAAGGATACAGAAAACATAACAGCCTCCTAAAAAAGTCAGTCTAAAACTCGCAGTATGTGTTCATGCTAAATTCTGGTACCTCATGCTAAAGATGTTATGTCCAATTTTGGGTGGAAAGCTATTTTCATGTTTCTCTTTTTTTTTTCTCTGTCCTCTTTTACATTTCTTCACTAGTGATGGTTTTCTCTTATTCATGTGTTCAAAATATATCAAGAACTTTTACCCGACATCCTTCATCTGGATTTGAAAGGTTGCGTTTATATTCAACATTTTAAAGGAGTAGATTGGCAATTTTTGCTTATACGAAAAATGGGCTACTTAATATGCTTTATCCATATAATAATCAGTAAATCCTAGGGATTATACGGAGATCAAGGTTGATACCATCCTTAGAGCTGTCAGGTAAGTCCTTGTATGATTGCTTCCCCATCCGATATTTCTGCAAGGATGAAACCTCAGAAGTTGAGAATGCATGAAAGACTGTTATCTGAGTAACTTTGCTGATGTAAAAGGAATCAACAGAAATTAATGGCACATAATGAGTGATATTTTCGTTTCGTTTTACTTATTTTTCAACGGTAGAGCCAGTCCTAGTTTCCCGTCGGTTGAGCCACTCCCACCTTTGGGAACACCAACCAACATCGGCACCGTTCGAGCCGTTACACCACTTGTTGAACTTCATTAGAAGAATGGTAGAAATTGATATTCAAAGTTCAAACTGTTCAACTCCTTCCACCAAGAAAGGTCAAAGACAATCATTTGTTTGCTTTTCTTTTTGCTCCTCTTATCCTTTGTGTGTGGACAGGTAGAGTCAAGGGAAGGAGGTTTGAGTATGTCAAGATTATGCCAAAAAAAAAAAAAAAAAAATTCACAATATAATTGGAAAACAAACCTGAAGATGTGACTTCAAGTGATAAAGGGTAAGGCCTTTTACCCCCATGGTTCTCAAGATTGTCTTTGGTGTTGCTTCTGCAATTTACATAGAAATAAAAGCAGAATAAGAGTAAAACCTTCCAAGTGGTGAGTTCATCCAACGTATTTACATGATATTCAACTATCATCCATGTTACAGCTTGTCCGACGACTCCTACCTACAACGGATAACCTCCGAAACTAGAATGAGTCTGGGCGGCTCTCCACCCATTACCAATGTTTTTGGTTGGATGCTTTCACATGGTATCTGAGCTAGGTTTTCAAAGACTTTTGGGCACGACTCTCTTTATTGACTTTCTAGTTGTTTGTGTCATAAGTTCACTTTGTTTTGTAGTGATCCCTATGTTTTAGACCCTTTGTTTCCTCTCTATGTTGGTCACGGGGTCGCACGTGCGGGGGAGCGTTCGACCTTGTCCCACAATAGTTAATTAACCTTCAAAACTAGTATATATACCGGGGCGATGTCTCCACTCATTGTCAATTGGTTTAGAAATGAATGCTTTAGCACTTCACACATGTCCCACCACCTATCTCATAAAAGGGCACCCTTAGAGAAGCAATAAGGCATGTCATGGCACCCTTCCACAACAAATCCACTGTGGAAGGGCAAGTAGTCTTCAGAAATCAAACAAATCAGTCGAGACAAATTATAGGGGTAGGACAGACTAGACCAGGTTTGGGTGAGGGTTGGGGTTGGGGTTGGGGTTGGGGTTTACAACATCCATGTAGGCTCCAGTTTTTTTCAACTCTGTGGAGATGGAAAGTTCAAGGTGGGCACTGGCAAATTTCATGTAAGGGTGGGTGGGAGTTCAGGGAGGAAGCTCCCACCCACTAAAATATAATTGCACTTCCAAATTTCCAAGTTTCACAGAGGGAAACTTTTTACTTTCATTTCGTCTGTAAAAATAATTGCAAAGTCAAAAGGGAGTTAACTGTATCATCATTTAAATGGAAGCTCGGGTCAACCAAGTGTACAAGTTAGTTAGGCATCTTGCACTATGGCATCTTAATCAGTTTATTCCATTAAAAAGTACACTGCAATAAATATATTCACAGGTAAGGCTCCAATTCCATAGGGAAATAAATTTCAATGAAGTTAAACACAATAAATGCAGAATAGTACAGAAGATGGCAGAATATGCTGTCCATACAATGACAAAGTGCTATAGTCACTGCAATTTGTCCACAACACACCCAACATAATCGAACTGAATGGATCCAAAACTAAGTTTTGTCCTTCTAGCTATCTTTTCTCATTGGAGACGTACACACCAGGAAAAAAAAAAGAAAAAGGAATGGATTAGCAATATGTTAACGGTTATGCTATTGATAGCCACTGGATTGTCAATAAGGTAAGAAGAAATTTTCGATACACTTTTAACACTTTTCAGGACACTTTAACACATAGAAAACTGCAGTTTTTTTTGTCATTTTTATGCCTTAATGACATCCCATAGGACTGCTTTTAGCATTTTCCGTCGTCACCCAAAAGTATTGATTGATTTACTAGAATAACACTGAACTGCCTAAAGGTCAAGTTCAGACAATCATTTGAAGCAGTGAAGAATAATCAAGTAGTGACAACAACTCCAAATAATGACACAAAGTTTCTCATACATATTATTCAATTATATTGACAAAAAGGACCTGATTAACAGCAACTGATGGGGCCATCGATTCTCAAACTTGTGCATTGACTAATTAACTACGATAAGATGCACAATCAAGATGACCCACAATCATAGATTCCTATGATGATGATAGTGATGGGTGCATATTAGAATTTGGACATTGCAGAAAGGAAAAGAGGAAATTGGACATAAAGTTTAATAATCAGCTAATTCCTATTAGTTATTTACCGAAAAGTGAAACCTAATAAATGATCTACGACATCTGAAAGCGAAGGGGAAAAAAAGCATAAAAACACACGAACTCTAAGGGCCGGCCCTTTTGTTAATGTTGAAGGATTTGTTATCTCATTGGATTAATGGCGCAGGAATTATTATACCACACTTCCATCATATTTTTATATTCCACCTTTTGTCCGACCATATATCAGATGCATGTTGAATTCTAACCGTAAGAATTTTAACCAAACACTGGATATGTAGCCCCTTGCATATATAGTGATATAGTCCAACCCAATAATCAAATCGGGTCAAACAAGCGGATCCTAAAATTGCAGGATTCGCCCAATATTGACTACTGTCTTGGACCTCAGTTTCTGTGATGTAAAAACACTACTACAGAAAACATTGGAGTTACCTATCATTACTACCAGTGCACAACAAACGCCGTATCGAATTCATGGGAAAATACCAAAGTACCCTTAGGGTTGCTCGTTTGACGTAACTAATAGTGAAAGATATATAATTTCATTCAAGATGTTGTCATGTTGTCTCATGGAATCAAGTAGTGGGAAATCTAATAATACCACACCTCCATGTAATTATATATCCCACGCTCTGGGATTGAATATCTGAGGTCCATTCAACCAAACACCGAATAAGTAGTTCTCTCATCTCCGGGATAAATAGTGTAATCCAATCAGGAGCGGACCTATGTGGGGTCCCACTCAATTTTGTGGAATTACATTAATATTCGTACATATTTCAATTACACCCAAAAAATATACAACAGTGTTTTAACAAAACTACTCCTAATTTCCTTTATGCAAATATTCGTTATATTTATTTGTCTAAGTGCTAAAATTTCACACCATTTTTTTTGTGCAAACACACCCCTCTTAATTATAAGATGAAGATACATATATAGTCACCCCTCGGTAATTTTACTGGAAAAAAAAAAACATTATTTTAAGCAATTGTAAATATAGACGTAGGGTTAAGTTTAATTATTTTTTCCCTCAATAATGCAAATTTCTAGGTGCGCCACTGAATCCAATATATATATATATATATATATATATATATATATATATATATATATATATATATATATATATCTCCTCTGGTCAAACAAAAGAGCCCTTCATACAACCCTAAGGGCTAGCTCAAGTGGCAACAGGGATGCGCGGATGAGCTGTAGAAATCCTGAGTTTGAAACCTGGTAACCTCTTGGGGCCAGTCCGCAGGAGAGAAATCTCTTGTGAATCAAGGAGTGAATGGCATGCCTTTGCCGGAAAGGGAAAAGTCGAGGTACGCGTAAGCTAGCCCAGACATCCATTACCGTTTGAACCGGAAAAAAAAGAAAAAGAAAAAAGAGCCCTTTAATACGTTGAAACAATATAGACGTGGATCCACACAAAGGTATACCAATTTACACAACTACTTCTAAAAAACAAAAACAAAAATACAAAAAAATCAAACAAGAAAAGAACGAATGGAACTTCCCATTTCAAACAACAAACCCACTCTCGAGAGAGAGGGAGGGAGGGAGAATAAATTGTACTCACTGTCAGGTCCACCGAGCTGAGTGACAGCATCAACAAACCTCTCGTGGAGCTCCGCCGTCCACCGGAGCCGAGGCTTCGGATCCGAGGTCCACAGCACCTCGCTGTCCACCGGTACCGAATGAATCGCCGAGTACATTTTGCTCACAAAATAAATCACCTGTACTCAGCCCTTAAATTAGTTACTAAAACAACCCAAAATACTTGGAGGAGGAAGCAACCGAGGAGAAAGGGCGAAATGGGTTTTACCCTTTCAGCTGATGTCGGGGCTCGGAGCCCCGGAAATGTCAGACAGCGTGGAATGGATTTATTGACCGTGATGTTGAAATGGGTGATGGGGGGAGGAAGAAAGAGGTCTGAATACTCTACTACTCTATTTGCCTATTTGGGGAGAGAGAGAGAGAGAGAGAGGGGAGAGTGCTGCGGTGTCTCTGTCTTCGTTGTCTCTCTCTCTCGTGTTTCTTTCTCTAGGCAGAGTGCAGTGTAGTGTGTGTCGGTCTGTTTTTCTCTTTTCTTTATTGTCGGATTAGTTTTAGAAAATATATGGGATTAAATAACCACGGACTATATACACAAGCCTTCTTATAAGGTCATTCGCACTATGTTAAAATGCGGACATTTTTTTTTATAAAATTTTAATAATTTGAGTCGTTTAATGTGTTCAAAATGTAATTTTAAGAGTACTCACGAGAAATCAACTCAAAATATAACCGAAAAGTACTTGATCCAAATAGCTTTTTATATAGCTTGATCCAAACAATTTTTCAAATCAGTTTAAAATCACGTTATGATCACATTGAGCGGGTCGAATTCTCGAAATTCGATCGGAAAAGGAGAGGCCCACACTTTGCTGAGTGCGAACGCCATTATAAGAAGAGGACTGAATAGATGAGATTATGTGAATATGAAATGCGAAACCCAGCAAAATTTTCGTAGTTAAAGGTTTTATAAAGTAGTACTAATAACTTCAGAGTAATAGATGAGATTATCCACTCGTTCAAATTTTTATAGAACGGTAAAAATTAATCTCAAATGTTGTTGTTATCATATCATCCTACGACATGCAGTATCATTAAACCACGATATCACTAATCATAATTGAATGTCCTCAAAACAAAAATTGCTTACTATTTACTAAAGGAAAAATATTTATGATTGCTCTATAAATATCTAATCAAAAACTATACCAGCTATATTCTAAACAAAGAAATTGGGTGGGACCAGGGCTCTTTTGACCCCGTAATAGTTGCGCATAATACTACGCCTACATGAATGTGAGAGGGAGAGGGGCTGGTTTTACGGTAATGATTTCTACACAGATTTTTGTGCACATATAACACTGTTGTTTTACCCGGAAAAAAGAGAGAGGGGTGTCTATGTCTTGTCGTTCTTGGATTTAGAGATGTTGTAGTGCGATATGTGTAATGCGTTGTGTAGTGCGGCACTACAGTTGTTCAAAAATACTTTCAACAGTTTACATTAAAAACAAATTCTTTTCTAGAAAAATTTGTTTTTAATCTAAACCGAAAATTTTATTTTTAATCTAAATCGTTAATTGATGAGATCGATGACTGTTGGCCACCTTACAGACACCCTACACAGGAGTGCACTACGGCACTCTCGGGACGTCTTTCTCTCTCGATTCTCTCTCTAGGTAGAGTGTAGTGTCTCTTTTTTGCTTTTTTCTTTTTTTATCCCAGCTGCCAGTCTTTAAAGATACTGGATGGCCATTTTTTAGCATTTTTTTAGCCTGTTTTAATGATCGAGATTGTTCACTCTATAAATATTATCGGAACACATGTATCTCAAAAAAGGAGTTTTGAAAACATTACTCCCAATACTAGATTGATTGAAACCATTTTTCCAGGATAACATATCAAACGATTAGTAATCAAGGGAATATTTGGCACACCTGCTATCCTTGATAAGGTTTAAGAATAAACGATTCTAATCTAAAAGATAATGAGTCCTAAAAGTGTCTTGGACTCCCTTGTTTTTTTATGAACTCTTTGATATGACCAATCAAAGAAGGGGGCAGTGTGTTGTTTGATGTCAAGTTTTGTTTTCTTATGATTTTCTAAGGAGGATATGTTGGGTGTGTTTTGGACAGAAAGAAAAAGAACATGGAGTCGGTTTGGATTTTCTCATTTCAAAGATTTCACTGTCATATTGTATTATTAGACATTGAACTAGCGTTGTGTCCGTTCGATACACGGAAAACAAAACAAATACATTTTTTCCCGTACTGTCTTGTGCATCAAAATGCTAGTTAATAAGAAAGCGACCAATCAAAAGGTGTGTGGAGTCGGCGGATTATTATTCGGTGCCCGGGGCATGGTAGGTGGGTGCCCCAACTCCCTCCCCACTATGCGGTGAGGAGGCTCAACACAAATATGTGGTGAGGAGAAAGTTAGGGCACCCACCTATCATGTCCCGGGAACCGAATAATGGTCCGTAGACTCTACACACCTCTTTATTGGTTTCTTCCTCATTAACTAGCATTGCACCGGTCCGAGGTGTTTTTGCTTCTACTAAACATAATTTTTCGGATCTGCGAGCAGTTATTCTATGAGTTTGAAATACCCATATCACCATTGTGTCCAACTACTCGGTATGTAAAATTAAAACGCGAAAGACCAAAATAGATTTTTGCTTAAAGTCGAAGGTAAATAACAGAAATTTTCCCTAAACAAATACTTGGTGAAACAACTAATCCATTTTCAGTAAAAAAAATATTCCAACAATGCCTATTCAAGCCTTTGAAAAAGAAAAATTTAATCAAGGATTCAAGAACTATACTGCTACAACTTTTAAGTGCACTACCCCTGAATTAGATTAGTACTAGTGTGTGTCAAATTAGTAGCACCCTGGACAGATCAGAGAGAGTGAGAGATCAAGCAGTAGTTAACATGTTGAAAGGTTGTCTTGAAATCCACCCTTCATCATCAATGTAACCTATGCTAGTTAGCCATGTCAACGTTTTCCGATCCAGCCTCGCTTCCCATTTCACGCGGTTCGAAGTGTTTGATCCCATCCCGTAGCACTCGTGCTCGGCAAAGGTTAGCATATACCTGATTCATTATATGCAGATACAATAAGTAATATGAAGAAGAAAAACTTCGATTGGAGCAAGAAACTTACTCTTTGCTCACGAAAAAGTACAACGTTTGTGAGAGCGAAGAGAACTTACTCGCGACCAAGAACGTTGCCCCAAGCATCCCACCCCTCAGGAGTAACAATGTCCGAGAGAGAAGAGTTGTAAAAGACGACTCTGGCATACTCTCTCCATGGCCGGCCCAAATAGGTCCGTCCAGTCCCAATCACATTACATCCCTTAAACACAAAACCGTTCGTGTCTTTCGGGTCGGACCTACCCTGTGCTGTTATGAAGCCCGCCAACCCGTCTAATGCTTCTGCTATCACTGATATGGTACATCTCTACAAATAAAGAAAATCAAAATCTCATTTACTAGTACTTTTTTAATTTTTCAAGCAAATGAATTACTGTTTATAAGTGCTAATAAACGTTGCTAATGCCTAATGTATATGTGTTAGTACCTCGTAAATAGATTGACCAGCACCAAAGACGAAATCAACAGCTCCTTGAATAGAGCAGAGCTTGAAGTAGTGTCTGCCTTGGACATCCCATAAAGTGTCTTGCAACCCAAAGAAACCGCACCGGTAAAACGCCGATTTGTCGCCGGAGATCATTGCCGCCACCGCCGGGCTTATGGGGTTGGAACCCGTCGGAGGATTGTTGTACGAATTCTGTTTCAAAGTCACAAATAATATTAATTGGTCTGGTCTGGTGGACACGAGAAAGCTAATAAATGTTTGTCCTTCATAAGGTCGCATATTCAAATATCATGAAAACCAAACATTTCAAATCTTAGATCACCGAAGGGTTTGCCCAATGGTTGATTTCAAGGGCCCGGAATTAATCGGGCGACGCATAAGCTGGCTGGAACATCTCGTTATCAAATCAAGATTTAAAAAGAAAGTGGTAAATAGGGTTTCTCTTACCCTGAAAGATATACTTTTGGCAACAATATTATCGGCTTGAGAGATGAAAGTAGGGCTCGTCGTGATTGAATCGTGACCGTCCCAAACCACATTGGTCTTTCTCTTCCCTTCTCCTTTGAGGTAGATGTATGGCTTGTCAATTGGGATTGAAACCTGTTCTCTGCTTTCAAGAAAACAAACAAGTACATTGAGAGGTAAAATTTCAAAATAGCACCTGATCTTTCACACAAATTACACATAGGCACTTAATCTTTTAATATTATCAAAAAAAACACCCAATTTATTTAAAATCCATAATTTTCCACCAACCGTTAACTTTTTATCCAAAAACAGACGGAAATGTTGAAATGGCTTACATCTGGTCATTTGGAGAGAAACCAATATATATTTTGGGGGGAAAAACACATTACATTATTGATTTCTTCTGCCAAGATCCACATGAGGGCCATGGAGTTTTAGTGGTTTGTTATATATGGGAGTGATGCTTATAAGACTTCATCTTGGTTATTGAACCTGTTTGTTTTTGTTGAACTAGTTATTGCACATTTTGGGGATCAAATTTGTGTGTCATTTTTTTCAGCAGAGCTTGAAATGATGTGAAGCAAATGAATGAGAAGAATGAGATGTTTTGGGATTTTGGGACGTCCCCATTCTGCTTAACTTTTTCTATAACTTTTAGTTTTGTTCTTATTTGAATTTTTTTCGTGTTTCTTAGTTTTGCACACAAAAAAAATTATATATTTACCAAAAAATTTTGGGAAATAGTAATTTTTTTTGACTTAAAAGTTGTTATTTTCTAAAATATTTGAATAAAAGTAAAAAAACTAATGTACTTTTCGATTCGTCTGTCGAGATGAATCAATAAGTCACAAAAAGTTGGTGCAAAACTAATAAACGCGAAAAAAAAAGTCATAGAAAAAGTAAAAATAATTGTTATTGGAACTTCATGGTGGGTTTTGGCGGGAGAAATCAATAGAGTAATGTGTTTTTCCTCCAAAATGTATATTGGTTTCTCTCCAAATGGCCAGGTGTAGGCCATTTCAGCATTTCCATATGTTTTTGGATGGAAAGTTAATGGCTGGTGGAAAATTGATGAGTTTTTAAATAGGTTAGGTGTTTTTTTTTTATATATAATATTAAAAGGTGAGGTGCCTATGCGTGATTTGTATAAAAAGTCAAGGTGCTAGTTTGAAATTTTTCCACATTTAGACATAAAATAGCGTTCTTCCCGTTTTATGCATCGAATTAGAGACTCGGGGTGCTGTAGTGCGGCCAATTCGGACGGTTCGGATTTTCATCCAAACAATGGACGGCTAGGATTTGCAGGAGCATTATTTCATCCAAAAAAATTTGGTAAATATATAATTTTTTTTGTGTGCAAAACTAAAATTTTTTTTGATGAAATTACGCATATCTATTGTTATAAATTATAATTACACCATGTAGTGCGACAGGTGCACTACAACCCCTCCCATTCCTGGAATTACACGTATCTATTGTTATAAATTAAAATTTTATACTTTGAATATACTTAACTCAAGTTCATTCAAAGCTATGAAAAATAGAGGTACAAACATAAATTAAAAAATTATCATCCAAACTTCCGTCCTCAACTGACGGCTTGTAGCAATAACACTTTCTTACCTCTTTCACACAGAACGTGAGAGTTCGATTTTCCCCAGGAGTATGACTGTACGAGTACTTGGTGTGGTGGTTAACGGTACCCATTCTCCTTAATGATAGGCTAGACATAAATTGAGTGGAAAAAAAACTTCCCACCTCCCAAAAATTTCTCCCCCTTAAAATCCCACTCCCACTCCCACCCCTTCCCACGTCTCTCTCTCTCTCTCTCTCTCTCTCTCTCTCTCTCCATTTCAAAGCCCCCTCAACTTTTCGAAATCATTTTTGTTTCTTGCTTGGACTACTAGATCTCAACTTTTCGAAATCATTTTTGTTTCTTGCTTGGACTACTAGATCTCAACTTTTCGAAATCATTTTTGTTTCTTGCTTGGACTACTAGATTTATGTTCTGTGTGGTCTACGAACTGTTACTCAATCAATTAGTTTTCGTGGCAGAAATATTTAGCGAGTTTAAGAGGGAAATATGCTGTAAATTTATTGATAGTTTTACTATTTACTTAGAAATAATGGCCCCTTAAATTCTTGAAGACTACGTATTTATTAAATTACCTTCTACCTTAGAAGTAACCACCCCAACATGGCATGGCCCAACGTATTACGTAAATTAACTCCATCATTAATTCGAATGTAGTTTCTTTCTATTTTCAATAAATATATACGTTCATATGTATGTATGATGTATCAATGCATAGTTTGTCGCTTCGCCCCGGGAAAAATATGTACAAGGCAAGAATAAAAACCGAAAGTAAGAAATTTACCTGTACTCGCCGGCCTTGATATAAACACAAATCCAATTCCCATTGTTTGAAGGAATCGAATCAATAGCTGATTGAATGGTTGTGAAGTTTCCTTGCCCGGATTGATCAACATAGATAGTTGGGTAATTTGGCGGCACCCTTGCATTGTAAAATCTGCGATGCAGTTGAAGTCTATTCGCGAACCCGAACCCGATGAAGAAAAAGAAAAATCCACACATGAACCAACCTCGGAGCAACATTTCTTTCCACTTATGTACTTGTCACAGAAAAATTCAATTTCCTAGCACCCATAAGCGTTTTTTTTTTTCTTAAAGTGCCAGAAGGGTTTTGGAGGAATTTGAAGAAGAAGAGAGAAACAAGTGTGTGAAAAAAGTGAAATATAAGAGGAAAAAGGCAACCCATTGAAATTTATAGTGGGGGAATTTAGTGTGTGAACTGAAAAAGGGAAAATCAGAGGGTCTATGCATGGTATAGTATTTTTGGAATTTATTGCTTGATTCTTAAAATCCCTAAACAGAAAATACTTAAATTTTGTTTTCCCTTACTGATTTTCTGCCTTTGTTTTTTCCGGTTCAATATCAACTTATTCACATTCCTTTTATTCTCAAGAGTTATGTAAAAAGGAAATGATGATTTACAAATGCTATTTTTGGCTGTCATTCCAATTTTTACCATATGGGAGAGATACTGGTTATTCTTAATAATGGAAAATTTGGCTGGAAAACAATAATTAGGGTCCGGGGTCGAACTATTTTTGTAAATTTGGGGGAGAAATCAGTGCCATGGACGCAACAGCGGCTCCAGAATTTTAGTTGACAAAATGCCCATATTTACATTTGGATAAATTAAAAAAAAAAAAAGCTGCTGAGTTTGTGTCTAGTTTATTTTGTTTACTTGAGCTATTGTACCTACTTACTCACAAACTTAAGCGATTTTTCACTTACTTTGCCTATGTATGAATGATTTAATGCCGGCAATATTAAGAAAAAAAATACAATTATATAAAAAAATGAAAATTTTAATGCATTTTTTGAATCAAAAGAATTCGCTTGAACCCCTTAGAAACCCAATAGAGCCGCCCCTGCATGAACTTACAAAGAATATGGTATGTGGATTTTGCAATTATTCCACATACTATGTTCATGAAAAGGCTTCATATCTCCCCACCAGCTCATAAAACGGTTTGGGAGCTGGAACTCCAAAAGCTACACAAAATGACACTTACATTTCCCTCGCGAACATATATATGTGATGTCACGTTAAAGTGCGAAAATCATTACCCGTTGGCTCGTCGTCGGCGCCATGTACCTATCGGCAATCGTCCAAAACTACGCTCAATGTTATCTTCTTAAAAATTGCATGGACGTCTTTGATAGGACAATCGCCTCATCCTTGTAACTGATGTTTGCACGCACCTTTCCTCCTCTGGCTCTGTGCTATTCGGGGCCGATTTTGCTGACTACGTACCTTGGAGTGAGAATCATAGGTTAAATTGTCCATCATCAGTATTTTCTGATGGAAACGACCGTCGATGTGTAGTTTTGTATCTTTATGCTATAGGATGTAGTTGTGATCTTGTTATAATAGATGCACCCGTCGGATCTATTACTAAACAGCATTAAAATTTAAAGGAATTGATTAATTATGCATTAATGAACAGAAAATTACAATAGTAGACCTGCATACCCAGAAAAATTATCAGAAAATATTATAAAGTTAATTTGATGGACCAAATATATTCTGGATGCGACAGGCATACACCAGAATTTTATGAGGATTTTTTTACCTTTTTTTCCAAATAATAAAAATAGTGAAAATTAAAGATCCAAGTTCCTAAAAGCGTAAAAATTAAAGGTCAACAAAACTACCTTCTATATTGTGTCCCTTCCACTTTTCAATGAATATCATTTGTGTGTACCTGCGGTGTGGGAGCTGGGAGGACACTCCGGTCGTTGTGAGTCTGGTGACCTCGCGATCTACACCAGGCCGAATCGCCCTTCTCTCTCTCTCTTTGAATTTCTTTGTACTTAGAACTTGTTTTCATGTATCATGAAACAAATGAGAACACAGCTGCTTTGGCTAAGGAAGTGGCCTTGATGCATAGACTATTTTACGATCTATCGTTCCTCTCCGATCTCCTTGACAATTTTTTTGTTATGCGAGTCCCAATGTATAAATACTTGACCATCTTGAAAATCTTGTGTTATTGGAAATATAGTGGCTATATATGGTTTCAAGAAAGGAAAATATGTAAAGAAAAATTTCCGAATTACCCAAAAAAACAAAAAAAGGAAAAAGAGTAAAGGAAAAACCTCACTAAGTTGTAAGTTTATGACCAAAAGAAATACGAAGACAAGAAAATTACAGCAATCCACCAACTGTTCCCAATACATCTGTTTCTTTGATTTCTCTTATGATTATATGTACATGCCAGCTGTTAGTAGTAATATTTTATTTTACTTTGATATTTGTTACTAGTATCTTAAAATGTGGAACAAAATATCAATCGTTTTGCTTTAGATGAGTGGGCTACGTGCCATAAGAACAAAATAAACTTACCAGTGTTTATTACTTGATGATATAGAACCAAGTTTTCCCCAAATGAAGAGGGTTTTTTTTTTTTTTTTTTCCATACGTTTAGGATGGATCCATTGATAGAAGAAGAAAACAGTACATCATTAGGAAGGGGATACAAGTCAAGTATGCACCTCACTGCATTCTGGACTACATCATGAGCCACAGAATTGTCATCACTCCGAAAATTTACTGTCATCGCATCAAACATTGCACATAGCCTCCAAAAGGTGAGAAAGTCCCGCAAAGGGGAAGAAAGCTTGCACAAGGGTAGGACAAACCAAAGAACAATGATCTCCCAATGGAGGCCACACAAAACAAGAAGAACAATCCTCCAAATGGAGGCATAAAGCTACGATCTGAAAAAGAAAAAAGAAACAACCAGTCAACAACTAGTAACAAGTCACCCAAGTTGCCCACTGAGTCGAACTGAGTTAAGGACGAGTCGCACCATCATAGACCATCCTGACGCCAAGACCCTAGCGACTTCGATCGCAAAACCCAACTCCGACAATCACGAGCCACACAACAAACAACCTCTAGCGACCACAACGGCAAAAACTAGTGACAAACCGTTGGACAATGCGGTGGAATCGTTGGAAAAGGAGCGACGGAGAGAGACGGTGCTGGTGGTATGGGGAGGAGGATGATGGGGATGATGGAGGAAGAGAGAGAGAACTCTCACATCTAAGATCGGGAGATCGCCCGCTAAGGGAAGAAAATCCTAGGGAGGAAGGGAATGAGGAGGAGGTGGGGGCGGCTAGGGTTTGGTGGCGAGAGGAGAGGTAGAGGGAGAGAGAGGGAGAGGGACAGCAATTAAATAATTCCGAAATGAAGAGGTACACAACAATATGCACAATATTCTACACAACATGTTCATGTGTCAGTGTCTCATTGGTAGTTAGAAACTAGCGAACCATCCAGTTGCCAATTCGAAACTACAACATAAGCATGTTGTTCAAAATGTTGGATATGTTGTTTGTAACTTTCTCAATTGAAAAACGTCATCCCGAATTCTTTATTTCAAGCTCACAACTAATGGCATTATTCTGTGTATAATGCAGGCTTGGAGCACATGGTTTGTGAATTCGCCCATAGAGTACACAGATCAGATCATAATATACTCAGAACAAAAAAATCAGCTCTGAAATTTCTCCACCTGCTCCATTTTGAACTCCCATCTGTAATTTGATAACTCGGTGTCCGGCCCAATGGACCCACTAATCCAAGAAATCAATCTGATCAATCAATCACTAGCAATAAACATACCAGTTATCTAACAGAGAGAACAGAACACATTCGCTCAACATCTAGGTATAAAAATTACTCGGAAATATAGAAAAGATGTGAAACATGAGTATTGAAGTAGTGCCAAAAGGGTTTAAAAAATAATAATAATAATAATAATAGGTACTAAATGAAAACATTTCAACTATTTTCAAAAAAAAAAAAAAATGAAAACATTTCAACTGGAATACTACTTCCACTTGACAGGATGCAAGCGCTATCAGATAACAATGATTTGTCTTAAACCATAGGTGGCTTCGTAGGGGCCCTTTTAAGTCCGGCTGAATCGAAGGACTCAATTTGCGACTGGAGGCAGAAACTAACAAAATCGTTAAGTCAGAAAACTGGCAATATCCCTGGTTCAGTACGTGATGGGAGCAAGGATGTCAAGCTGGGGACCAAGTTTCTCCTCTGCAACCTTCTCAGCTTTGAGCCTCAGTTTCGTCAACTGCTTCTTCCTCTCATATGTCACCTGAGATTTTTCCTTCCTCTTCTTCTCAAGTTCCTGCAGCGAAAACAGAAGTAAAAAGGATTAATCATCCAATGGAAGGCAAATGCCAAAGTAGGTTTCTCATCAGTTCAGCTATAGCTCAGAATAGCATTTAACAGTCCAAGAGTAGTCAAGGTTCACGCAAACACGTAAAGTGCATGCAAAGCTATAGTCAAGTTAGTGACTTCATTACATGAGCGTGCAGTGGAGACGAAGGCAGTCTTTGGTTCCAGTACTAAACAAACAATTCTTGAATACGATTCTACCAACAGAATTTATACACAAATCTAATAGTAAGATAAACTAAAGAAATTTCTACCCAACTTTAAGAACCCCAAAGCAATCAAAATCACCATAAGCAACAGATGTCAAAAAGAAATTACACACGGAAAAACCCAAACACCAAAAGGGATCGATACCCGTAAAAAGTTATTCAACTGCTTTGACATAAACCCATAACCCATTATACAGACTGTCCGAATAAATTAAAAAACACATACTAAAGACCAACACCCAGACAATCTAGGGCGTATAGGCTGTATAGCTTCAAAGTTCAAAGGGTCAGTGCTAATCGCTCTATATTTAGAAGCAGTACTGCAGACAACTTAATCCATCTCTCTTCCTTTTTTAATTGACTATATCCGTCTCTCTCCTTGTCAACACGTAACATAATCATTAACACGAGAAAACTAGACAGAAAACAGGCAGTTCTGGTTCCATCAGCAAAGCAAAATTGACCCACAAACAAGAATGAGTATCAGAAACTCACCTTGATTGTGTCATAATGGTTCCATCCAACCTCAGAAGAAAGCCTTCCCAACAAGCAGTACTTATGGCCAGCTTGAAGCCTCAAAACCCTAATTTTGAAGAACCAAAAAGCAACGTGATTGATAAGCCAAAAACAAAGAAAGACTAAACAATTACATTACAAACATCAACATGTAGTACAATCTGTAACAGCAAAACTCACTTGAGAGCATCAGGGATGACCATCCTCTTTTTCTTGTCATATGGTGGTGGAATGCCCTCATAAGCCTTCAAACGAGCAAGTGCGGCAGCACCACGCTTAGTCTTATGAGGAATCATACTACAAAACAATTACCAAATGAAGTTAAGCAAACCTGTAGTTTTCCACAAGGATACACGAAAGGCTTATAAGTGTTTCTCCTTTACCAACAAATCCATTACAATATGCCCATATCCAAACCTATAACCCCAGTGGTTTTTGTTCTTAAATGAAATTGATACAAGAGTTTCTCAAAGACAACGCAACTAATTCGACAAGCCTTTGCACCAATACTTAGGTTGGCTAAATGGATCCATTCCCCAAATTATTTGCAGTTGCTTACTAAGTTGGAGGTACATATTATCTTTTGCTATTCGCACATTGTATATAAAGTTACTTAATTTGAAAAATGCCACTCCAAATTCCACAGAAAAACATGGGTACGTATCTGAAAGACAACCTAAACAAATATACACAAGGTACAAACTAGGATTTGGCATTTGAAGAGAGCATCAGTTTTAACAGCATAATTAGCAAAGAGTTATTCCCGATTAGCGTCCTCTTACCTCCAGATTACTTTCCCCAAGGATAGATTTTAAAAAATCTTTCTTTGAGTTCATTGAAACACTACTTGATTGATCAACGTGTGACATCCGGAATACTCATCACTAATGGTGGCCAAATGATCCCTGGATTGATCAGGAGATCCGTTCAACTGGTTAGAATCACTGAATCAGTTACTTGAACAAATTAGATTTTGTAGAGTGATAGTATTAGTTTGATATATAGAGCATCTTCAGGCCTTGCCCTTTTTTTACTCAAACTCAACATTTGAGTAAAAAAATACCCCAAAAATCACTTCACTCCTTGACTCAAACCTATACCAAATTAAGTTTTACTCAAATGAAGTGAGACACAAATTTGTACTCACTATGCCATTATTGAGCTTTTACTCAAATTTGTGCTTAGATTTGGATTTTCCCATTGGATTACTTTGTACCAAATGAAGCTTTTACTGTTGAAGATACTCTGAATATTGATATCAAACGCATCACCACCTTCCACAACTAACTAATTTCGTGGGTCCTTACTCCAGCAATAATGCTGGGGACACAACACCAATGACACCCGCCTGCGTGCCACTGCATGACACCCACCTGTGTGCCATTGCATGATTGGTGGTTGCAAAGTAGTTTCAAAGTGGTTGTTTCCCATAAACAATCATGCAGTCCCCGTCACGCAGGCAGGTGTGGCCAGTGTTGTGGTGGAGTGTTGTGCCCCTAGCATTATTATTGTTACTCCAGTAACAGTTTTCCTTATATTCTATCCTATTAGACCAAGTTCTAATCAACATAAACATAATAACATATACCACGAAATGCGTGTCTGCGAGAGAGAGAGAGAGAGAGAGAGAGTATACCCACGAATGGTGCGCCAGAGGATCTTGGCGGGGGCGCGGAAGTGGATGGGTCCATGGGAAGGTTTGGTGTTCATCCTCTTACGGAGGAATCTGAGGTACTTCATCTTCTGACGGACGAGTCCGCCCGAGAGGCATATATCCTCGCACCTCACCACCGCCACTTCCTGGCCGTTTTGCAGCTCCTTGCTCAATATCGACGCCAGCCGACCCAGCATGTGTTGGCGGCCGTCCACCACCACTTGCCGGGCGCAGATCCCGGATCCTGACACCATCGTAGACCAACTCTTTCTGCGGCG
The DNA here is from genome assembly GCA_019656835.1 of Rhododendron ovatum. Lineage (NCBI taxonomy): Eukaryota > Viridiplantae > Streptophyta > Magnoliopsida > Ericales > Ericaceae > Rhododendron > Rhododendron ovatum. The sequence goes on along the minus strand of CM033798.1, from coordinate 9,039,051 downwards.
GAAGGGTTCAGGGGAAATGGAGGAGGGGTAGGGTTTTCGAGGCGTGTCTTGTGTTACTTGTGGAGGCATATTCTCATATTTATAAGGTGTGTGGTAAGGTGGTTTGCTATTATACAATAAAACTATGGAAATTGTGTACAGCAAAAAGTGAATCGCTTTCCGTGGGACCCATTCTGAAGTCTCACAAAAATTAACAGATCTAATTTATTTGTTTAAAATACTTTTTAAAGAATTTCTGTGAAAAATCAGCTCAGTTGGATATCCTTAAAGACTTGATCGATTCTACACCCATTTTATAAGAGGAAATTAAGCAAAGAAATGATTAAGAATATAATAATATCTAACTGAGCTGATTTTTAACAGTGATCCTTAAAGAAATAGTAATTTTTAATAAAAAACTAAGCGACTTCGATCATTTGTATAGGACCTCTAAGTGGGTCTACAGTGTACATTTGGTGTACACCAGGCCTCTTTTATATATTATACTAACCCGTTTGGCTAAATAAGCCAACTGGCTTATTTTTTGTTCTTATTCAAATTATTTTCGTATTTGTTAGTTTTTCGTCAATTTTTTGAGAATTATTGCATCGTCATGATGAAAGAAATCTAAAAAGTAAAAATTTATTATCGAAATCTAATTTTTTTTAATAAAGACAAAAAAATTGACTAATTGGCTTATTTTTGTCTTTATTCAAAAAAATTAGATTTCATAATTTTTTACTTTTTAGATTTCTTTTATCATAACGATGCAATAATCACAAAAAAATTGACGAAAAACTAACAAATACAAAAATAATTTGAATAAGGACAAAAAAATAAACCAATTGACTTATTTAGACGAATGGGGTGGTGTTGTGACGTTGATGTCATCAAATTAACTAGGTACCTTCACCCAAATTGAGCAAGAGTTTTTTATTTTTATTTTTTTTATCCGCAATTGAACTAGAGTTGGCTCGAGTATTTTGTTCAATTTAAGCTTAACACACAAGGCCATTTTGTAAGGTCAATGGGAAATGATCTCAAGACAGAACAAACAAGAAGAGAACACATAATAGAGAATATTTTTTCTGGAAATTGATTTTAGCACTTCAAAAATTGATGGAGGAGCTTCAAAACGACATCATTTTATGTATTAACACAGTTCAATTTTAGAGCCCCTTTATCAATTTTTGGAGTGCCAAAATCACAATCCTTTTTTCTTTTCGATAACCATAATAGAGACTGAGAGCGAACAAAAAGAGAACACATAATACTACTAGAGATTACTCGTACAATTAACTGCCAACATTTTTACTACTTGAAATAAGGATTGATCGAGCAAGTTCATGTTTTTCAATGGAAATCACCGAGAATAAAACTACAGTTGCAACGAGCGTGATTTACCTAGTTCAGTACAGGCAAAAACAAAAATAAAAAAACAAGGATAACAGTCCTCGAATCATACGCAATTGCAATTCCAATATCTGTCTTTCCCTATCATACTCGTCTCTTAAGTTAACGGATGAATCAACGAGGAAACACAAGCGAGGAAAACAGTGAAAGACCAACAGATTTTTTCCCAGTAGCAGCATCAGAGATGCCCACACAATTGCCAACGCCTGCTTTCTTTTTTCTCAACCAGAAAGCAGCATAGTTTGTCCAATCACTGCCTTGGAACTCAAACTCTGCGAGTGAGAGTTAATTGATTGAAAACTGAAATCATGAAGTGTATTCGAACGGCTGAGGCGGCTGAGGCTCCTCGTCAACAGCCATGGCTGCAGCCGATGCTGAGCCCTGTTGTCCAGTCGCTGATCCACTGGTGGCTGATCCGGTGGATGAAGGTGCATCGGTGAGAGACAACACTTCTGGTTCGGTGGGACGCAAGTCCTTCACAAGAACAAACCCCGAAGGTGCTAACTTGATCGGAACATACCTACTTTCTTCTAGAAACTTGATGAACTTCTCCTGAGCAGGAACCACCCGGGCAGGGTTAGTCAAGATTTCGAAAGCTGGTTCAGGCTCTGCCTTTTTCTCTGGTGCTGGACTATCAACCTGCGGAGAGAACACAAGGTGAGTAGCTGAACAGGACGAGTGAAATATCAGCAGTCCAAAATTGCATGAAAACACAAAAATAGATTCCGATATTCTACATCTCAAAAACTGCTCCCTCAGACCCTTTTTGTCAGGCACTATTGGGGTCTTTAACTTTTCAAGGAAACATGCATTTAACGAACTTAAACTCACACATAAACATTTCAAATACGGACATTGGCCTTCATCTACACTTCCCAAAGTATTCACAATGAAGAATAAGGGGTATCTTTGGCAAATTAACAAATTTATGCTTAAGAGGACACACAAAGCGAGGAGGAATATACAGGGGGGCAGTGATTCAATAGTTAAATACCAAATATATGAACCTAAACATTGTGGGTTCACAAGTTGGGTCTATACCCAGCATTCTTCCCATGTCCAACATTATGGAGACTTAATTGGGTGCACTCACTTATATACGCAGGAATTTACAGTGGCCACAGACACCCTAGCGTTCGCGAACCTAGTAGCATAACAAGACATTTGTACTCCAGAGGCCCTAGTTAGTAAATTAAAACCTGCATATGGTTAATCAAACCTACAAGCCTATGAAAAACTCAGCCTACAATCCTCTATGCTGTGGGTTTGAGTGGGGCGGCAATCACTCTCTGCATTTCATGCCAAGGTTAAATCTTCACCCAAACTATCCCTCCCGGACACCTATTAATGGGTTTCAACTCTGTGTGTGTGTGTGTGTGTGTGTGAGAGAGAGAGAGAGAGAGAGAGAAATCTTTGTGCTACAAAATACGAAGATAAGATATACAAACCTGCATAGAATCTCCATCCTTATCACTAGTGGATTTCCCTTTTCCAGCATTTGAGCCAGCAGAAGACTCTTGTCCGGCTGACTTCTCAGCATTAACTTTCTGATCTGCCTCCTTTTTAGTAGCCCTAGCCTTGGCTTTTGCAGATATTGATAAAACTGCAGTCGGAAGTTTCACAGCCGAGGTAGTAGTAGGTACAGTAGTAGGGCGAGGATACTCAAATAGCGATGGTTTTGCATGTGACAAGAACTCGAATCTTGGAATTTTCAAGTTGTAGTTTAGTCCAATTAAGGCTGCGGGCGAGAATGACAAGCTAATGAAGTAGATGAGGGGATACCAATACCAAAACTGGCTGAAAACAGCAAGACCGACAACTGCAGTAATTTTGTCATGTTTTGTTCTGGAAAGCAACTTTATAGTTACATTTCTTCCACCGGCGTCCAATATTCCAGAGGCCAAAATTGCTCCCATCTTGCTCATGGTGTCTTCATGCTTATCCAAAATGATTTTTTCCAACTGCCGCCTGGAATAACAACAAATAAGAGACTAAGCTATAGAATGATACGAGAGAACCATGCAACAATAACTCACTCCATCTCTTAGGAGTTCCCAGCTTCTTGAGGTGACATGCATCACATGCATTATGTATCAAATTTATGGGCATTATTTCCAACATTGCCACTTTATTTCCCGGTTTCATACATATATTAGTACTATTTGGGTGCATGGGATAGTTTCGAAAACTAAGTAACCAAAAAGACTTTTTAAAGTGGGCTTTCTTTCGTGATATCCCAAATAGTGAAGATGGAATTAAGGATAAAGACTATAATAGAAAAGAGTACAATACCTGAATGCTCCAACGCGAGAATCACTAGCTTCACTGATTTGAACCATCACCATAGCCATTGCTATTAAAGCACCTTGACGAACAAAATCAACTACATCCGATGTCAAAGGCTCTAGCAGAGATATGGCCTCACTCAGACCAGTACCCGCACAGGAAATGCCAACTGCTAGTGCTGCTCCATACCGAACATGAGGGTTGTAAGACTCTGACAGCAGGGAGACAATACGAGGAGTCTGCAGCCACAGGTAGTGAAATCAAGTTCAAGGGGTACCAGATTAAGACAAGTAATGACTTGGGTAAATCTACAAAAAGAGCCAAACGAAATCTATAACTTGCAGTCAGGTTGGTAGAATTGTCTGATTCACAATTCCACACGAGTTCCAACCAATTTGATTCAAACCTTCTTGTTGAACTGGAAATTAAGGTTGCGACTCATTTGATTCATACGAGTCAATAGCATTTAATATGATTAAACTAGGTTTATATTTTTGTTTGCAAAATGCATAAATGATGTTGTTTCACCTCTATCAAACCAAACCAAACCAAACCAAACCGAGCCTTACGTCCCAATCACTTGGGGTCTGCTTTCAAGAGAAAACAATAACCAATCGGCAGTATAGTTGAACACTGATTAGTGTAGTTATATTGCGATTATTTTGTTATAACAGCATAATACGTATATACATAGATCAGACTGTACATTAGACCAACTAAGTGATGTTCTAATTGAAGATCTGTTTGACAGAAATTGTTTGCTTTTGGAAGATCAACAGCATATGCAAATACACAAAAAGACTTAAACTACACGAAAACGCACACGACAAGAAACGGCAGACAATTGGAACCAGGTATGAGTTCTCCATGAATCCAAACAACACCAAATAATAGGTGCAATAGAATGCGTGCATGCACAAATAACACCACTACAAAGCTGTCGATGATAGATTAAACTGTAAAACACAGTATTGAGAACAGCAATCACAAAAAGCACAACAGAAATACCAGATACCTAAGTTTTCCAAACAAAGAAAGAGATAAGAAAAAGCACCAACCTGTTCTGGATCCGAGTACAGGACAAACCCAAGTGCTAGAACAGCAGTCCGCCTGACATCATTGTTCACATCTGATACTGCAAAATGCAGCAGCTGGCGGATTGCCTTGTTGTTTGCTGTTCCACTGTATGCTAATGCCAAGGCATACATGCCACCGTAACGCAGAATGGGATCTTGATCCCGAGTCATCTGCTCAATTAGCGTGTCTGCTTCTTCTTCTCTTCCATAGACTGTGAGGGCTATCCCCAATGCCAAACCCCTGGAACAAGGAATTAGGCAAATAAATCAGAAGGAAGACCTATATACAAGGATCTGTGTTCAGTAATCGGATTACTCTAACTTCCAGGAAGAACCGCCACGATAGTCCCATACAACAATAAGAGCACCATTTAATCCCCGGTCCCTAGCATATGGTAAGTATAAATTGCAAAATAAGCTTGCAAGGGGAATGCCAAACCAGTCATATCAGACATGGATCCCACACCCTTATCCGAGTGTTCGACACGGGTACCTTATACATTAGTATAAGTCCATGTATGACAAAGGAAGACAGTAGTTCAAACCTCAGCATAACATGAAAGTCATCTTACCTGATTATTTTCTCATGTTGTGTCTCATGTGCATAAGTAAGCATTTCGGCTGCCTTCTCACTTGCAGTCCCAACCATCAGTAAGCCCATACTAATACCAGCAGCTTCTCCAGCAACGGCACTGTCAGTATAAAGCACATTCTTAATGTCGTCATAGACGTCTTCATCAGCAGTTCCAAGAGCTGCCAAGCCAAGACCTAAGCATGCACCATGCTGAATAACCTGCACCAACAAAAGTTTCCAAACAGGAATAATTTAACTGTTAACCACCATCTCATGTAAAAGCTTGAGCTGTCAGAAATGGGCAACTTGAAAATCATTCACAGCCTCAAGGCTACTTATCGCAATGTTATCGCGAAGTAGAACCGTTTTATCCCCCTTATCTATCTAGTGGGAAGTGAGGTTTGACACGATCCATTGCTTGCGCACACAAAATATTAGGTGGCTAACCACAAAATCATCTAAAAGATTGAGCTGCTAGAGGGGGACTGAAATTAATGGTGCACAAAGCAGGTAAGCAACTAAATATTGGATTGTAAACAACACACACCTCCACATTGGTACTGCGTAGACTATCCCGCAGGAATTGTTTGATACCCTCGCCGTGGTTTGCATGAATCAAGCCTAGGGCATATAGAGCACCACCTTCTGAGTATGGACTACCACCACCACCAGCCCCACTCTGTGGCAAGTATGGGGCCATCAGTGATCTTCCCTGTTGTAGGTGGCCTCTGTGAATAACACCAAGCCCTGCTGTTGCACTGAACTTAGCCCAATTAGTAGCTCTGCTCAGCCAATCCTACGAGTTGTTGCAAATAATGAGGGTCAGAGAGTCAGAATACATAAATTCTGCAGGGATATTCAACAAATGATTATAAGAGAACTACAGTTATAGTAAGTTCACCAGATTCTCCCGCAGAAATGTATCCACAGTTGTTCCAGCATGCATAATGGCATTGGCATATATTGTTGCACTGTGGCAGACACTATTTCTCATCTCTACAGACTGTTTTATTGTCTTAAGAATGAGAAGATCCGATCTGTACGCAAAATCATGGAATGGGTTAAGAAAATCTTAACTAAAGGGTCTTGCTAAAACAGGTAGCACATCTATACTCATTTGACACATTTCAGTACAATTTTATGCACTGTTGACAAGTTGAGCAAAGCATAAGAAATAAAGAAAGCCATAAATAAGTTCTTACTTGTTATGACTGTATAAAAATTGCAGAGTCAACTGTATTGAAGTCTCTCCGGACAAAATTCCTTTGATTTTCGTCAACCTCTCAGCATAAGTTGCTTCATTTGGATCTGCTTCTTGCACAATTTGGTTAACAGCTTGAGTTCCATCTGCCATTTGAACATCCTCAGATGCAGCAGCATTTCCATCTTGACCAGACTCTGATGCAGCAGATCCTTGCCGTGGAGGTTCGGATGGGTGAGACTTGGGACCAGAAAGCAGATTTTTCACATTCAATAGAAAAGCTTGGTGCTCATTCTCGACCAGATCAAAAGCTATTTGAAATGCGAGCAGAGCATCATCCTTATTTTCAGATCGTAGAAGTTTTTCCAAGATGCTGGAAACACCCTCTGGTTCATCCAGTAACATCAGGCACTGACAGATGCTTAAATAATCAGGAGAAGGCAACTTCTGGTATACTTTAACAAGAAGATGAAGCACCTGTGTACAAGATCAGCAGAGGGTTTGGATTAGTTTATGAATAGCTCATCTCCTTCCTTCAAATTATATTTTGTTCATATCCATCAAACAACTGGGAATAATTATCAGTTATATGGCGAAAAAAAGAGGGATATCTTCTTCCTTTACTATTTTAGTAGCAGTAAAAAAATTACAAGAGAGCATAGTACCTCCATTTAAAGGACACAAATAGTACTAACAGATACCAACGAGGAAAACCAAACCAAGACAACAACTCTGTTCTAGATCAAAAATTAAATCAAGTCGCAGAAACCATTAACTATACAGAAACAGCCCACAATCACCTTGACAATTTTGTAATACCCATGGAGGTTTAAAGTCCTGTGCAGCTAAAACATATGAGTATTTTTCGTTCAGTTTTTCTTTTTTAATCCAAAATATGAGTTTATATAACACACAAAGCGTGACAAACATAATATATACCCCTGTACTGACAGAAGGTAAAAAATGTCAATAAAAATGTGTGATCTGTGTGATCTTTAGTTTTCAGGCACTGCTCAGGAATGATAAACTTAGTATATACATGAGTACTGACTGAAGTAAGGTAAAAATACTTGAGAAATATGATGCAGACAAGCAGCACTGAAATTAACACTTAAAAACAAAGACCAATTGTAGGCCCACAGATCAGAGGTCACTATGGTATCTGAAAATCCAAACTACCTAGACTGGAAAGGATTTGTTTCCTTTTTGAGATCTAGGACTCGCAAACAAATTCGGAATGAAAGAAGTCCACTGAAAGCCTTGGAACTTGACTGATTTCTCTTTCATTCCAACTTCCAATTTTTGCTTTTTCATTGCTAGCAACTGTGGTTATAAACCTAAAATGGACAAGAATGATTTTGCTCATACCTCCCGGCGATATTCTCTAAGGTTCACATATGAATGAGAGATATTGATGCAATATGATAAGGTTGCATGAATGTTGTCACTCCTCGTAATTGCTTCCTCAAGCTTATCCAATCTTCGGCATTCAATGGCCATTCCTATTGCTTGTTGATATCTTCCGTCCAGGATACACCTATATACAGCAACGGTAAGAAAATAGAAGAATTCTACCACAACACTGAAGAGAAGAAGAAAATTACATACTTGTCCAACATTCTCTCCACGATTGCCTCCAAACGAGGGTCCATTTTGACGGCTTCATTTGGCTCTGCAGCCTTTGACTTGAGACTGGCATATTCATCAATAGCTTTGGCTGAGAGAAAGAACATGACCATCAGTAAAAACTCAAATGTGTTATTTCTTCCTATATTAACAATGAAAACATGAATTCAAACCATGATGATGAGGTTTAGATGGCAATATACACCCTTGACACATAAATAATTAGAGGCACAATCAATGCGGAGTAATAAGCAGATATTTAAACCTCAAAGCAAACACAAAACCATAGATGTTGGAAAACAATGAATGCAAGGAGGAAATTCGTACCAAGAAGGGTATGAACGTAATCTGACTCCTCAGAAACATCAAAAAGAGGACCAGCTCCAAGAGCATATGACAAGGAGTCATTAAGTTCAACCAAGTAATAAAAAACCTGTCAAGAGAAAGAAAGGAAAATGTGTTAAGAACATAAGAGCTAATTGAATATGCATATCAAGCAGTTACAATCAATGGCCTCAACAATGACCCTAGTTCACTCAAGACTCAAGTAATTGAAACGTAACAGAAACAAAGGAATCTGCGTAGCTATGAGAGAGAGAGAGAGAGAGAGAGAGAGAGAGAGAGAGAGAGAGGTGCCGGTGGTTGTGCTAAACCAACCAGAAGTCAGCAAGGCCACCTCTAAACCCTATTTCTGTATAATGGAAGCAATAAGTAGCGCATCAATGTCTTTTATAAGTTTGTATGTGTCTACTAGGGCTCTCGCAGTAATTATCCTCCATGCTACCATCGCCATTACAAATATATTAAAAGCTCAAAGTAAGAGATTGGAAAACCAAAAAAAAAAGTATGTTAGTAGCACTACAAACAGGATGCCATATCACCATCTGTCCAGGGATTACTCCAAGTTTGAAGGCGATTATACCTGCCCATCACCATAAATAGCAACCTGAGGCTATTTCATATTAATAGCTCTTCCTGCTTTTTACTATATGAATAGCTGTTCTGCTTGCAACACCTCTAATTTGAAAACACTGAAGATTGTGTGGGAAAAGAGTACATTACATATGCCAATTTCCAAAATCGAATCTGTCAACTTTATGCTCAAGTATTCAGCTTAAGTCGTTATGGACCAGCAGAAAACAGAAGACAGCCAAAATCGAATAAAAACGTCTACCCTCCAAAATTATTTTAAGAAACAAGAATAAAAAGAACAAATAATCTGGGAATCCGATGGGCATAAAAAACACAATTGCAGACAATTATATCCATATATAGAATTAAGAGAGTCGTAAAAAATAAGAGAGAGACAGCAGAGGCTAAACAAACAAAGAGGATGCACATAAAGCTATCAGGTAATGACCTTTGAAACAAGCAACGCAGCAAGCTGTCGTTGGTCGAACTCCTCATCTTCATACAAGCTTTCTCTGCATGAAAATCAACAGAAAAATTTATTTCTAATAACTAAATTGACAGAAATCTTACATTGAAAATTGATTCTATTAACCACCCTGCTCCCCATTATTCCACCACTCCCAAATATGATCCCAAATCTCAAAACCGCAACCTTTTTCTATATCCAAAAGAATGAAGCTATGGAAAACACGACCACATACATATTGAAATGCCAAACGTCCTGAAAGGGTAAATTCTATAATCGACGAAGGGTTCATAGTAACAGAATGGGATAGGTCTATTTATCTTTCAAAGCTTGAAAGGGAAATACAAATCGTCACAATCATTGATGATTGCGGTAGTAATAATTGACTGTGTGCATACCATAATCCTACTTTGCTACAAAAGTTCACTTTTTTGTTTTGTATCAGAGATTTAGAATATCGCACTTCTACAACGCAGTTCAGGTTTAACCAGATCAAGGGTTTATATAAAACCTACAACCTAACCATATAGAAAACAACAAACAGCAAAGTACTCTAAACATTTCAGATCCTACTTTCAACCTATTAACTGAAAGCAATGTCCCACTCGATCAGTAATTCCTTAGTACTTATCCCTAGTAAAAAGGAGAGCGAATTCATCATCTCCATAATCAAGCACATAAAGAAGCTAGGGGTTCTTCTTGAGCAATCAGGTGAAGAAAACTAACCACTACGGCACTACTCACTGAAGATATAAAAATAAATAAAATCAATAACTCGGGTGTCCTAATTAGTCGGGACCCAATTATAGACTCCATATGGTCTGGCCCCCATAGGAGTTGAAAGCACCTGGGAGGTTTTGAACATGAGACCTTACGAGGGAGCAAATCTCAGGCCTGACCAACCCTTGTGGTTAACCATGCTAAAGATACCCTTTTTTTAGGAACCACCCCAGGCAGGGTTCGATTCTCCTTGGAGGCACTCGGGATTTAAGTGGAGGGCCATAGCGGTGGGTTGTTGCGCTAGTTTTCACAACCAAACAACAATACAACCACCCTATGTCCTGCCTAATAACATAGCATACAGGTTGTAGATAAACAAAAACGAGAATTCTGAGCTTAAAAATAGAAACTTTTCCAGTTACATAATTCAGCAAGATACCTAGCCCAATTCGATCAATTTCGTAGTTTTTTCTCTCTACAAACTCAAAACAAACCAAAAATCACAAAGAGCCTAAGAAACCAATAGGGAATTGAAAGGGATTATTAGTTACATGATGGGAACGCTGGTAGAGATCTCGGGCCAGAAGTGGTCAACGAAGGCGTTGAGGAGAGACAAAGCGTGGAGCTTCAGAGAGGGGTTGCTCTCGTTCAGCATCGCCAAGAGCCCCCCCGCCGAGCTCACCATCGTCGCCGCCGCCGCCGCCATGGTCTTTGTCCAGCACCGCTAGAGAGACAGGTTCGTGAGAGTAGATAGGGTTATAAATTAGGTTAACTTATAGATTCGATCTGTGAGAATGCAGGGGTACGGTTAGGTTTTTGGAGGAGAAGAAACCCTAGGAAATTGGGAAGACGAGAGAAGAGGTGAGAGAAGAGGCGGGTGAGAGAGAGAGAGAGAGGGAGGGAGGAGTGTTGTGTAGTATATATGGGGGCTTTTCTTGAAGAAGTGGCAAACCAAGTTCAGATTCACTTCGGATACGCCTCAATTGTTTGGATTATTTGCGCTGTGGGGACTTGAAAGTCGATAAAATCACATCACACCCCGTTAAGTTGTGCAGCAAATGAACCGAGCAACTCGCAAGCTCAGCTCGGCTCGTAATGTTTGGCTTAGCTCGTTTAGTAAATGAGTCGCGCTTGAGTTTTCGGCTCTTTCAGCAAACAAGCCAAGTGGAGTTCGACTCGTTGGAAAAAAAAAACTCGCCTCATTGGGGGAGGCTCGTTTAGTAAATGATTAAGCTTAACTTGTTAATGGCTCAGCTCATTAAGGCTTGAGCCGAGCTTGAGCTAAATTTTTTAGCTCATTTAGGAAACGAGCCGAGCTGTGGCTCGGCTCGTTTGCAACCCCAAGGCGTTATGTAAAAGATGAAAAAATCACTTATCACACCTCATCACGTTGTGCTACAAATGAGCTGAGCTCGACTTGGCTTGACTCAACTCGTTTAGTAAATGAATCGAGTTCGAACTTGAATTTTTGGCTTATTTAGTAGACAAGCCAAGTTCAAAAAACAAGATTGGCTCGTTAAGGGAGGTTCGGCTCGATTAAAGAGGCTTATTTAGTAAATAACTAAGCTCAGCTCATTAAGGCTCGGCTTGAGCTCAAATTTTTGACTTGTCTAGTAAACAAGCCAAGCTTAAGCTCGACAAAACTCAGCTCGTTTGTAGCGTCAAGGCAGCGTAAAAGATGAGGATTTCAAGTAAGGTAAAGACCTGAGTCAAATAAAAAGCGAACGGGTGCAGGAGCGCGAATCTAAGTCAGATAATGCGCAAGCGGGTGCTGAAGCACGAACGTGAAAGCGTCTTTCAAAAATATCCTAAACAATTTAAATTCGCAATCGTGAGGACTGAGAGCGCGGAGCGTTAATTGAGAGTGGGAGCATAGCCCATTTTGGAGGTCAGGATTGACCAAGCCCCATCGAAGCGGTCCTGAGATGTTTCATATGCAGGCTTCCAGCCCAAGATACCTGGCCCAAAACATGGTAAGTGATACCTTGGGCTTGGTTTGGGTTGCCCAGGAAGATGCAGACTTCTGGTCCCGAAAAACATGTGCAAGTGGAGAAAAACATATCAGGAGAGGATCTTAAAGAAAAAATTACTTACTACTATTTAGGAAAAAGGAAAAGTGTCAATATTTTATTACGTAGAAAAAGACAAAAAGGAAAGGAGAACTGAAAAGAAAGGACATAAATTTTTTTCCAAGGTAACTAAATAGGAGTAATTCATTTTAAATACGGCCAAAAATATTCAAATTAAAAATGGCTTTCAAGATACCCATGTCAAGAGTCCCCTTCTTATAAGAACCTCCTTATTTTAATAAAATGCGGACCTCCCTTTCCCGATTTAATTTTGATGATCCGAGCCGCTCAATGTATTCAGAACGTGATTTTAAGGGTACTTTCCAGGAATCAGCAAAAAAAAAAAAGACCGGGAAGGGCTTCATCCGAGCAGTTTTTGTTTGTTTTTTATCGAACGGTTCAAATAAAAACTGCTCAAATCAAGTTCTGAACACATTGAGCGGCTCGGATTATCGAAATCCGATCGGAAAAGGCGAGAAATGAGGAGGTCCGCATGTAAGATCCTCATTTTGAGGTCCTTACTTGAAGATTTCTACCGATGTCAAATCTCATCTAGCATAGATAGAATTTTTAGACCCCTCTCATGCGCACTCGTTTCCAATCCTCCACTATTGTTCGACTTTGAGACGTGAGCGCATCTCTCACTCATAAGAAGGCGCTTTGCCACTCTACCAAGCACGCTTTGGTTTTGGTATTTTTGAAACATGGGTGGGCACGTTTCACCTCCCCCTTCTTAGGTCCACCCCTGCTTATACTTGTTTTTGAAGCTTAAATTGTTTACTCTTAATTAGTCCAATGTTTGTGAACCATATGAGACTTAAGTACTCTGCGCGTAGTGTTCTAAAAAATTGATCCTGAAATCAGAAACCAAGAGCGAATATGTTTATCTGGATTGCTTGAATCTTTGTCACACTGTTTCAACTCTCTCTTGACTTCTTGCCTTCTTGGCGTTTCTGAATCTATATAAGCAATATAGCCTTGTACTGTATGATTTGTATGACATGTTTCGTAGGATACCATTCGCGTTGAATATTTAGTCTTAACCGCGGAGGTTCTAAACAAATATGAGATATGTAGTACCCTTTGGATGTTAGTCCAACAACTCCAATTCGATTCTTATCTATCTATATAATATGGAGTAGTGATTTTTGAATTTTCTATATTTTGAACCATCGGATTTGTACATATTTTTTTCAGAGTTGAAATTTACGAGTAATAAGACTAGAAATATACTTGGAAAGAATGAATATTAAGAAGAATGATGAAAGAAAAACTAAAATTAATGTTTCCTAATCTTATTCAGATTTCTTATTTTCGAATTTTTCCTTATTTTCCTAACAGTTACCAGTCCAAAACAATTATCGTGATTTAGGGTTGTCTCTCTCCCTCACACGTTAATTCCAAAAAATAGATTCCAATTTTGAATCCAAAACTACTTTCTCTCTCACACATACATTTTTTAAAATATATTCAGATTGCTAAATGTTTAGTTGGTTGAGTGATTGAGAGAAAAAAAACTGATTAATTATATATTTGGTTATTTGATTCATTGCAATATGTTGGTGGTAGCGAATGTATTGATTTTGTTGCATCTTGATTCTAAGTCATAGTTTCATCTTCGCCTTTATCGGGTTGAAAGTTGAAAATCAACGAAAATATACATGTGCCTATGTTTCCGCATTGGAGTTAATTTTTTTATTTAACTTAATTTTCTATAGTACATAACATAAGGGTGTAGGGCTTATCCATACTTAACAAAAAACAAGTTGTTGCAATGGATAATTACTTTGATTCAATGGTTTTAGGCTCATTCTCCTCCTTTCAGTAAAGTACTTGCACTTTTTGCACATATTACATAATTATCGTGTGGATTTATTTACTCCTAATAACTGTACATTAATGTTTCTGTGATTTTTCAAAAAAAAAATATAAAAATACCAAAACTTTCCAAATTCTGTACTAATTTGAAGAATAGATATAGGGGAGCGTTCCGGAGACACAAAAAAGGACACTCCATCTCAACCATTGAAGCCAATGGCTAAAATAAGAAGTTCACAAAGAATTACTCTCGGCCGCAAAGAATCACTCATAGCCACAAAAAATTATTCCTGGCCTCGATGAATTACTCCTGACAGCGATGAATTAAATTTAGCCGTAAAGAATTACTCTTGGCTGCAATGAATTACTCGTTGCTGCAATGAATTACTCTTGACAGAGAATTATTTTTGGCCGCATCAAATTACTTTTGGCCGCATCGAATTGCACTTGGCCGCATCGAATTCCTCTTGGTCGCATCGAATTGCACTTAGCTGTGAAGAATTAAGCCAAGTCGAATTACTCTTGGCCGCATTGAATTGCACTTGGCCGCGTTGAATTGCATTTGGCCGCATCAAATTGCACTTGGCCGCTACGAATTACTTTCGGCCTCATTGAATTGCACTTGGACACATCGAATTACTTTATGGTCTCTCAATTTTTTGCAGCCAAGTGCAATTCGATGCGGCCAAGAGTAATTTGTAGCGGCCAGGAGTAATTCTTCCCGACCAAGAGTAATTCTTTGCGGCAAGAGTAATTCAATGCGGCCAAGAGTAATTCTTCTCGGCAGGAGTAATATTTTGCGGCCAATAGTAATTCTTAGCATTAGATTCTTTTTTTTTTTGTTAACTAATAGGTAAGAGAACAAAATTATTGTTCAATACAACTTGAGCTGTTGATTTAGATGATTTAGAGTTTCATGATCTGTATGGGATTGAAGATTGTAGATTTTTTTTGGAACCTTTTGGTAGACAAAGTTTCAAACTCTAATCTTTACTTGGTTATATCATCATATATGTAATCTTGGAACTATTTTGCTTTTCTATTTTTCTAGGTCAATTAAGGAAACAAGTGTGATAGGGGGTGTCACTTTTGAGTGAGTGGATATTCAAAAAATTGAATTTGAGTTGGAATCCCATATGATTATATATTCTTAATTAATGCTATCCTTGAATGCAACTAACGGAATTAAACAGATTTGGTAACATGGTTGTGTTAAACTATTTTATAAATTTGGTTAGATGAACCATGTTTGAAGCTTATTCTTAAAATGAAAATTTCCGATCGAGAAGTAGATTTTGTTGGGAGAAGGAAAATTTTTTTAATTCACGGTTATTTGTAATGCTCCTCTCACCTCATGTAAGATGACATTAAAAAGAACCGTTATATCTAAATAAAATCCTTCAGAAAAGTGGGGTTTAATATTTCATTTAGACTATGTTTAGAAAGCATTGCTCCGTGCCTTTGCCTTTAGACACGGACAATTACGAGTGCTTTAATAATCCGGGACAAACGAAATGAGCAAAATATATATAGCATATATTTTTGTGTTGGATTCAGATTAGTATCAAATTTTCCATCGAGCCATGAAATAGGTTCCACGAAAGCAGTTACAAATCGTCGACTCCTTTCTTCCACTCCATCCTGAAGAATAACTAGGGCTCATAAACACATTTTCATGTTCCAATCAAACACTTTCCATTTTGCCAATTTGTTATTCTTTAAAGGAGAAGATTATGGGTTTGGAAACTGCTTTGCACTGGTTTACTCCAAGTGTTCTGTTATCAAATCCCTCACTCCATGAATTCAATGTACTGACACGGGTTAGGGATAAATGAGACTTGATTTAGGCTAAGTTTCGCTAAGGGTTTTTTTTGAGTTTTTTTTTTTGTTTTGTCTTTGTTCAATTATTTTTTTGCGTTTGTTAGTTTTGCGTCTAACTTCTGCCAAAATATCCAAGATAAAGTCCGGAACTTAGCCTTGTGTTCGTATTAGTTATGTTAATTTAGAATATGAGAAGGGGAATCTCAAGGGGTTGATTGGGAGCAAGGCATCAAGTAAGGGGCTGATACCCAAGCTCGTGCTACCTCAACTCCAAAACCAACAAAAAAAAGAAAGATAAAAGACCGCCGCGCTGAAGGATTGTCTGGTCGTTGACCTTACAACCCGAGATAGTCGAGGTGCGCATAAACTGATCCGGACACCATGTTATCAACCTTACAATCTGAGATAGTCGAGGTACACGTAAACTGATCCGGACACCATGTTATCAAGCGTAAAAAGAGAACGGGGAAATAGGAAGGAAGACCATGGTAGGTTCTGGACCAACTTTGGCTAGGCCACCAACCCTAAAGTCTAGAAAAGATTTTTCCTCCCTTCACTCAAGGGGATAGTGAAATCTTGGCAATAGAAGCCCTGTATTTTGCTGCAACTGAGTTTGTGAAAGGGCAGAATCTGTCACCGTTATTCAAGTTCTTATCAGATCTTGCTTTAAACAGCAAGGTAGCTTCATAGCTTCTGGAGATGGTTTTGTGTAACGTAAATTTCCATTGTCAGCTTCAGTAAATGATTCCTATGTTTCAGACTTCGATGTCTCAGCAGAATGGACCAGTTTTGGATGATTACCAAAGTGGTCCAACCCCATGATATAAGAAAACCATCAATGGGGTGGTCCAGGACCTTATATGAAAAAGCCCATGCCAGAAACTAAATACTGGATTGGCTGGACCGCTGGAGCACCACGTGGCGGTGCTACCGGACTACTGAAAAATTTCACTTGTTTGTGGGCTTCAATGCTAAGAAGTTCCTGTTCATGGATGCAGTTTGCGTGACCACTTCTGTTGTCCTTTTCTTGTCTATCGACTTATGTTTCTTCAAACTTGTATCATTCACTGCTCGGGACCACGTATTTTGCATCAAATTTGAACGGTTCAATGCTGGGAACGCCAGCCTAGACAACCGCCTCTCTTGTAAGGCGGCAGACCCAACACTGCCTCTCTTGTAATGGGTTGTTATAAAAGCTGTGAACTGTGTCCTACATGTTGGGGAGCTAGACAAGAGGGACCTAGCTAGACCCACTTAAGCGAGGGGGCCCGACACAGGGGATGTGTAGGCCCAATTCAGGATGGACTTGAGCCATAGCTTAACCCGACCCAACCTACAACATAGTGGCAAGAAGTCGGCGAGTTAAGATTCGTATGCAAAAGTTTCCCCATACATCATCTAAGAGATGCGAATTCATGTCCTCCTGGTAACTAAACCACTTGGTAGAAGAGTGATTTGGTGTAATAATAGAAAAGTACAATCAAGAAACCTTTTGGAAGTACATTGCTAGCTCAGTTCATTTTGTTTTTCCCTCAGAATTGAAACTAATGGAAAGAGATAGAATAACAGGATTTCATGTCAAGGCTATATGTGTGTTGAAAAAGCTTCTAAATTCAGCACAGACGACATTGCGAGCTTTCTTGCGGTTCCTGAATTTAAGACTCCGATTTTGATTTACCAAAACAGGCGTACTGTGACGAATTTCTTGACCGACCATCCCGGTGGCAAAGAGGCTCTGCTGACGGCTGCTGCTACGGGCCGGAAATCTTCAACTGATTATTTTCTGATTTTCGAACCTTTTTAAGAAAAGTGTCTTGTTGGAATTGTATGATTTCATTTCGTATCTTGAGTTAAGGAAACAAAACGATTCGAGTTTCCCAGAACATAGTACTAGTAATTTTTTTCATTTATAGGTGAAAGCAATTTTTGATAAGTCCAAAACAAACCTTGTTAATGATATTCACGGGCCGTGTTCCTTTCTCTCTTTTTTTCTTTATAAAACATCTTTCACTTCGAACGATTTTCATTTTGGTTCGAAAACATTTTCTGGAGTTCCTCAGGTCGTTTAAAAAAAAAAAACAATTTACGAAATAGTTTTCGACAGTCCGCTAAACAAGTTTTCAGTATTCTTTTGGAACACCAAAACAAACAAAAAAAGAGGAAACCAAACAAGCCACATACTCCTATTTCTGCTGTGACCTAGAGGATGCTGGTCATGGGAGTGCAGCTAGACTAATGCTAGATGAATTCCATGTTGGAGAGATTGATCAATCCCCAACGCCACAAAAAAATAACATATGCAATTCCAAAGCAAAACTCGGGACAACGAGGAAAAGTCATCGGACTTCACCACCCTCCTCCTCCGGCCAGTTCCTCGTCGCCCCACATATGTTTGCGTTTCATATGCCTATGTGAATTTTTCAGTACAAACAATCATGTCGTATGCAGTGAAAGTTTTCCTTTTGCTTTGTGACACTGTTTGAGAAAAATGTAAAGTGAAAACATTGGAATAGACTGGCATTCTTTTCATAAAAACGAAGGTTGTATCTAGCACACAAGGCTCTCATTTAGTATATCGTGATTTTAAAGAGATGCTAGTAGGTAGACAGTCTTACTCTCTCATTTTCTCGTGAAGAGGAGAATGTTCAGGACTCAAATGTACGACACTGGGCGATCGCGAGTAGCACTTGGCGGTGCGACAGGTCACATTAAGTTGATTTCGAAAATTACAGGTTCTCCCATAGCAATAAAGGGAGCAGCATCTTTTCAATTAGCCACTCAGAAAATTCCCATGTCCCTTTAAATCTTTTATGGACCCTCACACGGTACAAATGTCTATTGTCTTTCAACTCTAGCACAGCAGCCCTCTTTTGTCCAGCCACTTATTTTGAATTCGATGGCTCGTTTGATTTGATGGAATCAAATTGTGAGACTTGGAATGAACCCTGTCTTAACTTAAAGAACACGTGTAACGACCCAATTTGCAGTATCTCGTTCCTGTAATAATCCTTGTCAAATAGTATCTCATGAACGAAAATTCCAATTACACGGTAAGCTAGCATAGCTAAATGATGTACAATCTTCGAATTTTTTTCATCATAAAGCTTTTGACATTGCAGGTTACGAAATAAGGCTCAAGGTCCCATGTACCCCAATTTTTGTGTGTACCCATCATCCAAGTGGACGTTCTCAGTCGTATGATCATGTGAAAATCTCACAACTTGAGGACGTTCAAGTACGATCTTGCAGCTGAGAATCACTTAGTACATCACAACAAGGACACAAAGGACCACTAGTCGAAACATGAGTCCATCTACCCAACCCAATTGATTGGAACAAATGACCGGTCCAATTTGGTTTGGCTTGGTTTCTCCGTTCCGTAAAAGGAACTCCAATAACATAAATAAAAAGGACCCTTGTTTCCCCTTTCATTTCATTTCTTTCAGTTTCAATACCACCTTGTGCACATCCTTTGAAGTTCTGCAAAACCAATACAAAAACCAAACTGGTTGTCATCATCAAAGCAGACTAGATTTCTTGGGACCACTAGGAATACGACATGCTGGCCCAAAGCACACATAATTACACACCCACGGGTTTGCCCCAGTGGTTCGGGCGGATACTTAGACTTTGGGAGTACTCCTCAAGGTCTGGGATTCGATTTCCCATGCATCGGGTGAGTATCTTGAAGTAACTGGGGGCTGTGACTGGTGCAGCCGCACTAGCTCCTCCAGAGGTTTGGGTTACGCTGTCAGATCTATTTAGTGGCCTGACTGTAAGGCTATTCTTCTGTTATCAAAAAGAAAAAAAAAACACACATATAATTTGTGCATGCCATGTTACTGGATGTCCCTGTGTTCTTTCAATGGTAGCTCTCAAGAAAGCAACCGAAGGAGAGACAGTCTCTGTGTTTCAGGACTGATCCCATTTATCACTTACCCACAAATCAGGCAACCAAATGGTGACTAATTCCCAACCCTACAAAAGGAACCAAACATGGAGTTGAATCGTGTCACGTACCGTTTGATAAAATACTGTAAAAAGAAGTATGCAAGCTCGTTAATTATCATTCTCCCCGTAGGAGTAGAATTGAATTTCCGAAAAGAACCAGAAAAACGTAGGAGTAGATCGTACCACCATTTGATTCTACTCCATATAGGAGTATTTGTCACAATTAGCACAAGAAGATTGTTTCCTCAAATCATTTGTATAGACTTATGTTTGTTTGACCCGGTGTTTTCGTAAACTTTTGATCGACAATATACGAAAGTACCAATTCAGGCACGCACGTGGTTTAACGGCCAATACTACATGAAAACACCAATACAACGATGATGGATACAGGGGATTTGAGCTCGTTAATTATCATTCTAAGATCGGACATTTTGACCTATAAGTTTTTGCTTTACCAAGTTGAGTTTTCACCAACTTAACAAGCAATTGATCCTGAGGCTCAAAGAATACTCCATTTGTGGAGATCTCTGACTGCTATAAAACAGTACTAATTAACTTTTAATCCCAACTATTGCTGGTACTAATTCCACTGGTTTAGTAACAAAGGGTTTGGAAATCCCAAGGGTTTTGCCAAATAGACATAAGAAAATAAATAAGTGTTTGTTCTCTATTAAGTTACATGTTCTAGCCTCACGTTGTCAGCCAAACATTTCATATCTTGGGGCACGGTAGTTAACTTTATGTCCCGACACTAATCAAGATACGCGTAAACTGACTCGAACATCCGATTATGACAAGGGAAAACAAATGGTTTCGACTCTCGAAATTCTTGCACTCATTTGATATGGTGAGACAAGGCACTGTACATATATAGTGACAAGTGTACCACAATTTCAAGATTCGCCTGCACTTTAGTCAAACAGGTTTTTTACATGGTTAAAGTGTTAGTAAGACAGTCAAAAAGCACACTCAACATGGGGAACAATAAAATTCTTGATAGAGCCCTCTAATTGGTAAGAAATCAATCAATGAGAGCCATGTCTGAATGTAGAAAAAGGTCATTGGGACTTTAAGATTCCTCAAATTCGTCTAAAACCCACTTGAGTTGGCCCCACCATCTCTCTAAACACCATCAGTTCTTCCCCCCACCCACCCACTCCCTAATTTCTATGTTAGTGGATTGCTTTGCTTCAAGCTATGCACTTGGTTGATTCTCATTTATGACCGGATGTTCGAGTTAACTTATGCACACCTCAATTAATTCCGGAGCCATAAAATTAAAGATCGGACAAATTCTCCAGTGGTCCTAAGGTTCGAAATGCTTAGCCTTCATTGAACTCAGGCATGCAATCTCGTAAAAGACAAGCACTCGGCCAAACCCCTCAGGTTTATGCACTTAGTTGTTCTCACACTAGTCTGAGAAAAACCAGGAGACACATCCACTGCAGCAATGTTAATGGAGGAGTTTTTTTTTTCATGCACCTAATGATTCCTGAATTCTGCTCCTCTTTATTTTCTGGTGAGAAATGAGAATATTTCTTTCATTAAAACTGGAGATATCAATTTCCTGCTAAAAGAAAAAAGAAGGCTGGCAAACTAATCCATAATATTCATCGTAATAACATGAATTTCGTAAATAAACCAGCAAGACTGTCTTTATAATATTTCCAACAAGAATTAGAATACCTTAAATACCACCACCATAAAGCATGTACATATGACCACCAATGCTATGAATCCCTATTTTCAAAATTTAATAATTCAGTAGTCGTAAAAATATTAACCAGACGTAAATGACAACTGCTAGATATTATCACATCAAGCATTGTGGTTCGATCTCGAGTCTTAGGAACCAATCATTCCTCCATAAAAAATAGTGAGAATAAACATGTTTACCTACCAATTTTTATTCCTTCTTTGTTGTGTGATGTTCTGATCAAATCCTCTCTCAGAACAAAAATTTTCAGCATGTTGATTAACCAAATGCTTCAACTTCTCAGCAGTTTTATTTCAACATGTTGTGTGATGTTGAGATCAAATGCTCAGCACCGCTGGATTCGGGGTTGGTGCTGTGCAGCTGAGCAGCACCGTGCTGCACGGTTGGAATGACGTTCGTTCGGTAATCCAACGGTTCAAATCTTATCTCGGCAATGAACGGCACAGATGCACCATGGGTGGAGATAAGATTTGAATCGTTAGATTGCCGAACGGACAACATCTAAACCGCGTAGCACGGTGCTGTGCGGTAGCTACACATCACCAATCCCCAGTGGCAGCGGTGCTGCCAAGTACCCCTGCTACCCTTGCTTGGTAGCACCTCCCATTCCCAGGTCCACAACCCTCAAAACTCCCACACAACATTTTTCTCATACTTGCATCATTCAAATCTACCATGAAGAACCAAAATAAGACTTTCTCGAAATCTTCAATCTGTCCAAAACCATTCTCTTATCTTTCCCCTTTTCAAGCATTTCCTATGCCTGACAAGCTTGCAGTTGTCCCATTCGAAAGGGTAGTTCCATAAAGTCTAAAATAGTGTTTAACCAGACAAGATAAATGGTGGTGCCAAGATTCTTCTATGCATCGACCAACAAAGCAATCCCACCACCACCACCGCTACCACTAGTGACATCACCAACCATTCTCACAAGAGGCTAAAATATTAGGACAATGAACAGTAACAGCCTCATCTCTCGGTGAATGGCCAGTACCACCCAAAAGTTCATCAAAGGTGCTTTTTAAATCCTATTTTTGGGAGCTTGTATTATGATAGACATTAATGCTGCTCAAGGAGAAAGCTAAAACCATCATAATGTGAACGAAATTACTACTGTAGCATTTTCTCTTTCTTTTCCCTTGGGTTGTTTTCCCTCGCAGGACTGCTGAAAGTACAATATGTCATCACTTGCGCGGTACTTCTTGCTAATAAGTTACTGCAATACACACTACGTGGGTCACCCCTTATCTCTCACAACTTAACGAAAGTGTTTGTTGACGTCCTAACCGTAGAAGTTGTCATTACATGATTTGTTTGAAAGTATAATGTGAAAACACCACATGGTATTCCGGAACTGTCAACAATTACTCTTCCCGAACAGAAAACAAGCTAGTACATACTCCGAAGAAACGAAAAAGCTAAGGCGGGTTTGGCTCAAATCGCCTATTTGTGATTCTTTTCAATAAATAAGAAATGAGCAAAACCAGTATAAGGATTTATCGGTTGACTTCCACTTTCGTATTTGCTTACTGCTTGTTGGCTTTCTTCAGTAAGCAGTTGCTATGTAACCCAGGAGGTACCAAGCAATAAGCAAATAAACACTAGTACAACCAAACTAGCCCTATGAACTAGCTAGCTCCAAGCGTGCAACAAACAAGTTGATTGCCTCGCATGAAGATGAACAGGCCAAAGATCAACTGAGAATCCTATACAAAAGATGAGATGAGAGGGGACAAAGACAAACACGGGGGGAAATGGGTCAATTTTATTGCAAAGATTCCATCAGTACAGGTATAGACCTCAAGAGGGGAGGACAATACAGGACACAGGCAAAAAACCAAAAAACCTAAGTAAAATTTTTGTACCACCAAAACACTGAACTGACCTAGTTCATTGAACCCTAACCCTATTTCCCTTCCCCTCTGGGTCAGATGATCCGTTAGACAAAGAACCCTTGTTCTATTTGTTGTGTTAATCACAAGCTTTGTTATTGTACAGATCATTAGTCTACACTTAGACAGCCCTACTTTCTTTACAAGTAAAGAAAAGTGATGGGAGATGGATAATACCACCATCACTGCAGAAAACAACAACGATTCATGCAACCGAGAATACGGAACACCTAAGGATTCAGCTTTCCCCATTCGAAACGTCCTGGCAGCGGCTTATCGTTCACGGGATCCAGCTTTGCCCATTCGAAACGTCCTGGCAGCGGCTTATCGTTCACGGGATCGAAGTTGTACCTGAAAAGGAAATTCATTTGGGAGACATGAAACAAACGGATGGCAAAAACATGTGAAATCCACAATTCGTATTTTTCTGCCCAATACCCGTGTCCGACAGACAGTGCCGGCCCCGATATTTAGGTTGTCCAAGTCTGACCTCATGCTTGGTTGCCCACTTAATATTAAGTTACAAAAAATAGAAAGACATACAAGTCAAAAAAAAAAAATCAATGTTACATTTTGCTTTTAACTAAGCTTGAATTACATCAAAAAATCAAAGTCAAAATACAACTCCAGTTATGTTGCTTTATGATTACCACGATCTGATTCAAAGTAAACAACTTTTCCTTGCATTTCTTTGAAACAACTTCTTTGATTAGTCATTGTACTTTAACTTATTCATGTACTCATTTTTAATTGAGATCACAGCGAACCAGCAAATCTACTAAATCTCTCGTGTGACATGGATGTCCGAATGTAAGTTTCTATCTACTTCAACTAAGAAAAACTGCTTTCCGCTGAAGCAACTGCAACAGGAATATTCAACTATATTCGATAAGCAATCACATATCATTTGAAAACTACCATCTTCCCAATAAAATGTTATAATCACAGAATTGAAAAACACATCTGAACAAAATTTGAACAACTTAATTACACTTAACTCTCAAAAATTAAAGAAGTAAAAATTCTTTTTTTGCTTCTTTAAAATTAAATGTGTAAAATTTATCAATATAGACATTTTAATGTCTATATGAGGTATTATAATCAAAAGGAACATGAAAGTAAAATAGTTTGACCAAAACATAATAAGTTTAATAAACCCTTTAACTTTTAATAGTAGTAGAAATCACATGAACAAATTAAATGAAAAGAAGTAATAGTAAGAGGCTTAACAAATTTAAAAAAAGAAGATATCTTATGGAAAGACAAAGATGAAGGGGCTCCTAGGGAGGATCAAAAAACAGGTTAGGAGGCTAGCTTGCTACAACTCGAACCCACCCATTTTCAATGGAGAAAGATAGCCTCACCGCGGGGCCAAAGACCACATTTGTTTTTTATGGACTAACTTTTATATTTATTACGTACTTCATGGTTAAATTTTTTTTTGGTTGCCCCGTGGTGGGGGGTTGCCCAAGCCCAAGGACTTGTTGGGCTCACCTCAGGCCGGCCCTGCCGACAGATATAAAATGGGTATGGGTGCGGGATATGTGTCTTACACCAGTACCCAATTTAGAAACTTGAATTCACGTTAGCTACAAAAGAAAATTTATAGCCTTCCACACAGATCAAAGATACAAATTCCAAAATAAATCCGTTTCCCATTATATGAAAGAAATAAGTGTTCAGGACTGCCCCATACCCATATCCAACTTTTGGACATATATCCCTTTTCCCAAAAGCAATTAAGTTTAAAAAGGCCCGACACTTGGAAACACAACACCCATACTCGAATCCATGTAACACAGAAGGATTTTTTTTAGAGGAAACAAAAACATACTTGTCCATAAATTGCTTTTGTTGCTGTTCTTCTGGACCGGAGAAGAAATTGTCCATTTCGCGGGCCGTTGGGATGTGGCTTGGCATGGAATTCTGCACTCCCCCGCTGACCGCAGTTGAGCAGGTAGGCCTAGTGGTAGAACCAGGGGTTCTGATGCTCTCTGGATCTCTTATCAAACTGCACGGTGTGCTCTCCCTGGTACTCCTGTCACAGATAAGATGCATTTCCCTTTACAAACAAACAGTCACAAGCCATGCATGTTGCAAAAATAGATATACAGGAGATATACAGGCCGTGGTGTTTGCCGGGACTAATCGTAAATGAATATAAATCTCACTGGATATACAATTCCACCCGATTTACAGCGGATTAAAAATCTCACCTCCCAATAGTTTTGTACAATATTTTCAATCCGGGTCTTAAGTATAGGAATAAAACCACCAGATATTTGATCTGGATGTAGACAAACGGCTCCATACGTATGTGTAAATGAGACTGGTACTAAACCTTATGCAACTAACAATTTTATGTGGAAAGGAATTCAAGGCCATCAGGAGCCTGTCAGTGCACTTTAAGGTGAAAGCTTTTTCATTTTCATGGTTATGACAGAGGCGTTATCTTTCCATCTCTGATCCACTGCTGCAATTTTATCTAAGAGAACCCCACGATATATATATATACAAGATAAAACGGAGGAAAAGGGGCCCTACCAATCATTCAGAAGCTTTGCAATTTTAAGACACCAATACAACAAATGCATTGAACATTCAGTTAAAGAGAAGAGAAGCCTTTTCTCCAGCTACAAAATTATTCAATCACCAAGATACCACAAATAATGCTGGAAGTGTGGTAACATAGACATACAGATAGCAAGAATAAGGTTCTATTTCCTTGGAAAATAACATCATGACCCTGGAGAACACTAAAACAATGACAACCAACAAAACCCATAATGTATAAGAATTTTTTCCTCTTTTGTTTTGGGTTCAACGGCCAGGGGTATCCTAGCCAGCATACGCACACATCAACTATTTCCCTCCCCGGTCCAATCAGAGGCAGGCGGCCATCCGCGTTGGGTAGGGGATTCACAATAGATTTCTCTCTTGCGGCCAGGCCCCAAGAGGTTGCCAAATTTCGAACTCGGATGTTTGGGCTTACAGTTCATCCTTATCCCTGTAGCCACTTGAGCTACCCATTGGGGTTTACAAGAATTTTCTTAAAACACAATAATGCATGAAAGTAAGAAACCATGAGGAAAGAACAGTTGAAGATAGTGACGCAAATGACAGCTTCAAACAGTTCAGAAATAGCTCAAACAGTGACAAGGCATATTAAAGGATGCTGAATTGTCACTGTTAGCCACTGGGCTCTAGCCCAGTTGCACCTCCTAGTCCTCCCCTTGTAGGTTGCCAAGGTTCAAGCCCCGTCGTGGGCATTTGGGGTTTCCGTTTTCTCGTGGACTAACCTACTAACTCTCCCACTAACCCCCGATAATGTATACAATCTTGCCCAAAAAAAAAAAAAAATGGTCGCGGTTATGTAAATGCTTCCAACAGCCTTTCATACTAAAAAAATCGCGTCAAGTAGTACATGACAATGAATAGCCAATAGAACTCGAGGTTGGTGAGTGATTTATGTATCATTATGAAGTTAGAACTACAAAAAGATTATTAACCACGGCATTCAAAAAAAAAGTGGAAAATAGAATAGAATATTAAGAATATGCTAAGGGGAAAAAAGAATAAAATCGAAAACGAATCTGGCCCGTTTGGTTTGCGCGTCTTTAATTGTCTGATTTGCTTATTTTCGGTTTAAATCTAGACACGATTCAACCCAAGATAGGACGATAAGACAGTAAAACGAGATAATCAAACAGGCCTTCAACCCCACCTTTACACACCAGAAGGTAAAAAGTAAAAAAATATTTAAAAAATATTTATTGGGTAATTGAATGCTATTTTTAAGAGACCAACCCCTAAGAAATTAAAAAAGGGCAAAAGTAAAGAACAAAACGGATTTGTTTTTAGGCAACAGAAACAGAGGACATAAATTCAGGCTAAATAGGGAAATGGGGAAAAAAAAAAAAAACCCTCATATTCACGTCACTAGCCCATAGAATAGCTGAGCAAAATTTGCAGAAGGGTGACCTAATTGACAACGAAGGAGTTTTTACACTGTATCAAACAACCCCACAAATGGTACCTACACCCACACATGCAGACTCAAAGACAAGAGAAACCCAAGATTGGTTTCATTTTCCTTCATTTTCAGAGGGACCAAACAGCGAACGCAAAAAAAGCCCGCAAATTTAGGACAAAACCAAAGGGGACGGGGAAAGAAAAAAAAAAAAGATGCTAGAACACAAATTTAAAACACAACTGCATCAAAATTTCATCCGAGAAATCGATAGAACGGTTCTGGATGCAGTTGTTCCTAGACTTTCGGATGCCAAAAAAATAAAATAAAACCCACCCACCTCAAACCACCAAGAACAAGAAGAACCCTTAATTTGTTTTTGACACCATAACTCCAAAAGGACCAAAACAGGTATTCTGACTTTGATTGTGCCTCTTTTCACATTTTCTCAGCAAACAAACGAGGAAAAGAAAACCTTTTTACTTTGCAAGAAACCGAAATGGCAAAAACAAAAAACAAATGCAAAACCCACTTTCAAACCAACAAAAAAATTCCACCAGGCCTGAAAAATTTGTCGGAAAAGCCATGCATGTGAATATCACTTTTCTAAATTTTCTCCGAAGCCAAACAGAACATAAAAAGACCCTCTCAAGTTTAAGAAACAAGGCAAAAACAAAAGAAAAGAACTAGTAATTTTTTTCACCCCAAAGCACAAATTGATCCTTAGATTCTGGCCCTTTTTCACTTTTTCTCAGCAAACAAAACAGGCCCAAGAATACCCTTTTACTGTTAAACAGAGAAAACAGAACACAAAAAAATAAATAACTAGCTAAAGGAAAAAAGAAAAGGAAAAAAAAAAAAACTAGTTAAAGGAAAACCCACCTTTCTCTACCTTCAAATTCCAACACATTCTCTCCACAAGAAGCCTCACCACCACCTCCACCACCCAAATCACCATTCTTGTTTTCTTGAAAACTCTCTTCCAATTTCTCTATCCCCAAATTACCCCCCTCATCATTCACAAATTCCGACCCCACACCCAATCTTGATTTTCTCGAATTAGGGTTTGGGCTTAAGACAGGAGTTTGTTTAGGGCCCTGTTGTTGTTGTTGTTTCTGTCTCTTGGAATGATCAATTGGGGGCTTTTCGAGTCTTCTGCTCCTCAGCTGCAGATAAGACCCTCCGGCGGCGACGGTGGTGGCGGTGGCCGGCGCCGGCGATGATTTCTGGAGCCGTTGCAAAGCTAGGGTTCTGGCTCGGGTTCGGACGCCGAGAGAGGACTGGGCGACTTCCATTAGCGCCACGTCGGCTGCTGTCTTTGCTTTCCTCAGGTACTTGCCCATCTACCAGCTTTGGATGTGAGAGAGGGAGAGAGAGAGACAGAGAGAGAAATGGAAGATTGGATGAGAGAGAGAGAGAGAGAGAGAGAGAGGGAGAGAGTAGGAGGAAGAGGGGGGATATGGGTTTTTGTTTGTGGGTTTGTGTTTTTTGTCAAGAAAGGGAGAAGGAGGTGACTGATACCCTCAAGTTTTATTCCCAACCCGGACCCCGGTGGGGCCGGATTCGGGGTGGGCCCCATTTTACAATATGTGCGCAATTGTTGTACAAACCGACTTTCTGGTTTTTTTGGTAATAAAAGTGGTTTCGGGTCAATTTGCGCGTATTACAGTACTAATCTCTCTAGTCTCTGCCAGCCTTTACTAACCCAAAGAGTCTTTACACATGGGGTGGCCCTAAGGGCTTTTCGCGCAGAAAAATCGAACTTGGGACCTTGAGACGAGAGAAAAATGTCCTTGGAAAAAAATATTTATCGGACTTCGTTTTAACTACTCCTATGAACGAATCGCGTTTTGCACGAGAAAATAAGCAAAATATGTGTTAAATTGTTAACTATCAATTTTTTTCTTATACAAACACGATTACTTTTTTTATCAGACAAATTTCAATTAAAGTAATTTTGGCGTGGATATTGTTCTCGATGAGTTCTACAAAATAAATTATTCTGATAATTTTTTGAGTTAGAATGGAACCCAAAAAAATTACGTAGGCTATATTCTTGTAAACTTATTTGTCCAGATCTAATTTCGGTAATTTTTACTTTTTGTAACTCAAAAAAAAACAAGAAAAAAAAACACATTTCATTCCATGCATACATACATACATGAAATTCTATTGATTTTTTTGGAAGATGCCAAATTTTAAACCATTTTGTTGTGAACAACAGTCAATGGGTACTCAATGCAACTAATCTATATTGAAGAAAAACCCTTTTTAATCGAGTATAAAAAAATAGTGCGAAAATCTCTAGATGAGTCAACTAAGGCCATCCACAGTGGTATAATCAAATGTCAATTATTTTTAAAGTTAATAATATTGGTGCAAAAGATTACTCACAATGGTATAATCAAACTTAGCAACATCCTTAGAAATAATCAAATTTTGGACTTTGGATAACCAAAACTAACAATCTTTTTCAATAATCAAAATTTGTGGATCCTACACCACATAAGTTAACTAGTTCCAAAATTTGTATACACACGTGTTTCAACTAGTATTTTCTTCTTCCCTTCTTCGCCCACTCTTTTTTTTTTTGGTTAAAAAAATAAAATTGAAGAATAAAAATTTTATGTAGCCAAGCTTTTTTGCTACTCTATATCTTTTTCACTTCGCCAACAAACTATTTCTCTTTCTTTTCCTCCAAAAGTGAAACTCATATCTCTCGATCATCTATAATTCAATCCATCGTCGCCGAATTAAGGTGTTTCACTCTTCTTTCCTGTTTCTTCTACCCACCCCCAAAAAAAAGAAGATGAAAAAATCATAATATGAGGCAAGGAAGTCACCGATTTTTTTTTCAGAATTAAAGAAAGGGAATCGATAAATTTTAACTCATAAAAACGTAAATGGAGGGAAGTGAATGACGGAAAACAGGGGGAGAGAGAATGAAATTGTAGTGGACCCCATATTTTGATTATAGACTAGAAGTGGTCATAATGAAGCTTAACATTATTAAGCTTAGCAACCTCTTAAGTGAATAATCAAAAGCTGATGTGTCAACTTTTAATTATCCTTTTTTGATTATACCACTGTGGATGGCCTAATACGTAATGAACGAAACCGCTTTCTAAGATGGAGAGAAACGCTGTAGGGTGAGTTCGGGCCACAATCCTAATTCTCAAAAAATTCTAAATTTATAAATTAATTAGGTGTAACCGATAGAAATGTATGCTCTATTGTAAGCCAAATCATAATTATACAAAATTTTGAAATTTTAAAGATTCTTGCATTAAGTAATTGTAAATGGAAGCTTTCACATTTATAAGCAATATTAAGTATGGTTCATGTTTAATTATAAAAAAACTTGACCTCTATATGGTAAGTAGTAATTAATCAAGCTCTAATCTTTATTGCTCATAAAA
This sequence comes from Rhododendron ovatum, assembly GCA_019656835.1. NCBI lineage: Eukaryota > Viridiplantae > Streptophyta > Magnoliopsida > Ericales > Ericaceae > Rhododendron > Rhododendron ovatum. The sequence continues at coordinate 9,008,138 of CM033798.1, read as the reverse complement.
AAAATAATTTTTTTCCAAAGCATATCATGAGTGCCCATAATTATTACTCTTTTTGCTTTGGAAAATCTACAACGCAGATATGGTCATATCCAAAGTGCTCGTGTGAGTTTTTTTTTTGAAGATCTGGTCTTACCCTTGTACATACTGTTAAAAGAGTTTTGTTTTGGAAATTCGTTAAAATAATAATAATAATTCATCACTCAACCTAAATCTTTCCCTTTTTTTTGGTTTCCGCCACGAATTTTTGGTTTTGTTTTAATTCAAAAAAAAAATCACGTTTGTTAATTTTGCGACAAACTTTTATGTATTAGGCCCCGTTCCAGAACACCTTCTTAAAAAATAAGTACTTATTTTACATTTTCAAACTCAAAAATAATATAAATAAAAAATAATTTTTTAATTTTTTTGCATCGTATTAAAGATCTCAATGAAAACTATCAAACAGGATCTATATTGCATATTTTTAGATTTCAATAAGCTTATAATTTTTGAGCTTGAAATTGTCTTCTTAAAAAATAAGGACTTAAAACTCATTCTGAAACGGGGCCTTATGGGTTCATCTTGACGAGAAGAATCAAAAAAGTAAAAAAAAAATTATAAAACTTTTACACAAATGTTTCTAAAAATATCTAAGAAAAACCAAAAAAATTGAACTTTTTTTTGCGTTTTTTTTGAATATTTTTCAAAACACTTGTGTAAAAGTCAATTTTTTTTTACTTTTTCAAATTCTTTCGTTGAGATGAATTAATAATATATAGTAAAAATTTAGCGCAAAAAAAAAAATTGGATTACAAATTTTTTGCTAGGGAAAGTGGAAACGAACCATCACAGGAAATTCAAAACAAACCAAAATTTCTTCAAATCTGATATATCTTCTCGCGATATGAGTAGTAGCCGACTTTTAAAGCTTAATTCACAGAATCACTGGTGTAGTACTGTACAATAGTCAGCCAAGTCATTGGATACCTTCTCTCAGTGGCCACGTGGAAAGTTCTTTACTTATTTATATTTGTTTTTGTTTATTTTTATTTCCATTAGTCTATTTTCAAAAAGAAAAACTCTGTATTCTACAAATTCGGTCCAACGCCGAAGGATGGTTTGCTCACGCGCCACCCTCTCACCCATCAATAGTTAGGTTATGCACTACCTCTATCTCCCGCTCTCAATGCTCATTCTCCGCTCTTGCTACGAGAAAAAATGATTTTTGCGTAAATCCAGGTCCATCGCAAATACTCATGTCGCCCTTGCTAATACCTTTTTCAAAGGCCATGCGACGGCAAATGGGACATTGCGGTTGATGGGGTTTCAAAAGTTTTTTTTTTTTTTTTTGGCATTGACAAGTAGCCGTCGCTAAATATTTGCCACAGTTAAAGCCACTTTAAGCGTCGGCCTTCTTGCGGACGCGAAAGGAAATCTTAGAACTCATCCTTGAAACTTAACAAAGGAGACACAGTTTCAGAATCATCCAAAGAGGAGTTACAGTTTTTTAGAATCACCCTAAGAAGAGATTTTGCATGCATTATTATTTTGTCTATAAAATACTATAAATTAACCTTATCATTCTCATGAAATTAATTCTCTTGAAATTTCTAACCAACGACAACGTAACATAGTAAAAAATACAACTTAGAATTTATTCTTCATAATTTTACCCAAAACATTATTCTGATGCAAAATTTATTGTGCAAATATTATTTGACCACCCATACACAAATTAAAACTGAGTAATTATTCGTGTTATACTATTTCAAAACTTGAATCTAAAATCCTACAGAAAATTAACTTCCAGGTGCCCATTACTCCTACTCCTGTTCTCGCTCATGTGTAACAATTACTTCGAACCTCAAAATTAAGACGCAAACAAACACAATTACGATGGGGTGAGGAAGTTCCAAAGGAAAAAGTTTTAAGAAGAGTGTTTTTCTTTCTTTGATTTTTTTTTATCGGCAAAATGTTTATTGAAAAAACTCTATAAGGGTACATGGAGAAGGGGGCAATCCAAGCAAAGGTTAAAAGAAAATTTCTTTGTTTGATTTTTCTAAGAAGAGAAAGCAAAGTTAAAGTTATCCTATGGAATAAGTTGGAAGTAAGACAACAAATGGGCTCCACAATATAAAATACAGTAGCTTTTATATTTTTTTAAGAAAGGGCTGAAACTATTTTAAAGTGCTGGGAATACCTACATTTTTTTGTTTGTTTTTAAATAAGAGATTAAATTTTGTTCGCAAGTGGTAGAAACGGTGGGTTTTCACTGTAGTCCATTTGTGGATCCCACCACGTGTTTATTATTCTAATTCAAACTGTTCATTTTGTATAGCCTATTAGTGTATTATATTCACGCAAAAAAAAATATCAGTTTGATTATGCAGAAATCCTATTGGTATCGACGGGTACCATAGGGAAAATGTACCGATGGCCACCAGATGGCCGTCTCCGGCCACCGGACGGCCGATCCGATCCGTCCAAAAATTTTAAAAAATAAGACCGAGTGGGCCCTCGCGGGAATCAATGGCATCCGAGGTGTGTAGGGTACTTGATCCGAGCACCCCTTTTTCGTGTATATTTGTATATACGTGTATATACACGAAAAAGGGGTGCTCGGATCAAGTACCCTACACACCTCGGATGCCATTGATTCCTACACAAGCCCACTCGGTTTTATTTTTTAAAATTTTTGGACGGCTCGGATCAGCCGTCCGGTGGCCGGAGACGGCCATCCGGTGGCCATCGGTACATTTTTCCTACGGTACCGTCGGTACCAATAGCACTACTCTTGATTATGTATCAATAAATCAATCAAAAATTGAATTTGTTTATAAAATAGACGATCTGATAGTGTCAAGTTAAACTGTCCATAGCTATCCAATCCATTTTACAAACCAAAGTTTAAATTTTGGTACACCTACTGATGTCCACTAAAGCTAACATTTTGAATGAAAATATTACTTTGCGGGCTCTACAAAATAAACGGTTCAGATCGACAATTAACGTATCGTGGGACCCAAAATAATTGTGGTGGAAAAACCATAGTTTCCGCCGCTAGCGGAAGAAATTTAATCTCATTAAATAATAAACAACCGTTATTTTCTTTTTTATTTGAAGATTGGTTCAAATAGAGATACTGTGAGCATGGAAAATATCAATTGGAGGGAATGGCCTTGGGCACCACCACGTGATATTCAAAGTTTTTTTCATCACATATTTTTGTAGAAAATGATATTAACACTCTAAAAATTAATACAGGCACTCTAAAAAATAAAGAAAAATGGCTTAGAGTTACACTGATTTTGGAGTGTCTGTATCAACTTTTGAAGTGTCAAAAGCATTTCCCATTTTTGTAGTCTTCATTACAAAGAGTGTGGAGCCGACACGTGCATAAGAGTTTGAGACACCGCCACGTGGAGTTGCGGTGCCGCAGGAGCATAGAATAATTACTCGAATTTAATTCTGTCGGTGCCGGACACGAGCTCCACGATATTTAATTACCAAAATCAGACGACCAATCGCCGCGAAAAAGGAATCCAATGCCGATGCCCAGTACAGCATCAAAAAATCGGCGATTTTAAACTTTAATGCTTAGTACTTTTTTTTTCGAAAATTCAAGACACTTAATTAATACTCCTATAAAAAAAACAGCCCATAGTCACGGAAAAGAACCCGGTTGAGGCCGTGGTGACTTTAGTATTCGATGGAACTTCACAGTTAAGCGTGCTCGTCCTGAAAATAGTCTTGGAATGGGTGGCAAATTGAAAAGTTCATGGAGCTTAGCGGCCATATCGGACAATATTGTAACAAGGCTATAGCGGGTCATTACAAAAACATTTAATTTCAAATTTATCTTCTTTTTTTTTTTTTTTTAAGCTCCACTAATCCTGAGAATAAAATCTCAGTGATCACTGGCGGAGGTCCCACTAAAGCCAAAGTCTTGCCTTTCCAAACCTTTTACTCCGAAACAAAATAAACCAAGCATTAGTACGCCTTTTTCTCTGTTTTTTTATCCTCCTTGTTTTATCAAAACACCTTCTCTGGCTGCATTGGTAGTTCGGGATCTCGACTTCTCGATGACAATTCGTACGATGTTTTTTTTGTTGTTGATGCTCAATTCGTACCATGTTTATGGTCACGTAAATAGTAAAATAGCCTCACACCTTGTTTTTCCGAGAATCTCGCTTGTCTTTGACTGCAGATGTGCGGTCCAAGTGATCGCATCCGTCGCATAGTATTTTTAATGGTTCAGATTTGTTTTCAATTTATTATACTGGTAATAAAAGACTTTTATTGGTAAAATATTCAGCAAATCTGAACCATTGATTATCAAAATGAACGGTTCAGATTGAAACGCACAACCTTGACCTCAGATAAGCTAGATCCAAGAATCAGGCAATTGGTAGGGTGAGGGCATATATAAGTATTTAAGGCTCCGTTCCGGAATGTGAAATAAGTACTTATTTTTTAAAAAGTCAATTTCAAGCTAAAAAATGATAGGCTTATTGAAATATAAAAATATACAATATGGATTTTGTTTGAAAGATCTCATTGAGATCTTTAATACGGTGCAAAAAAAAATTAAAAAAATATTTTTTATTTACATTATTTTTTAGTTTGAAAATATGAAATAAATACTTATTTTTTTAGAAGGTGTTCTGGAACGGGCTCTAAGACCTTTCTTGTGAGCGCTCTTGTTTATCTTTTTTGATTGTGCATTTCTCCCTTTTTTGGGATTTTCGGGGCCAATTCAAGAACCAATCATGCAAAAAAACGGAGTATTTTGCAAAAGGAAGATGTTATGGTATCCCATCTCTTGTCTGGGAGATACCCGACAAAAATAGCATAACCCAAACACACATGGCATAACACGTTATGTCATTTTTCAAAAATGGCATAACACTTTTTAAAAATAGCATAACACATTACGTCATTTTTCAAAAAAGTTCAAAAATAGCAAAATAACTCACACAAACAGGCATAACACTACGATGTTCTCCAGACAAGGTTACTATTCATTTGTTACGGTGTCTCCTCAAATGGCATAACAACTCACACAAATGAGCATAACAAGAGGCGTAACGGGACATAACGGGGGGACAGGGAATATCAAGTCGTTCCCTTTTGCAAAATGAAGTCGGGAATGTAAAATTCAAAAAACAATTGGCTCCCAAACACTTAGGAAAAACTTGAAAAGTTGGCCTAACAAGTACGTAATTCAATGCGCATGCTAAGCTTAAACAAACCGTCCACTATTAATGCCAAGTTAGCTTCGTCAGCTGATGCGTCAGTTTTTAACCATTTTCTTTGACCAATTTTCGTTCGTAGACTTCCAAAAATTCAACAATTTGATTCTTTGGGAATTTCGAGTAGTTGGTACGATTTTTCCAACAAATTTATAATTCTTATACATATATAATCTTTCATACTCTTGGAGTGGCGTGTAATAATGTACATGCCCGAGTTTACTTTAGTTTTAATTTTTCAGCACATCGAACGTGTTGCGCACCCGCACGTGAATACGCACGTGTTATTTGAATATTTGGGCTAATCCCGATTATAATGTCGAGTGCAAATAAACGTATTTAATGGGATTTAGGAAACCAATGACACGATATAGACGGACATTTGAAAAAAGTGTTGAATACATCAAAACGGAACAAAGATATACAGTATTATACTCTTTGGTTTTATTCAATTCCTCAAATTCAGTGTATATATTGCAATTCCCTGCATAGGATTAAAAGTGTATATATTGCAATTCCCTGCATAGGATTAAAAATGTTTAAGACACTGGTATTCGGATACAGATATACCCGTAGGCCGTTGAGAGTAGACGCGTATGACAGTATGAGATCACATGCATCGAATGACTATTGACATATTTTCTTCGAACTTGTGTGTTGAATGTATGTGTGTCTAGTACTATCGTATCGTTGGGTTGTACATTAAACTAATAGTAAAATGTACCATCACCACCACCACCGGCACGGCCACGAACTAAACCAAAGAGAAGTGTGTAAAAACCCTTTTTTCCTTATTGAAAATGTTAAAATTAAAAAAAAAGAGTGTCTAGGAATATCATATCGTTACGTTTTTATCACTTATTAAAACTACAAGGTCCCGTGGCAAAAACAAAAAACAAAAAAAAAACTACAAGAGGTCTTTCACATTTTTAAGAGGTGAATCTCGTTAACTAAATCAAACGAGAGAATAAAGATGATTATTTACCGGTTAAATAGTTGAAACCCAACAAAAATCCGAATACATGTGTTACAAATTAATACTACCAATTTGTTTTCTACTTCTACATTTAAATGCTCAAATGAAACCTTGCTATGCTCCGGGCCAATTTGGGGATGGTGCTGTGAAGTGGTGTGCGCAGCATCGTGCTGCACATGCATCTCCGAGCCGTCAAATCGTGCATCCGACGGCTCGGATCTCATCTCAGCAATGAACGACTCTCGATCGTTGGATGCCGATATGAGATCCGAGCTGTCGGATACACGATCCGACGATTCGGAGGTGTACAACACGGTGCTGTGCACCTCATTGGACAGCACCAACCTAAAGTCTGCTCTTGGCAAAGGAATCCTTTACCTACTCAACTCTTCTACAATTTTCCCCTTCCTATAACTCTTTTTTTTTTTTTTTCACGAACAATATAATCCCATTTATATATAACTTAAAGATAGTACAACCATATTCACTTAGCATCCAATACAAGATCAAAAGCAAAATGAAAAAACTATATATAGTGGCAAAGGCATTTATTATTCTTATCGGGAGCTAAGTCACATAATTTCTGTGCGTGCTTGAGAAAGTGCGTGTGCAAGTGTGGAAGCGTTTTCGAAACACATTCTGAACTACAAAAATTCGAGAGAGCGAGAATTGAGAATACGAGCACAGTGCAAGAATCAAAGGAGGATTGGAAGTAGTAGATAAAAACAAACATAGAATATAAACACACGTGAGCATGTATTATTAAGTTTAAAGATTCCCCTCATTCCAATTTACATACTGTAGTTTTTTTTATGTCACTCATGTTGGTAGGGAGTAAATGATTTTGTTCTATTATGCAATATGAAACTGTCCATTTAGGAGAAACTATGGATACAGATGAACAGACGTGCACATATGGATGTCATATGGTAGCGTGGACAGGGATATGCATCACTGGGGCACTATAAAAGTAAAAAATCCAGCGATAGCCAACTCCTAACAACATTCCACCGACTCAAGACTTGATGGTTGTTGGCGATGTGGTGTGATTTTGTGTTGGTTGTTACATCATGTTAGGAAGGAGAGTTTTTAGGTTTTGGAGTACAGAGTACTATTTATTTCACCCATGCACCTAAATACTAGGCGAACATTACTCATTGTCCATACTGGATGAAAATTACTCACTTTTTGAAAAATTCGTGCCGAATCTTTACTTCGATGATCACATACATTGATTTTGTGGGTCTTATTTTTGTAACATTTCAAACAAGTCATTCTGCATTTAGTCGAATAACATGTGCATGGTAAACTAAATTAAAATTTAAAAAAAAAAAAGTGCAGTGGGGCCATGCCCCCGGTGGTCCTAGATTGGCTCCGTCACTGATGTCATAGATGAAAATGGGTTCTTTGATTTAGGATTAATATAAAATGTATTCAAATAAAATAAAAAAACACACTCCAAATTGATTACTCAGCAAGTACACTAAAAAAAATTGGGAAAACTAATTATTGGACGAAGTGGGCCTCTACAAATAAATTGAGAATTAAAGTTCCCAACTTAGAAAATTCCATCAGAGTGCATAGTATCCGGTCTACAACAGGTGACATGAATAATCTCAAAGCGTATATTTGGCTTAAAAAGATACTCTCAGTTCACGAATTCATCTATAATATTTATTGATACACGCAAGGTATGCGGTAGTCCGTGGTAGTAATATTTTCCGAAAAAGCTTGTCAGGTTTTGTCGTTACTCATAGAAGATGAAATTAACCACTTTCATTTTCTTTTCTTTTGAGAAATTAAGATTCACTTATATCTGAATATTTAGGCTTAGCAATTTTCATGGTGGAACAACAAAAAACAAGTGACAGGACTTAAAAATGGGCCCATGTAAGGCCCACTACTCGGATCAGGTACAGATCTTCAAATGGGCCCATGCAAGGCTTTTTAATGGCCCAGCATTACTCGGGTCAGTGACAGGTTCAAAATGGACCTATCGGAGGCCCTTTTTAGTGGCCCAATTAATTGTCCTCGCAATGAAATCTTCCTTTTTATTGTAGCGTCAATTCATCATCATATAAGAATATTCTTTTTTTTTTTGGAAAATGACGGCTTAAGACGTGTTTTGATAATTAATACCAGCTAATGACAAATTAAGAACATTTATTAATGCTAAAAATATTTTTGGCGGGTATTAATTATCAAAATCCGTCATTGACCGTTATTTTTCCTTTTTTTTTTTTTTACTATAAGCCCTAGAAGAATATGAATATCTGAATTAAATTTGTACATAAAGCCCTCAACATACTAAGCCGAAATGATAGCCCAGTAAAAAAAGAAATATTACCTAAACAAATGACCCATGACGGCATGACTCATGAGAGATATTCAATTCTTTGCGGCAGTGATTAACCCAGCCTCTGACATCTCGATCTGGTATGAAAATGTATAAGGGTGCTCAATTGAACTAGTCTCAATTAATTTTTCTCTTGATATCATAAACATAACGTGTTTGACAATTCGTATTGTTAGGGTAAAACGAGGAGGAAGCTTGAAAGATCTTTAACCGGGCCAAAAAGATTTCCAAAACGTAAAACGATGCATTTTAGAAAAGCGAGTTATTCTTACAAGAATGATGACATAGTTCTTGTTTCGCTAAGACCAAGACCACAGAGTATAAAAAACCAATTTCCCTGCAATTTTTTTACTAGTGTTTAGTTACTGAGATAATTGATTTTTTTTTTTTCATTTCATCATTTCTCGTCTTTTTCGTACAAACTGAACGGGTCCTTAAACAGAGTAACGTATTCCACAATTCCATGACTCTTTTGAAACAGAAAGTCCGATCCACCCCACGTATTTTGGAGCCCACTCTGGACCTCAAAAAAATACAGAAAAATATTCATAAATTTTAAAATAATATTTTACGGGATCCTGTAAAAAATCAGCTCTAACGGATATCAGTAGGTATGTTTTTCGGAATTCGTAGGAATGAAACTGTTTAGTTTTCCAGTTTCGTCCCTACAAATTCAAAAAATATATCTACCGATATCCGTTGGAGCTGATTTTTTATAGGGTTCCGTAAAATATTATTTTAAAATTTATGAATATTTTTCTGTATTTTTTTGAGACCCGGAGTGGGCCCCAAAAGAAGTGCGGTGGACGGTCACCGCGAATTTCATACGGTGAGTGTAGTCCTGCTCCTTTTGAAATAGTCTAGTCTTAAAACATGGCATTGGAACTCAAAAAACGGTAGCTAATCTTAAAGACATACAAAGTACTTTTCAATATTACACTTCCAATATCTCTCAATTAAGACCTTGAGAATACAAAAATAATTACTCCACCAAAGAACTTTCTCATTAATAAGGGCCAGCTTCAACCAGGGGTGAGCTATCTTGCACATAGAATACCAGACGAATGGGTAGCTATCAAAGCCGGCCCTATGGTAAGCCCCACAAATTTTTGGGTTTAGGCAAACTCCTACCATGGCGCAACAAATCAAACTAATTTTTGGTAATTGTCCACGCGGTTATATTAATTTTGATTTTTGTATGTAACTTTTGATTGTGTTTTTTTCTTTTTGACTTGTATGTCATTTTGTCTTTCAAATATTATGCTGTGAATAAAATAGGAGTATATTCGTCTCTTTACCCCCATCGTTTTGACACACTCTAGCTAAACCTATTACACAAAATTGTATCGCATCATTCATGTATTATCCTATCGACTCAACATGTCCCTTCTATTCATCTTCAACCTCACATGCATGTGTGTGTGGAAATTAACGAAAATGTTAAGATCCATGAAATGAAAGATAAATGGACGGCTCAGATTCCCAATTTGAGCCGTTCATTTATCTTTCATGAATACTTTTATGGATAAAGTTCATGTACCATATCAAGCCTCAAAGATTAATTGTCATTAAGGGTTGTGCATGGCCAATAGGAGCATTGGGGATGTTAAGCTATATTATCATGTTCATAATCTGCATTACAGCAACCCGAATGATTTGGTTTAGTGGTTAAAGTCTGAGACTCAAGGATTTGCTTCATTTTAAGGTTTCAGGTTCAAAACCTCTTAAGTATTATTAAACGATCTGAGCTAGTCCATACAATAATGGGAAGTGCTACAATACACATTCCTTATTTGGGTGTGTATCATATGCACCCTCGTTAAAATACACCTAAATGTTACGAATTCCAAAATGTTACGAATCTATTGCTAAAAAGTTACGAATCATATTGTTGAAAAGTTACGAATTTTTAGTATAAAAGTTAAGATACGAAATAAAATGTTATGAATGACCGGTCCTACAAATAATTTTTTATGAGGTGACACAATATGAATCACACAATAAGTGCATATGGTACACACCTTGAAGGAGTGTGTATTGAAGACTTTCCCTACAATAATTTACTCTAACTTTAATTGAGCCCTCTACAAATAGGTAGCGAAATTGATCTACAGAATTAATCGAGGTGCGCGTAAACTCACTTGCGAACCTAGAGTTATCAAAAAATAATCTCTACTACCAGCAAGTTAGCCCCGACTGCAACCCTTTATGACCAGCGGATTTAGAGAGATAGATGGCAGAGAAGTACCAGTAGATGTTAGTATGTTACTGTGGAAGGACAATGTTTGGTTGGTCCAATATTAAATACTCACTATGATATCAGAAAGGCCAATAAATGGCATTTAAGGGTGTTGCAGCCCTAGAAACCATAGCTCACGACCTGTCTTTGGGCAAATTGGCCCCTACCTCACAGCCCACAACAGAGAGATATGATTCAAAGGACGTCGTTTCCTTAATCTTTCTTGTAAGTGAGAAGTTTTTTTGTACAAATTGGATACGACGTAGCGGCAATCGGTGTTTATCCGAGCTGTTTAAACGTGTTTTGGACGGTCCAAATCCGAACTTTCTCACTCCTCTTTCCTTCTGCTCGTATTCATGGACGGTTCAAAACACGTTTGAACGGCTCGAATGAGTTGCTGAGTGCTACGTGGACTAATTTGCACCCAAAAATTTATTCTTCTAAGGCTCCGTTCCGGAACGTGAAATAAATACTTATTTTTTAAGAATGCAATTTCAAGCTAAAAAATGATGAGTTTATTGAAATCTAAAAATATGCAATTTGGATCTTGTTTGAAAGATCTCATTGAGATTGAGATCTTAATAAGGTGCAAAAAAAATTAAAAAAATATTTTTCATTTACATTATTTTTTAATTTAAAAATATGAAATAAATATTTATTTTTTAAGAAGGCGTTCGGAACGGACTCTAAGGAGACAGTACTTGAATTCAGTGACCCTAAAAGTCAAATTTCCTTATTATTGTGTTTCAAAATATGTGCTGTCATTGGAGGGAGGCAGTTGGAAGAATTAATTTACTTGTCCAATAAAAGATCAGCATTCATTTACTCCTAAAAAAGGAGACAGTTGGGGTTACTGCTTACTGAGGGTCCAACCTTCTTTGCCATACATGAAATACGTACACAAGCCAATAGAAAAATTAACAAAAATGACAGTAATTTCGGAATTTCTAAACAAAAACTTTTTTTATTTAGTCTGAAGACAAAAAAATTTAGTGAAAACTCATCCTCAAATTAGATATTCACAATAATACATATCAAATTAAAATATACAGAATGGTGTGACCAATTGTAATCCTTGCATCTCTAAACAAAACATAAATCATTACCACGAAACCATTCGGAATGGAATTTTGGTATGACTTTCCCAACTCGTTTTTATGGTCCTTCTATTTGAATTTCGTGCACAAATTCCCGACACCAATATGCCCGAATTTGTGCATTGAATGCGGGTTCTACAAAACATTGAAGGACTCAGGTGTATTGAACTTGGTCTGAACATATTAGCGCATTTGGATCTATGCACGAAAAATCTGTGTACCCAGAAATACTTTCAATGATAATTCAAAATTTCAAATTGTCTTGCTTTCTTAATTTCTTCTTCTTCTTTTTTGGAAACATGCAATTTCATAACAGGACCGTGCCAAAAGCTCAAGGAGATAAACACTAACCATATAACTCAAAAAGAAATCAAAACTAACCAAAACTAACCAAACATAACCTGAGATTATCAGGAGATTTTGGAACCCTCCTCCAAGAGAAGGCACAAGATCAAGGACGGAACCAGGATTTTACCCTAGAAGTGGCGAAATGTATACTAAAAAAATCTAGTAGTGGTGAGACTATATAAGTTGGGCATAATTTTTTTTATATGTAATAATTATATTTTTTAAAATTCTTGTCGTGGCGGTCGCAGCCACTAGACCCCCCCTGGTCCATCCATGCACAAGACTGCACTTCATCCGCAATAAGCTTACAACTCGTAAAAGATCAAATAAATAAGGAGTCTAGGACAAAATGTTACTCGCTCCGTCCCATGTTAAATATTTTCTACTGAAAACGGTATAACTTTGACAGCAAAATAAAATATTTTGGGGATTAGAATTTTAATTTTTTTGGAACCATTCAAAAGTACTCCCTGAGATCTTTTGAACGGTACGAAATATTAGAAAAAATACATTCTTTTTGAAGTCAAAATATATGATTTTTCGTAGGAAGCATTTAACATGAGACAGAGAGTGAAAAACCAAAACTAATTATGCAACATTACCTCCGTGCAAGTCCGCGCACGTTCCAAAAACATTAGAGTCTAGGACCACGTACACATTTTATTCAGATATATAGTCCAATTAATATTGTCCAATGCCAACATAGTTTTTTTTTTTGTAGAAAACCCCCCCACCATTTAGCGTCTAGTGAATCCAAAAATGATACTACTATATCCTTTTTTTTGAACGACGATACTACTAATTTAATAGTTTTATATTGAGTTTTACGCATATTCTAAAATATACTCCTAATTTAATAGTTTTATTTTGTTGCCAACATTTTCATGCATAGAAGCTTCCTTCAGTTCCTTCGCTATTTATAGCCTGCATATATCTTCATTAATCCACTGCACTGATCAGTTTACTCAACTCGGCTCTATAGTCTTGCTATGGTATCTTTGTTTTAGAGAGACAGAGAGAGAGACAGAGAGAGAGGAATTTTCTTCAGTAGTTTTGTGGGGATTGTGTTTGTTAAAGCTACAAATGAGTAGCAGTGGAGTTCGTTTTTCCGCGGCTGTTTTCTTTCTTGTTCTAGTAGTAGTACTGGTTGGATGTGGAGTTGAAGCAGATCTTGTTAGTCATGAAGTTAAAGATGATAAACACTTACTTGGCCATCCCATTGGCCTTGGAGGAGGTTTAGGTCATGGCATTTTTAGAAAGGGGTTTCCACATAGACTCGGCAGAGGTGTTGGTCTAGGTGGCGGTGCTGGTGGAGGTTTAGGTGGTGGGTTAGGAGGAGGTGGTGGTCTTGGTGGTGGGGCCGGAGGTGGTGGTGGTTTGGGAGGGGGTGCTGGTGGAGGTTTAGGTGGCGGAGGTGGTTTGGGTGGTGGTGGTGGTGGTGGTTTAGGAGGTGGAGGTGGACTAGGTGGTGGTGGTGGTTTAGGAGGAGGTGGTGGTTTAGGGGGTGGTGCTGGAGGTGGTTTAGGAGGCGGCAATGGTTTAGGTGGTGGTGCAGGAGGTGGTCTTGGTGGTGGTGCTGGAGGAGGTTTAGGCAAAGGAGGCGGTTTAGGTGGTGGTGCTGGCGGTGGAGGTGGTTTAGGGGGTGGTGTTGGCGGAGGAGGTGGCCTTGGTGCTGGTGGAGGAGGCGGTCTAGGTGGTGGTGGTGGTTTAGGAGGTGGCAGTGGTTTAGGTGGTGGTGCAGGAGGTGGCCTTGGTGGTGGTGGTGGAGGCGGTCTTGGTGGTGGTGGTGGTTTAGGAGGTGGTAGTGGTTTAGGTGGTGGTGCAGGAGGTGGTCTTGGCGGTGGTGCTGGCGGAGGTTTAGGCAAAGGGGGTGGTCTCGGTGGTGGTGGTGGTTTAGGGGGTGGTGTTGGTGGAGGTTTTGGAAAACAAGGTGGTCTTGGAGGTGGTGCAGGTGGAGGTTTAGGCGGAGGAGGTGGAATTGGTGGTGGCGGCGCAAATGGTGGGCTAGGAGGTGGTGCAGGAGGAGGTTTAGGTCATGGTGGAGGTTTAAATGGTGGGTTAGGACATGGGGGAGGTCTAGGTGGTGGTGTAGGTGGTGGTTTAGGTCATAATGGCGGTCTTGGAGGTGGTGTAGGTGGTGGGCTAGGTCATCATGGAGGACTAGGAGGCGGCGCAGGTGGTGGATTAGGAGGTGGTGCTGGAGGAGGAGCTGGTGGGGGAGGTGGTCTTGGAGGAGGAGCTGGTGGAGGAGGGGGTCTAGGTGGAGGAAGCGGCGGAGGTTTAGGAGGTGGTACTGGTGGTGGCCTTGGTGGTGGAGCAGGTGGGGGAGGTGGTCTTGGAGGGGGAGCCGGTGGAGGAGGGGGTCTTGGTGGAGGAAGCGGCGGAGGCTTAGGAGGTGGTACTGGTGGTGGCCTTGGTGGTGGAGCCGGTGGGGGAGGTGGTCTTGGAGGAGGAGTCGGTGGAGGAGGGGGTCTTGGTGGAGGAAGTGGCGGAGGCTTAGGAGGCGGGGCTGGTGGTGGTGCAGGTGCTGGTGGAGGCTTCGGAGGGGGTGCAGGTGGCAGCGGAGGCTTTGGTGGAGGAGGTGGAGGTGGAGGTGGAGGTGGTTTAGGTGGCGGTGTAGGCTCAGGAGTAGGGTTTGGAGCTGGTGCAGGTGGGGGTGCCGGTGGTGGAGTGGGAGGCGGTGGCGGTTTCGGTGGAGGTGGTGGAGTAGGGGGTGGTTCAGGGGCTGGTTTTGGTGGTGGCCATTAACTTGCCCTTACCTGTTATATAGTACTGTACTAGTACTTTTCCTTATTCCATAATGCCTTGTTTATGCAGTCAATTAGTGCCTGGCTTGTTTATGGATACATCCGGAGTAGTAGTGAAATTTATTTGGTTTCCTTTTCTGAGTATTTTAAGAGATTTATCGCAACCAGTTGTCATCAGATCTCTCTGATTGACTTTCGTTTTTTCCATATCATGAATTGTAATGCAAGAGCAGTTAAGTTTTGTGTTGTTTTCACATGTTTTTGTTAATTGTTTCGAACAATTGTGATTGTATATAGTGCTTTCTTTTGATCTCGAATTATTGTGATTCTAGTGCTTCTTTATGATCTCCGTATTAAATTTGTTTGTCCGCTTTTTAATTTCTGCTTGTTCTAAAATATATGTCTGTTTTAAAGACTAATGGATGAAAAGCGAAACCATCCTCACTTTGTCCTATGTTATTCGATGAGTTAGAAAGTAATCTATTCAAAAAGATGGAGGGTAACTTTTAAGAGCATTTACAGACGCAATAATGTGCAATATGGTTTGACACTTAAAAATTTTGGTGCTTTTTTGGTGTGTTTTTTTAAGATTTGGTACTGTAGATTTGCATTGGCTATTCACAATGTGCTTATCAATCAGCAGCTAATATGTACATCTGCATATATTTCTAGATTTTGATTCATAGAACAGCAACAAAAACATATCAGTGCCTGCCTCATCACTAATGGTGAAAGGGCATGCGAATGAAAAGCACAAGCACGGACTTTCGGTTGGTGCCAGCACCGTGTCGCGCACCTCCGAGTTGTCAGATTGTGCATCCGACGGCTCGGATCTCATCTCGGTAACTAACGATCGAGAGCCATTCATTATCGAGATGAGATTCGAGCCGTCAGATGCACGATCCGACGGCTTGGAGGTGCGCAACACGGTGCTGCGTACACCACTACACAGCATGATCCCCCAATTACACAAGCACTCTTTTCTCAATCACTGGTCCCAAGTCCCAAATCAAGACTTTTGCCCGAATGAGTAAACAATTAAGGATCATATTTATCTATAACATACTAATTATAACAAACTACGTAATTAACTACTTAAACGAGTCTCCAATAAGTATAATCTGGCCACTGAGCAGAATTAGGAAGCCCTGCTCGGACCGCGCGTTACTGAGCATGAGAAACTGCTATGGTGTTCCGTGCGATCAACCCCAGAGGGGTTCTAGGGTGTTGGCTGGCAATAAATCGGTGTCTAGTATTTTTTAAGGCCGTTGGCTGTGTATGCCAAAAACTGATTTCGGTCAATTAGATCTAGCCGTCGAAGCGCAAATCCTACGTCTCCTTAGCGGTTCCTGCCTCTAGTGCCGTTGTTGGTGGGCAAGTTATGGCTACGGTGGTTCTTCTACGAGTTGCAACAACAATAGACCAGAGGCGGCATGGGGCAATCCTTGTGGTGGGTGTAGCCTGCAAGATCTGGACCATCTGGTGGTGAACAGAGGACGGAGGCCGAAGTTTGGGGTGTTGGCGGCTGAAGTGTTTCAGATTGTTAAGGTTAGGGTTTTTTAATTTCGTTATTTGTTTTTCGGTTTCGGTTTGTGTTTTCCGTTCGTGGACCTTTCTCCCCTGTGTGGGACTTTCTCACCCCTTGGGGGGGTTGTTGGTAGTGGTGTGTTGGGATTTTGATGGTTGGTTTGTGAGGTTCTGGGTTTTTGCTTGTGAATTTAGACCTCTTGGTTATTATCTCTGGTCGGGATTGATAACCCTCCTTCATTGTATGTTTTCTCGTATTAATGGAATCTTCTACCATTTTGACCTCAAAAAAAAAAAAAAGGAAAAGTGGGGGGTCTTGGAGATGGAAGAAGAAGAATGCGGAGAAGAGTGAGATTTAATGGGTGTGCCTAATTTATCAAAATGGTGTTGTTTTGGGAGGGCTACAATCCTCTGGTGAGCTCACTTCACCACAGGGTCCCTGAGTTCGATGGCATGGAGATAAGTTGAGGAGGATTAAGGGATATTATTGTGATATATAAAAGTATGTTTAATCTTTAGGGGGTGTTCCACTAGGAATTTTTATTTTATTTTATTCTCATTTGATTTTTTTTTTTTTTGCGTTTGTTAGTTTTGCGCCTCACTTTTTTAGGTTTTCGAATCGTCTCGTTAAGACATCAGAAAAATATAATTTTTTTTTACTTTTATCTAAATATTTTGAGAAACCATTTTTGAATAAAAAAAGTTGTATACTTAGGCGGTGTTGCACTAAGGACTTTTTTTACTTTTTCGTGTTTGTCCTTTTTTTAGTTTTTCAATTTGTCTCGTCAAGACGAATGGGAAAAGAATAATTTTTTTTTGCTTTTACCCAAATATTTCTTAAAATATTTTGGTTAAAGTATTTTATTTTTTTACTTTTCTAATTCGTCGAGATGAATTAATAATTTATAAAAATTTGGTACAAAAATAATAAACACAAAAAAAATTTGAACAAGAGGAAAAAATTATGGATCTTTCTACAATATGCCCACTGGGCTTACGCCCAATAGGCTGATGGTAAGGAAACAATAAAGTAAGGAACTTAAATTGGATGGGCGACACGTGTCTATACTGTGACATTTTTTGTGACTACTTTTCACACTTAATAGTTGAATATTTGATTTTTGTACCGTCATAGCTCTTAGAATTCCCATTTTAGCCTTCCTGTCCTTTATGGCTTTAACCAATTCCTTATCTCTTGAGTTCTCTCTCTCTACAAGTAGCCAACCATGAAGGCCAGATCTACTTTCCCAATTCTCTCTATTCACAAACCAATGCATGTATATATTGAGGATGAAAACAATATTTCGAAAATTCTAAAATTGATTTCCAAAATTATCGACTGCTTGTCTCCCAAATTCTAATATTACTTGATTCAGCACGAATTGCACGAAATAATTGATTAATGCATCTCTCTAGCCTCTATCATGTCCCATATTCCCTAAATGTACTTTAAAACAAGAAATCGAAGGTCTAAATTGATTGCCCGACTAAAAAACAAGAACAATACAATTAGATCTTACGACATTGGAAATAAGAACTTTTAATTTTGACTACGATTGCAATAATAGAAGAACCAGAAGGCCATTACTAAAGAATTGCGCACTCAAAACAATACAGGTCAATCACCGACCCAATCGAAGAGACATCTATCCTTCCGCTAACTCAGTAAAAAAATACACTGGAAATCAGATCTAGATCTATAAAAGAAGAGATTTATAAAGAGAAAAAAAACTATGAGTGATGGAGAAAAACAAACCATGAGTAAAACCCATGTTTGTTGTCGATAAAAAAGAGAGTACCCATGTCTGTTGAGTAATGTGAGAAAGAGCATGGGCGGGGTGAGAGAACCATATCCCCCTTGTTTCACGTTCACACGTTCAACTGAGTTAAGTTTCAAACCCATAAATTACAGAGCTCAATCAAAAAGAAGGTAAAAATGAAGTGTTATTTTTTGAGGTGAATATGATGCGTACACGATGGGAAATATTGAAAATGGCTAAAGAAAAAGTAAATGGAGAGCTACCGAAAAAGGTCCGGTTTAGGAACACCTTGGCTATTGGGGTTCGTCAATGGCGAGGAGAGAGAGAGAGAGAAAGAGAGAGAGAAAGAGAGTTGGGTGATGTAGAATTATTAGAGCCCGTTCCACAAACAAAAAAACGTTTTTATTTTTTAATAATACAATTTCAAGCTCAAAAATTATAAGTTCATTGGAATCTAAAAAAATGCAATATGTATCTTGTTTGAAATAAGATCCAAAAAAAATTAAAAATTTATTTTTTATTTATATTATTTTTAAATTTAAAAATATAAAATAAACTGCTTATTTTTAAAATTTTTTTGAAACGGAACTAAGTGTGGAGTTATTTTTATCATTTGCTTCACAACTTAAGTAATCTTTAAATATTCTGTCAGTGCATTGAAAAAGCAATAAATAAGCATGCGTGATGCTCACTATGGTACGCCTTTAGGGCTGACAATAACTTTTGCCAAAAATTATACTTAAAAGCGGAATGGGGGAAGAAATTGGGCAGGAGTCGGAGGGGATAAGGATCAATAAACCTCGTTTCAGAACGGATTTTAAATCATTATTTTTTAAGAAAATAATTTTAAATTTAAAAATTATAAATTTATTAAAATTTAAAAATATGCAATATGAATTTTGTTTGTAAGATCTCGATGAAATCTTTTATACGATGCAATAAAATTAAAAAATATGAAATAAGCTGCTTATTTTTTAAAAGGTTTCTGGAACAAAGCCTAAGTCTTGACGTCATCAATGACGTCAGCAATGCCACGTGTTCCACACAGATTCCCCTGCTTTGTCACAGAAACCAGCCCATATCGTAACGGGCTCCGATCACTGCACTCGGCACTCCACATCACTCCCTATAAAATACTATAATAGTGAAGCGCGCTCTCTCGCTAGAGATCCACGCGTACAGAGAGAGTAATAGTCCAGAGTCCTAGAGAGATCAGTTTGAAGGAGAAATGGCAGCGGCAGCAGCAGCAGAAGTGAGGAGAACGAAATTGGGTTCGCAAGGAATGGAGGTATCAGCACAGGGGCTGGGGTGTATGGGCATGTCGTTCATGTACGGCCCTCCCAAGGCCGAACAAGACATGATCGAGCTCGTCCACTACGCCGTCTCATCCGGCGTCACCTTTCTCGACACCTCCGACGTCTACGGCGACAACGAGCTCCTCCTCGCCAAGGTATGTACGGCTAGAGCCGAGCAAGCCAAAAGGCCTCAAAAAAATTTCAAAATTTAGCGGCCCCTCCGATTTTGCTACCATTTATAATAGTCTTGCAAAAAGGTTCAATCTTTTAATTTTCACTGTAAGCCCTGAAAAGTCAGGACCGGCTCTGTATGTACCCCAATTTACCCTGAATTTCATCACTTGTTATGTGTTTGTTTTGTTATTGTAAAATGAGTAAGGATTCCAGTCTCCCTTTATTTGTTTAAATTTTAGTGATAATTTTGATATGGACTTGAGTCTGGGGCTGGAGCGAGATTTAGGGGATTTACTTTGATTTTGGTTCTGAGTTTAGAAAAGCATAAGAGCTGGAGATGCTTTTGGGGGGGGGGGGGGGGGGGGGGGGGGGGAGGGAGGGAATGTGTGTGTGTGTTTAGGAGGTGTTTGGGAGCTAATTATTGTTAGATTATGGATTGTGGGTTGTAAATTATGTATTTCTAGTCTAGATTATAATAAGAATATGCCAAAGTGGCGGGAGGTAGGGTTGCAAACAAGCTAAGCCAAGTTTTGAAGCATTCGAGCTTGGCTCGTTCAAAACTAGTCTAGTTCGAACTCGACTTTTTTAGTATTGAGGTGTTCAAGCTTGGTTCATTTAGTAAACGAGCCTCTACGAAGGAGTGGAGCTTTTACAAGCAAGCCAAGTTACAACCAATTCAAACTCGGATAGTTTACAAAAAACGAGCTTGAAACTCAAGCTCAAGCTCGACTCGTTTACTAACGAGCCGAGCCCATAAGTAGCTGAGCCTTGAGCTGCTCGCGGAACGTTTGGTTTGTTGTAGCCCTAATTGGAGGACATGTGCAAAATAGAGTTTGTAAAAGGATTCTGTGAGGGAAAGTTAATCAAGGTCTAAAAAGTTCCTGGGTGATTTTTGGGTTTTTTATTTTTTGGTTCATTTTGAGATAATGCATGTTGACAGAATAATTTATAGGAGTCGCTCCAAAACACTCAAAATTGAAAGATGCCTAATTATTAGGGGTGACAAATTGAACCCAGACCCATTAACAAACCCAGATCCATTAACTAGAAAATAGACCCAACCCAACCCATTTATTAGTTGGGTAAGAATGGGTTCAAACCCAACTAACCCATTATTAGTTGGGTTATAATTGGGTATCAATTGGGTCAACTTAAATGACCCAATGGGCAATGAAAGTAACCCACCTAATTTCATCTCTTAATTGGCCTCTTTTGCAATTGGGAAGTGGAACTCTCTCTCTCTCTCTCTTCTCCCCCCCCCCCAGGAGCCCTTCTCTCTCTCTCGCCCCCCCCCCCCCCCCCCCCCCCCAGGAGCCCTTCTCTCTCTCTCTCTCTTATTCAATCTCTCTCTTTTGCTAATCAAACACGTCCAAAAATATTTTGAATGGTCCGAATTAAAAATCAATTGTGACCGGTAATAATTATTTTGACCAGTCAAAATTGAAAACACATCTCATCCATTAATTGCGCGAATGGACCCGTGAAATTGTGCTCCGTCGTGAATAAATTTCTCTCATGGTAGTCCCGCAAAGGGTTTGGATTAAAAAATTGACTTATTTTTTTGTCCTTATTCAAATTTTTTTTGTATTTTTTTTGTTTTGTGTCATATTTTTGTGACTTATTAATTTGTTTTGATGAGAGGCATCGGAAAAGTAAAAAATTTGATCGAAACTTATAATTTTTTGAATAAAGACAAAAAAAAATCAATAAGACAAAAAAAATTACTTATTCTCGTCTTTTTTGAAAAAAATTTTGAGTTTCGATCATAATTTTTTTTTACTTTTCTAATTTTTCGATCATAATTTTTAGTATATATGTAATTGGGTTAATGAGCGGGTCGGGTTTGCTTTAAAATAAATGGGTCGGGTTGGGTATAGGTAATTAGACTCATAGTTAATGGGTCTAAATGGGTCAATGACCCATTAAAGACCCAACCCACTAATAACTTACCCAATTTGACCCAAACCCGCCCGTTTGCCACCCCTAGTAATTATCAATCAAATAATTAGGCGTCCAACTTGGGCCTTAATTGGGAATGGTATACCTGATAATGGTTCAATGTTTGAAAGAATTGGTGTAGGAAAGTGATCGTTGGTGGACTATTCAACTAAGAATAACATTTCCAAACTTAGTAAGAATCTATTGAAGTTGCCTAGATCATTGGGATTGGAGCAAATCTTCACTTGATTTGTCACAAATTGGCTCAAGATAATCCTCGGCCTACTCTGTTGACTTCCATGGCTTCTACTTGGTTCAAGTGTTAAGAAGAATAGGACTATCCTCTGCCTATGTATGTGCATTGACTGTGAAGCTTGAAATGAGAGGCAATCTATCGAGAGTTGGAGAAATAGAAACTAGGTGGGTTCCCTGTCTTAGGTGTTGGTGAGCAAAACCTTTGTAATTCTCCTCCACTTATTGAACTCTACCGGCCCTGGTGTAGGCAATTAATGAACCATGCAATTTTTTTGTGTATTTGTGGTTATTTGTGTGCGTTTGTAAATTTCTAGGAACAACAGATTCTGATCATAACTTTGAGGGTAATGTCAAAATTCAGGCTTAATCGACTAAAAAATGCTGGACTGAGTAAATTATTCTCAATGATATATGGGGATAAGATTATTGGCGTAACCCAAACACTTGTAGAGTACCTCATGCGGTAGAGATTAGATAATTCTGTAATTGATTCCTAATAATTAGAATTTAATTTTCACTCAGGATTACTGGTATGCAACCGCAGCATCATAGTCACACTCACTCCATGGAACAAATGTAATTGGATTGCAATGGATATGCTTGAATTGTTCTGATTGATGATTGATTCAATTGGATTTTGTGTTATAGGCTCTGAAAGGAGGGTGGAGAGAGAAAGTGCAGTTGGCGACAAAATTCGGGATCAGCAGCATGAATGGTGCCCCCAAAACACGCGGAGAGCCAGAGTATGTGAGGGAGGCTTGCGAGAGAAGCTTGAAACGTCTCGAGGTGGATTACATCGATCTCTATTACCAGCATCGGATTGACATCACTGTCCCAATTGAAGTCACGGTTTGACCTCTTGTTCCTCTCTCTCTCTCTCTCTCTCTCTCTCTCTCTCTCTATCTATCTATCTATCTATCTATCTATACACACACACACACACATATCTGTATGGTGATTGGTCATGTAAGTTGGGCTTGTGGTTTTAAGTAAAGTTTATTAGTTGTTAGTAACCAGTTGAAACAGGGTGGACTAGTTGTCATTTTGATTGTTATACTTTCTTTGTGGTCTCTCTCGGTGTTGCTCTTCATTTCGAGCCTTCCAATTCTTTTACATCAGGCGTTAACCAGATGTTTCTTTTGGTTGATGTTCGATCTTCAATGACGTCCAGTTCTACGCTCTCACTAAATTTAGAGGTCAACCTGATGAAGAATGATATTCTTTTGTTCCTGAGATTAGTGAACAGAACTTGATCATGTTTGATTCTGGGTTTAGGTAGGATGGGATTCGGCCATCTGGTTTCAGAATACTTAAGGTGCGCTTACTACATTGCTCAGAATTACGTAGATGAAGGTTACCTGAGATAATTTTTTTGAACAGCAAAGGTAACCTGTGATCATGGTGCAAATGTAAGGGAGTTTTAATGCTTCTATATCATATATTAAGCAAATGGGTCTGTTGGTTGATTTTAGTTCTTGACTAGCACTACTGCCTCCCATGGCACACCCTTGTTCGGTTGGAAGTGAAAGGATGAAGACTGATATACTGTGTTTTCCCATATATCACTGGATTAACTGTATTGATTGTGGGTTTAGGTAGGATGGCGTTGGGCTATCTTGTTTTGGAAACTACTTCCATGGTCATGGTAATATACCAAGAGTCACTAGGAAACCCATAACCAAGGTGACATTATATGAACGTGCAGAGGTTGTCTTCATTTTCAATTCTGATTCATTGTAATACTACCCATCAAAGGTGCAGTTAGGCAGCAATTTGTTTTGCGACTACACTAGAGTTGAGTGACTATCTTTTGCATAGCTCTTTCTTCTCTTGTTAAGTTTACGAGGATTTCATCCTTTTGGCATTGAATTTTATCTAACCCTGGTTGTGCAACCTTTTGCAAGGTTGGAGCACTCAAGGAGCTGGTCGAAGAGGGTAAAATAAAGTACATCGGCTTGTCTGAAGCCTCTGCTTCTACAATCAGAAGGGCACATGCTGTGCATCCTATAACAGCTGTGCAGATGGAGTGGTCCTTATGGTCAAGAGATATAGAGGCAGAAATTGTTCCCACTTGCAGGTGAGGTGTCATTTGTGCTAATTCATCCGATTTGAGAGTTCATATGTGTTCTGATTCCTGAATGTCTAATTTCATCCCTTTTGCAACTCTTCTTGTCAAATTCAGAGAACTTGGCATTGCAATTGTTCCATACAGTCCTTTGGGACGGGGATTTTTATCAGGAGGTGCCAATTTGGTAGCAAACTTGGCGGATGGTGATTTGCGAAAGGTTTGTGCATTTAGTTGTTATTTTCACTTAGTCACGAATCTATCAACCTTTTGAACGTTGCAAAAATTCAACTTCCTCTATCTACTATTGCATTCAATATGGGGTCAACATCTGGTATGTATACTGTTTTCCTTCCATTGATTTATTCAAATTGTTTTTCCGCAGTTTCTCCACTTGTCCTAAATTTTACTCCTCTAGATGCACGTTGTATGTTGAATATAAGATAACCACCATTCACACAACCCCATATTTAGCTACAATTAGAAGTCGCGTCGACCGCAAAACTGTTTGTGCAATGACATAGTTGTATGGAGCTTCTGTTTGCTATAAAGTTCCAGTTTGAATTATAGGTGGCAGAGCCACTAAACTGTAGAACTTTAGACAACACCGTGTATTTCTTTCATTAGCATCATACGCACTGCTGAAACGTTTTAATTGAAATTCTTTGACACTTTGTGAAGCTTCTTAAATGTGTTTTCACCCCGCATCCTTGCTCTTCCTTACCAACCAGCAAGACCACCTTCCCTCCCAATAAAAACTTATCCAAACTATGTGAGGGGCAATCACTCCTCCTCTTCTCAAAACCACTTTCTGGTTTCAAGACTCCCACACTACTACAATAATCGTAAAAGATGACAGTTTAAAAGTGTCATTAAACATGAAAGATGACAGTTTTGAAACTGTCATCTATGGAGCTGTCATTAAAAGTCTGAATCTTAAAATGACGGTTTGAAACTGTCATTAATATCTATAAAGATGACGCTTTATAAACGTAATTGAAAGTAAAAGATGACAGTTGTGAAATGTCATTAAAGTGCTTCAAACTGTCATTAATATCTATAAAGATGACGGTTTACAAACGTAATTGAAAGTAAAAGATGACAATTGTGAAACGTCATTAAAGTGCTTTAAAGCCGTCATCTTTTGCAACGATCCGCTCTCGCCCTGTATAATATTGTCTACTTTGAATACCAAACCCCATCAAACCTCCCAGTGAGGTCACCCATCCCAGGATTACTCCAGTGCGAGCACGCTTAACTATGAAGTTTCAATTGGCTTTGGCACCCTTATCGCTTTAAAAGTCTTTGTACAAGATAGAATGACGATATATTATTTATAACACATAATTTACACTTCATCAAGCGATGTGGGACTAACCTCGGTTGACTCTTCTGGTCACCGATCCGACAGCCCCTCGCATAGGTCCCAACTGTGCTCAGGTCAGTTGACCACTACCTGGAACTCCTCGGGGGTAGGGCGTCACAATCTTTCCCACTTAGCAACACACGTCCTCGTATGATGTCGAGATTCTGTCTCACATTTCTGGTTAATACAGGCTCTGATACCATATGTAATGACCCGCTCCCGATTTGGGACTTCAAAGCAACAACGCTCATAGATGACGCCGTTTTCTCCAAAAATAAATTTTTGTTCTTCAATGTCACTTATAAGAAAAAACTGACATTAAAAAGAAAGAATAGTCATGTCATTATTTTACAAAGTGACATCATAAATATATTAGATAACAGTTTAGGAGAAAACTGACATTAAAAAGAAAGAATAGTTATGTCACTATTTTACAAAGTGACATCATAAATATATTAGATCACAGTTTAAAAGAAACTGACATTAAAAAGAAAGAATAGTTATGTCACTATTTTAGAAAGTGACATCATAAATATATTAGATCACAGTTTAGGAGAAACTGACATTAAAAAGAAAGAATTGTTATCTCACTATTTTAAAAAGTGACATTATAAATATAATATATAACAGTTTTTTAGATAACTGACATTATTTATTTATTGCAATCTTTTTAATTACGGTTTTTTCAAAAACTGACATTTTTTCACTTTTTCAAGCGTCATCTTTTAACAATATTGTAGTAGTGCCATATGAAAGTAGAACTACAGATATGCTACGGGAAAGGATTACTAAAGAGTAAAATGTCGGACGAAGAGAAAAAAATGAGAGTCAGTTATGGGAAAGTATACTTATTTATCCTTCTGCATCATTTATTTATTAGTTGTTATCCTGAATTGTATGTTTCCGTTTGTAGAATATGCCAAGGTTCAAACCCGAAAATGTTGAGCATAACAAGAAGATATTCGAGCGGGTGCACGAAATGGCACAAAAGAAGGGCTGCACACCATCACAGCTGGCATTGGCGTGGGTCCACCACCAAGGGAACGATGTGTGTCCGATACCTGGTACCACCAAGATTGAGAACTTAAACCAGAACATTGGTGCGTTATCCGTAAAGCTAACTCCTGAAGAAATGGCTGAACTGGAATCCTATGCTTCCAGTGATGCGGTTAAGGGTGATAGACATATGTACATGTCGACTACGTGGATAAATTCAGAGACTCCTCCATTGTCCTCGTGGAAACCTAAGTGAAGGCATGCCTCTTTCTCTGTCTGCGTGCTTACAGAATAAAAATTGCTTACCACTTTCCTATTTTCCATAGGTATTTTGTGTTTGTGTCAAGTTTCATCGGTATTGTGTTCCACTATAACTATCTTGGCTTGAGTTGTACGGTTCCACTATAGCTATCTTGGCTTGAGTTGTACGGTATGGACCTCCTTTATTTAAGTTGTATCCATCTTGTACCGAACGTTTATGCCTACTGATTTTGGGTACTTGGATGATGTTTTGGAGTTACGAACCTTGCAATGCAGGATATGTGATTTTAGTGTGCATGGAGCTGTGTTTTGTTTTGCTCTATTTAGATTGACCTTTTAGAGATGTATTGCCATTCTTGGAGTATTATGAATCCAAAAGCCCAGCTCAATGCCTGTATTGTGTGAATTGAAGAATAACTGTTTTTTTTATTTAAAAAGTTGGGTAGGTTAAAAATGGATTATTCATTTCTTCTAACTACCTAAACATTTTTTGCATGCTATTTGGGCTCATAGTCAATGCATGTTCATTTTAGTGTGTTTCGTAACTTTTATTTTAGAATTCATATTTTCAGCAGTATAATTCGTAACATTTGTATTATGATTTATAACATTTTGGTGTATTTCGTAACATTTATACGATTCGTAACTTTTTAGCAATACGATTCGTAACATTTTCTCTATAATTCGTAACATTTTGGGAGTTGTATATGATACACGCTCAAATAAGAGGTGTGTATTATAGTCTTTTCCTAAATTAATACGTAAAATTTACCATCACCGCCACCATGAACTAAACCAAAGAGAAGTGTGAAACAACTGTTTTTTCCTTATTGAAAATGTTTAAAAAAAAAAAAAAGTGTAGTAATACCATATCGTTTTTATCACTTGTTAAAACTACAAGGTTTCGTGGCAAAAAAAAAAAAAAAACTACATGGTCTTTCACATTTTTAGGTGGTGAATCTCGTTACTAAATCAAAAAGGAGAACGACTTGTCAAAAAAAAAAAAAAAAATCAAACGAGAGAATAAAGATGATTATTTACCGGTTAAATAGTTGAAACCCAACAAAAATCCGAATGCATGTGTTACAAATTAATACTCCAATTTGTTTTCTACTTCTACATTTAAATGTTCAAATGAAACCTTGCTGCTCCTGGCCAAATGAGGATGATGATGTACAGTGGTATGCACAGCATAGTGGTATGCACAGCATCGTGTGCGCACCTCCGAGTCGTTGGATCATGCATCCGACGGCTCGGATCTCATCTATGCAATAAATGGCTTTCAATTGTTGGTTGTCGAGATGAGATCCGAACCGTCGTTGGATTCACGATCTGACGGCTCGAAAGTGCGCACCACCAATCCGAAGTCCACTCCTGGCAAAGGAATCGTTGACCTACTCGACACTTCTACAACTTTCCGCCTCCTATACTTTATTTTTTGTTTTAAACGAACAATATAATTTCATTTATATATAACTTGAAGACATTACAACCATATTCATTTAGCATCCAATACAATATCAAAAGCTAAATGAAAAAACTACATGCAGCGGCAAAGGCATTTATTTTTCTTATCGAGAGCTAAGTTACATAATTTCTGTGCGTGCTCAAGAATGGAAGCGAGAGCGCGTGTGCAAGTGTTTTCGAAACACATTTCGAACTACAAAAATTTGAGAGAGAGAGAATTGAGAGTATGAGTATAGTGCAAGAATCGAACGATAACGAGGATTGGAAATAGTAGGTAAAAACAAACATAGAATATATACACACGTGAGCATATATTATTAAGTTAAAGCTTTCCCTCATTCCAATTTACAAACTGAGATGTTTTTTGTCACTCATGTAGCAAGATAGTAATGATTTTGTTCTATTATGCAATATGAAACCGTCCATTTAGGAGAAACTATGGGTACAGATCAACTGATGTGCACATATGGATGTCATACAGTGGCGTAGACAAGGATATACATCACTGGGACACTATAAAAATAAAAAATCTAGTGATAGCCAACTCCTGACAACATCCCACCGACTCATGACTTGATGGTTGTTGGCGATGTGTGTGGTTTCATGTTGGTTGTTACATCATGTTAGGAAAGATAATTTTTAGGTTTTGGAGTACAAAGTATTTAGTTCACCCATTCACTTAAACACTAGGTGAACATTACTTATTGTCCATACTAGAAGAAAATTACTCGTTTTTTAAAAAGTTCGCGCCAAATCTTTACTTCGATGATCACATACATTGATTTTGTGGGGCTTATTTTCGTAACATTTCAAACAAGTCATTCTTATTTTGACAAGCATTTAATCGAATAACATGTGCATGGTAACTAAACTAAAAATTTCAAAAAAAAAGTGCAGTGGGGGCCATGCACCCGGTGGTCCTAGATTGGCTTTGTCACTGATGTCATAAATGAAATGGGTTCTTTGATTTAGGATTAATATTAAATGTATTCAAATAAAAAAAATAACACTTCAAATTGATTACTCAACAAGTACACTAAAAAAAATTGGGAAAACTAATTATTGGATGAAGTGGGCCTTTTACAATATAAATTGAGAATTAAAGTTCCCAACTTAGAAAAGTCCATTGGAGTGCACACTCTCCGGTCTCCAACGGTGACATGAGTAATCTCAAAGTGCATATTTGGCTAAAAAAGATACTCTCAGTTTACGAATTCATCTATAATATTTATTGATACACGCAAGGTACGTAGTAGTCCGTGGCAGTAATATTTTCCGAAAAAGCTTATCAGGTTTTGTCTTACTCATAGAAGATGAAATTAACCACTTTCATTTTCTTTTCTTTTGAGAAATTAAGATTCACTTATATCTGAATATTTAGGCTTAGCAATTTTCATGGTGGAACAACAAAAAACAAGTAACAGGACTTAAAAATGGGCCCATGTAAGGCCCACTACTCGGATCAGGTACAGATCTTCAAATGGGCCCATGCAAGGCTTTTTTAATGGCCCAACATTACTCGGGTCAGTGACAGGTTCAAAATGGACCTATCGGAGGCCTTTTTTAGTGGCCCAATTAATTGTCCTCGCAATGAAATCTTCCCTTTTAATGTAGCGTCAATTCATCATCACATAATAATATTCTTTTTTATTTTTTTGGGGAAAATGACGGCCCAAGACGTGTTTTGATATTTAATACCCGCTAAGAACATTTGTTAATGCTGAAAATATCCTTAGCGGATATTAATTATCAAAACATGTCATTGATCGTCATTTTTCCATTTTTTTTTTTACTATAAGCCATAGAAGAATATGAATATTTGAATTAAATCGGTACATGAAGCTCTCAACATACTAAGCTGAACTGATAGCCCATTAAAGAAAGAAATATTACCTAAACAAATGACCCATGAGAGATATTCGACTCTTTGTGGGAGTGATTAACCCCCTGACATCTCGATCTGTATGTAAATGTATAAGGGCTCAATTGAACTAGTCTCAATTAATTTTTCTCTTGATATCATAAACATAACGTGTTTGACATTCGTATTGTTAGGGTAAAACGAGGAGGAAGCTTGAAAGATCTTTAACCGGGCCAAAAAGATTTCCAAAACGTAAAACGAGGCATTTTAAAAGAGAGAGTTAATTCTTACAAGAATGACCATAGTTCTTGTTTCGCTAAGACCAAATACTACAGAGTATAAAAAACCAATTTCCCGGCAATTTTTTTAGCGTTCAGTTATTGAGACAATTGATTTTTTTTTTTTTTTCATTTCACCATTTCTCGTCTTTTTTCCCACAATTGAACAGTATCCTTAAACATAGTAACGTATCCCACAATTCCACGACTCTTTTGAAAATAGTCTAGTCTTAAAACATGGCATTGGAACTCAAAGAACGGTACCTAACCTTAAGGACATACGGAGTTACTTTTCAAGGGAAAGTCTATAATACGCACATTTAAAATGGTGTATCATATGTACCTATTTTATGGTTCATTCATAATTTTAGTGTGTTTCGTAACTTTTATCCTAGAATTCATAATTTTTCAGCAATACGATTCGTAACATTTTCATTATGATTCATTACATTTTGGTATATCTCGTAACTTTTATACGATTCGTAACTTTTTAGCAATTCGATTCGTAATATTTTCTCTATAATTCATAACATTTTGGGGATGCATATGATACACACTCAAATAAAAGGTGTGTATTGTAGTCTTTCTCACTTTTCAATGTTACACTTCCAATATCTCTCAATTAAGACCTTGAGAATACAAAAATACTGATCACTCCCCAAAGAACTTTCATTAATAAGGGCCATGCTTCAACCAGGGGTGAGCTATCTTGCACATAGAATACCATACGAATGGGTAGCTATCAAAGCCGGCCCCATGATAAGCCCATAGGACCTCGGGTTTGGACAACCCACCATCATGGCGCAACAAATCAAAATAATTTTTGGGCAACTGCCCATGCGGTTATATATGTAATTCAAGCTAAAAGCATGATGTAATTTTGGTTGCGTTTTTTTTTCTCTTTTCTTTTCTGTTTGACTTGTATGTCATTTTATCTTTTATTACTAATATAGTAGTAGGCAACTAAGATTGGAGTCGGACTTAGACAACACAAACATAGGAGTCGACACTGGTACCTATTAGCCTAATACCGTGGGGAGGGTGCCGTGTATTTTAGCTAGTCCTTGTTATCCAAACTATCTCAAATATTATGCTGTGAATAAAAAGGAGTCCAAGTCTCATCTCGTTAACCCCCATCGTTTTGACACACTCTAGCTAAGCCTATTACAATCTTGTTAATTTTTTTTTTGCACCGTATTAAAGATCTCAATGAGATCTATTAAACAAAATCCATATTGATAGGAAAATTATTTGCGTAACTACATGATTTTTGAGCTTGAAATTGCTTTCTTAAAAAATACGTCCTTATTTTCCTTTCCGGAACGGAGCCTGAGCATGAGAAACCGCTATGGTGTTCCGAGCTATCAACCCCAGAGGGGTTCTAGGGTGTTGTTGTTGTGTGCCAAAAACTGATTTCGGTTATTTAGATATAGCCGTCGAAGCGCAAATCCTACATCTCCTTAGCAGTTCCCGCCCCTAGTGCTGTTGTTGGCGGGCAAGTTATGGCTACGGTGGTTCTTCTACAAGTTGCAACAACAACAGACCAAAGGCGGCATGGGGCAGTCCTTGTGTTGGGTGTAGCCTGCAAAGATCTAGTGGTGAACAGAGGACGGAGGCCAAAGTTTGGGGTAGCGGTGGCTGAAGTGTTTCAGATTGTTAGGGTTAGGGTTTTTTACTTTCGTTATTTGTTTTTCGGTTTCGGTTTGTGTTTTCCGTTCGTGGGTCTTTCTCCCCTGTGTGGGACTTTCTCACCCCTTGGGGTGTTGTTGGTAGTGGTGTGTTGGGATTTCGATGGTTGGTTTGTGAGGTTATGGATATTTGTTTGTGAATCTAGACCTCTTGGTTATTGTCTCTGGTCGGGATTGATAACCCTCCTTCATTGTATGTTTTCTCGTATTAATGAAATCTTCTACCATTTAAAAAAAGAAGAAGGAAAGTTGGGGGACTTCGGTGGCATGGAGAGAAGTCGAGGAGGATTAAGGGGTATTATCTATATTATTACTTCTTTTAAATGTACGAAGATATTTCCTTCTTTTTCTTTTCCAAAAATGCCTCCAGCATTTGTAAGTAATATCAGTCCTATCTACACCTCTTGCCCACCGGCACAATACAACCCAACAACTCGGTGAGATGTTTGTTTATTTTATATCCTCGCTCCATCTCTAGAACACCCCAACCAAAACGACATATATCCTCTCTCCATATCTCGAACGCTCCATCGGCCATCAACTAGAAACATCATGTCTTCCTCTGGCTCTCCCTCCATCTTCTTCTTCTCCGACCTTCATCGTGGTTCCATCTTCCTCCACGTTCTCCTCCGACCTTCAATCCTTTTATGGACTGTTACTAAGATCCTATCTCTCCGCATTCATCGAAGACGAGCCCAGTGTCCGTTTACAGACATCTTCATGATGTCTATCCCCATCCATTTCTCATTCATTAGAAGATCTCTCTGGACTTCTAAGTTCTCTACTTCCAACAATATTTGCATAGTAAGTTGCATTTTCCCCACCCTCTCTTCCCCATCTTCATCAATAGTAAATCCTATCCTTTCCGCATTCATCGAAGACGAGCCCGGCATCCGTTTACAGACATCTTCATGATGTCTAACCCCACATCCATTTCTCATTCATACAGAAGACCTCTCTGGACTTCCAAGTCCTCTACTTCCAACAATATTTGCATAGCAAGTTGCATTTTCCCCACCCTCTCTTCCCCATCTTCATCGATAGTAAACATGTGCATCAAGTATGGGTATCTCTGCTTTCAACATCAGATCGATATTCCTTCAAACAAAATTGAATTGTTGATGTCATGCACACCACTTGTTCGATGGAATTACCCAACATTCCTGCGTGTTGTTTGTTGTCTTTGGATAGTGCCGACTGCTAGCAAGCCAGATTCCGTTGCCCCAAATTCATACCAAGTACCCATGTATTCATGTTAGTTACCGTGTGATTGACTGAATCAATACCATGTTTCCCCATCATTCATGTCCTATAAAGTGGATTTTTTTGGGTTTTAATATAGTACATGACTAGCCAATGTTGGGTAACGCATGCCACTATTAAATCTTCTTATCCTTTTACTAGAACGGTGTACACCAAATATTTGATCAATGTCACGTACACCAACAAACAGAACCTCTGTTCTCAAATGTTTAACTTGACTCAATCCATAAATACCTTGCTTTGTTGAGAACTTACCCGCCAATTGTAATCCTTAGCAATCCGGTAGAGCACAAAGCTTTGTTATTGAAAGTATTATAATATATATGTAAAGATCGAATACTTTTTTATGGAAAAGACATTGCATGTGTCGAATGGAACATAAGAGGTTATTACCTCAGAGAGGAAACACGTTGGCAAATACTCGCATACCAAATCTATAATTGAATAGACTGTCCATTCGTATCGGCGCTTTCAAAATTTAAGCCATTACCTATCTTGACTTTGCACCTGTAAAATATTTCCATGTGATCCTTGGACATATATCTACACCTATGGTGTTTTATATTTTTCACCTGTGAGGACTTTGTGTGTCTATGTATATCATCTCAATATGTCCTTGAACAGGATGTTTCCTATTCTCTTTCTGTATTTCTGCCTTTTCATGGGGTGTTGTCGGGCTTGATTCATTTAGAACCCAAAAACTTGGTCCAGCTTTAATATTATACTAGATTCTATAGGTAGGCATTTATCAATTGGTGTGTTCATGCATGATTTATTTATTATTTTGATTTGGTAGACCGTAGACAGACTATTGTTTCAGCCTTGTTGTATGCAGCATGCCAGTAAGTAAATGCCTTATTCAAACTAGAATGTACATTTGCAATCGCTTCTTCATTTTGAATAGGTAGGCTGATGGTATATCTTCTTCATTTTCAATAGGTGGGCTGATGTTATAAGTATTACTCTATTCTCTCACTTTTCCTAGAGTGAAACTGCAAGCTTCTACTTACAGGATCCTTCGTTTATTCTTTATTTGGAGTTAATAACTCCACAGGTTCAATAAATGTTCGTATGACTATTCTATTTGGCACCCTTCATCCGCTCCTAGGTAATTATTTCAGGAAGGGATCCTGATCATCTGATCTAACAAAGCACATTGGTTCGTTTGTTCTATTATGAAGTAATTTCGAAAGAAGACGGGTATCGATGCTGCAAATGGGCTCCTCCCATCTAACCAGGTAGATAAAGTTTAACATAAATGGGTCCAAGTAGACAGAGATGGCCATGCTAGGGCTGGTGGCTAATGAGAAAGGTTATTGCTATGGCATGGGTGACACTATAACCCTACCAGAGCAATGCAAAACAAGTAAAAATTTAACTGTCCTATTGGATCTCTGTCACAAATTCAGGATTTGATTAAAATTTTAACAAGATAATAATGACAATGGGATCTTCTAATGATAAGGTGTGAAGCATGATGTTCATGCTGTCGCAAACTGGAAAACTTCTTCTTCCTTGGTCGGTAATGAAAAGTTGCAGGTCTGCAGCTACCAGCTCTTGCTTGACATTGATGCCTGTAGCCCTGGGTCGTTTAGTTGTGCAATCAAGTATGTTTTCTTTTCTTCCTCTTTCAAACCATTGAAAAAAGTAACAATTTATGACAAACATGATTCAAATGCAATGGAATCAAAATACACGTTTCTTTCTGTTGTGTCCTATTTTCTTCCATCTCCCCTATTTGATTAACTAACAAAGCCAAAATATATAACTATCAAAAATCTCAACATTATCTGCTTGTTGCTTAACACCATTTTAAACATTTCCTGGATGATCAATGGTGCATCAGATACACAAAATGATTCGCCTTTTTATAGTTTCAAATCAGTTGAAGGCATCAAATACACAAAATGATTCGTCTTTTCACAGTTTCAAATCAGTTGAAGAAATTTTCAGCCAAGAACAAGAAGGTACTTAATTTTTCTTCTTTCTTACAATTTCATTTAGTTGCATACTTACCGATGCCATTTGTGCTCTTACTTTGGAAAAAAAAAAAAAACACGTGCGATGCATATGCGAAGTTGACAAAGTTCTGGTGAGATGCATTCTCCTTAAGAATGCAACTACAACCATACAAAACATAACGACAAAAAAAATGATGATTTAATGATCTTTGGATGTTGTTGATTTTATTAGGCGAGGAGTGCTATCACGTGCTCTTAGGGTTAGGGTTCTCTTAGTTTTATCTGGAACTAAGATGATTTAGTGGAAATCTCTTTCAAATAAGAAGGTACAACTTCCTTGGTCTTCACCATAGGGAGAAACATGATAGTAGAAGAATGAATCCCAATCTGACACTAAGGTGATTTAGTGGAGATCTCTATCAAATAGGAAGATACAACTTTCTTGGTCTTCACCACAGGAAGAAACATAATGGAAGAATGGACCCCAACCAACTCCTCCTATACCATTGACAACCAGTTTAACTTCACTCTCGCGTCTTGCCAAATGCTTTGACTTGATGTGGTGGCTAGAAACACATCTGCAATTTGCTGATCATACTATGTTTTTCTGTAATAATGATGTAAATGAAATCCAGGCTATCAAGAGAATTCTGAGGTGGTTTCAGTCCATGTCTGAGTTAAAGGTCAATTACTCAAAAAGCATGATTTTGTGGAGTTAGAATTCAAGAGCAGGAAGTAAATAATCTGGCAGCTTTAGTTGGGTGCAAAAGTGGGAAGCTTCAAATGAAGTACTTAGGCATGCCTCTAGGAGCTAATCCAAGGAGGATTCAAACTTGGCAACCTGTGGTGGATAGAATGAAGAAGATTCTGAAGGTTTAGAAGCAAAATCACATGACAATGAGTGGAAGGTTGGCTCTAATTAAATCATCCTATAGCAACCTCCCAATCTATTATATGTCTTTGTTTAAAATGCCAGCTGCAGTGGCAAATAGCATTGAGAAGATTAAGAGACAATTCATATGGGATGACTCAGATGAGAGAAAGAAGTTATATCTAATCAAGTGGGAGCTAAAAGATTACAAAAAGCAGAAGATATGGGGTATTGGGAGTTAGCAGCTAATGGAGCATAATTCTGCACTTTTGGCTAAATGGTGGTGGCGCTTCAACAAGGAAAAGGATTCTTTATGGATCAAAGTAATATCTCAGAAGTATAACATAGGAGAGAAGGTTGCCAAAAGTTCCTAATAGAGGGAAGGTTTCAAATGTATGGATGGACATATGCTCCGTGGGAAGTGTTGGAGTTGACATGGGTGAATGCATAGTAACAGGTTTTACTTTTAAAAGTCAATTCTGGGAGAAATATTCAATTCTGGAATCATTTGTGGCTGGGTGAGGAGGCTTTGAAATCTGTGTTCCCTACGCTATTTAGTCTATCATCACAAAAGGAAGCTATGATAGCAGAAATGAGAGGTGATCAAGCAAATAGCCTATGGGATTTAAGATTCTCAAGAAGACTACGGGATTGGGAGAAGGATCAATTGAACACTCTACATCCACTACTTAGTGTGGTTTTACTGGTTGCCTCAACGGATGATAGCCTCCGATGGAAATGGAGTAAAGGTCTCACCTTTTCAGTGAAGACTGCCTATTCTACTTGGGAAAACAAGAGCTTCTTAGATGAGATGGAGTTGTTCAAGACTTGGAAAAACATCTACCCACCAAAAGTTGAAATGTTTGCTTTGATGGCTTTGCAAGAGTGTATTGCTTCAAAATCAGTCTTGGTTAGGAGAGCAATTATTCCCAACAATTTGAAATATGCCCTTTGTGTAACAGTGCTCAAGAATCTCCAAATCACCTCCTTCTGCTCTGTTATCATGCTTGGAAAGTTTGGTCTGAGATTATGAAATGGTGAGAGATATTATGGGTCCGTCCATCAAATCTAGTGGAATTTCATTAGTTCTAAACTCTTTTAGGTTCAGAAGCTAGAGAAACTATGTTGGCAGGCATTTTTTTTATAGTGTGTTGTGGTCTATATGGTTAAGCAGGAATGAGATTGTATTCAGAAACCAGACTTGGGATTATGAGTAAACTGTTGATCTAATCAAGACTAGGATGGCTATCTGGATTAAAGGAAAATTTGATGTCAAAGATTACTTCATTGATGACTTCAAATTTTGCTTGGAGGGGATTAGAGAAGTGAGATTTTAGTGCTTCTCTGGGTGGGTTGGGTGGTGTGGGGGTGGTGTGTCGATCAGTTTTTTCTTTCCTTTGTTTTCTCCTCTTGTTTTGTGGTTGGGTTGGGTTTGGGCTCTGTTTTTCTTTTTTTGCTTCTTTCCTTTTCTTTTTTGTGTCTTGGTCTTTTGGAGTTTTGGGTGGTGGTTTGTCTTGTTTTTGGCCTTTTGTTTTTGGTTTGCATCTGTATTGTTTTGGTCCATGTTTGTGTAGTCCTGTGTCTGTTCCTGTTTTGGATCTTGGTTTTTGTGTCTGTCTTGGTTCTCTTTTTGCCGGTGGCCCACTCATTGACCTCTTCACTTACCCACTAGAGTCTCTTATGAAACTGATGCTATTGCTGCCAAGAATACTAATGTTGCTATCTGAATGGATGCTTTTGATACTGTCAAGAATATTATTGTGCTACTCAGATATGTCTTAATGATGTGCTATGCTATACTTGGTGTTGACTGTCTCCTCTCTCAATTGAAGATGGTGCTGGTTGAATGGAAGGTTTCAATCTATAGATTTCTGAAAATCTCTTTCTGCTGAAGTTGCTGGTTATTACTATGTTTAGCGCTTGAACTTTGCTACTGGTTCATAAGTTTTCTGCATTTGCTGTCATTTCTGTTGTGGTGTGATGCTGTTCTGGACCTTGCTGCTACATCGCAATACTACTTTGGTCCATTCTAAGTTTTCTCCTGAAGATGTTTGAAGATGGTATGAGTGCAATTGTTTTCTTCTTTTGGCCTTGGATTGAAGAAAGATCAACGCTGTGCTTCGCAATGCTGAATGATTGGCTTTTTTGAAGGTTTTGTAGGTATTGTCCGTGTTTGGTAGAATTTCATGACTGTTGGATGTTAGGTTGCGGATTTCTACTGTAATGCCTTTTTGTTGGCTCGGTTTTCTCTTTTACATTCAGTATTGCGTTGGATGTTTTCTCTTCCTTGTCATGTATTTGCTCATGGCCTGTCATGTAGCTTATATACGACTTGGATCCTTTACTCGATGTACTCATTGTTGAGTTATCAATAAATTTTATTGCCGATTAAAAAAAAACAATGTAGGCGGCAACTTACCTCATTGGTCTAAAGAGGTTCGAATTTTTTATAGGCTTTGCACGCGTTGTAATATTTTCACTATGTAATTATTTATAGTGACAAGGTGTATCCATTTGCTAATTATGTTATGGAAGTAAGCTCCTTGTAGAATTGTTTATCTTTCGTTAATCAAGTTCTTGTCTTTTCTATGTTTCATGTAGAACTTGTACACATCATGCGTAATGCATGTATATTGATGCCCAACCATAGTTTTAAATAGCGATAGTGGACTGTGTAGCGGTAGTGGCCGAATCAAATGATACGTTGCAGGAATCATGTGTAGTGGTCGTTTGTTGTAGCCGTTTTTGGTGCCACAGCACATGTGATAGTTGTAGCGAGCAAAAAATTGGATGTAAACCATACATAGTGGGAACCAAAAAATATGGGTATGAATTTGGAATAGCACCGGTATAGCAAGTGTAGCGGTAGCAGAGGTCCAAAAATCGCTTCGCAGCGGCCAATATGCTATATAATGGCTCGTTTTAAATCTATGTGCCCAACACATAGGGGGACTTTTGAAGACTAATTTTGATGCCAAAACTAATTACTGATTAAGATTTAACAAATAGGTTTGCTTGGAAAAATCAATATATTTGGAGCAAATGATCTTTGAAGTCGTTTCTTGGGGTATGATAATGCACTAAAGATTAGATATTTAATTATGTTTGACACTATTATTAGGTAGTTTCTAATGGAATTTGAGACCATTTTTAATTTTTATCACATTCACCCAAAGAAAAAGTTCCAAAATTCAATCTTATCAAACTAAAATTCCTTTAGATTGCTTCACGTGCAACGCACGTGCAAGTTTACTAGTATCATAAAACAGTCGATTACATTGAAGTTAGATATTGTCTGAAGGGGAATAAATAACTAAACAAGAGGCCTAACTACGCAAGATCACCCGCTAGAGCTAGAGCTTCGCAACCAGGCTTCACCAGCTAAATCAGCCATGACCGACCTCCAAACAGAGAAAGGAACCCAAACCCTCACAAGCACACACAATTGGCCCACACCAATTAATAATCAAGATTATTTAGTACATACATCAACCTAAGGAGTCCCAGTGTATGAACTAGTTGATATATAAAAGTACGTTGAATCTTTAGGTGGTGTTCCACTGAGAATTTTTTTTATTTTATCCTTATTTGAAATTTTTTTTATGCATTTGTTAGTTTTGCACCTCAATTTTTTGGGTTTTCAGAATCGTCTCTTTAAGACATTGGAAAAGTATAATTTTTTTTACTTTTACTTAAATATTTTGAGAAATAACCATTTTTCTGTAAAAAAAAAGTTGTATCCTTAGGTGGTGTTGCACTAAGAACTTTTAAGACTTTTTCTAATTTGTCCTTATTTAAATTTTTTCGCGTTTGTCCTTAATTTTTTGGTTTTTCGATTCATTTCGTCAAGAAAAATCGAAAAAATATATTTTTTTTTTTGCTTTTACCCAAATATTTTGAGAAATAATCTCTTTTTTTTTGCTGAAAAGAGATTATTTCTCAAAATATTTGGATTAAATTTTTTTTTTATTTTTTTAACTCAACGAGACGAATTAATAATTCATAAAAATTTAGTGTAAGATTAATAAAGGAGAAAAAAATTTGAATAAAGGAAAAAAAAGGTATATATAAAAGTTAAGTCTTGGGCAGGAGACAGGAGTCGGTGGGGATAAGGATAAGTCTTGACGTCATCGATGACGTTATCAATGCCACGTGTTCCACGCAGATTCCCTTGCTTTGACCCGAAACCAGCCCATTTCGCAACGTGCTCCGATCACTGCACTCCATCATCACTCCCTATAAAAGAAGAGTAAAGCGCTCTCTCTCGATAGAGATCCACGCGTACAGGGAGAGTAATAGTCCAGAGTCCTGGAGAGATCAGTTTGAAGGAGAAATGGCAGCAGCAGCACCATCAGTGAGGAGAACGAAATTGGGTTCGCAAGGAATGGAGGTATCAGCACAGGGGCTGGGGTGTATGGGCATGTCGTCCTCGTACGGCCCCCCAAGCCGAACAAGACATGATCGAGCTCGTCCACCACGCCGTCTCATCCGGTGTCACCTTTCTCGACACCTCCGACGTCTACGGCGACAACGAGCTCGTCCTCGCCAAGGTATGTACTGCTAGAGCCGAGCAAGCCAAAAGGCCTCAAAAAAATTTCAAAATTTAGAGGCCCCTCCTATTCTGCTACCATTTGTAATAGTCTTGCAAAAAGGTTCAATCTTTTAATTTTCACTCTAGGCCCGGAAAAGTCAGGACCGGTTCTGTATGTACCCCAATTTACCCTGAATTTCATCACTTGTTTTGTGTTTGTTTTGTTATTGTAAAATGAGTAGGATTCCAGTCTCCCTTTATTTGTTTAAATTTTAGTGTAATTTTGATATGGACTTGAGTCTGGGGCTGGAGCGAGATTTAGGGGATTTACTTTGATTTTGGTTCTGAGTTTAGAAAAGCATAAGAGCTGGAGATGCTTTAAGGGGGGGGGGGGGGGGGGGGGGGGGGGGGGGGGGGGGGGGGGGGGGGGGGGGGGGGGGGGGCATGGGTGGTGTTGGTTGTGTTTAGGAGGTGTTTGGGAGCTAATTATTGTTAGATTCTGGATTGTGGGTTGTAAATTATGTATTTCTAGTCTAGATTATAATAGGATCTGCCAAAGTGGCGGGAGGTAGGGTTGCAAACTAGCTAAGCCAAGCTTTGAAGCATTCGAGCTTGGCTTGTTCAAAAGTAGTCTAGTTTGAACTCGACTTGTTTAGGATTGAGGTGTTCGAGCTCGGTTCGTTTAGTAAAGAGCCTCTACAAAGGAGTCGAGCCTTTACGAGCTAGCCGAGTTACAACTAACTCAAGCTCGGATCGTTTACGAAAACAAGCTTGAAACTCAAGCTCAAGCTCGACTTGTTTACTAATGAGCCGAGCCCATAAGGAGCCGTGCCTTGAGCTGTTCGCAAAACGTTCAGTTTTTTGTAGCCCTAATTGGATGACATGTGCAGA
Source organism: Rhododendron ovatum (assembly GCA_019656835.1). Lineage (NCBI taxonomy): Eukaryota > Viridiplantae > Streptophyta > Magnoliopsida > Ericales > Ericaceae > Rhododendron > Rhododendron ovatum. Next base: position 8,966,696 of record CM033798.1, on the reverse strand, counting down.
ATATATTTTGTAAAAGGATTTTGTGAGTGAAAGTATAATCAAGGTCTAAAAAGTTCCTGGGTGATTTTTTGGATTTTTTTTTTTTCGCTTCATTTTGAGATAATGCATGTTGACAGAATAATTTATAGAAGTAGCTGAAAAACACTCAAAATTGAAGATGCCTAATTATCAATCTAATAGTTAGGCGTCCAACTAGGCCTTAATTGGGAGTGTGATATCTGATAATGATTCAATGTCTGAACAAACTGGTGTAGGAAAGTGATTGTTGATGGACTATTCATCCAAGAATAACATTTCCAAACTAAGTAAGAATTTGCCGAGGTTTGCCTAGATGATTGGGATTGGAGCAAATCTTCACTTGATTTCACAGATTGGCAGCATTGGCTCAAGATGATCCTCGCCTACTCTGTTGACTTCCATGGCTTCTGCTTGGTTCAAGTGTGAAGAAGAGTAGAACTCTCCTCTGCCTATTTTTTTGAACGGCGAAAAAGAATTTTATTAATCTTTGAATGTGAATACAAAGACCAAAAGGAGCAAGGAGAAGGGCAACAAGTGCCCATCGAGACCCAGTGGGTTTGGTTCTAGTGGTTTATTAATCTTTGAATGTAAATACAAAGACCAAAAGGAGCAAGGAGAAGGGCAACAAGTGCCCATCTGAGACCCAGTAGGTTTGGTTCTAGTGGCTTGTGTTGCTGCCATAATATCCTCTTTGACTTAGGTTCAACACATTATAGCTCCAAATGTCTAGAATAAATTTATTTTACCAGAACTCTCCTCTGCCTATGTATGTGTATTGCTTGTGAAGCTTGAAATGAGAAGTTGGAGAAATAGAAACTAGGTGGGTTCCCTGTCTTAGGTGTTGGTGAGCAAAACCTTTGTAATTATCCTCCACTTATTGAACTCTACCGGACCTGGTGTAGGCAATTATTGAACCAGGCAAATTTTTTTTTTTGTGTGTGGTTATTTTTGTGCGTTTGTGAGTTTCTAGGAACAACAGATTCTGATCATAACTTAGAGGGTAATGTCAGAATTCAAGCTTAATCGACTAAAAAATGTTGAACTGAGCGAATTATTTTCAATGATACATGTGGATAAGATTATTGGCTTAACCCAAACACTAGTGGAGTACCTCATGCAGGAGAGATTAGATAACTGTGTAATTGATTCCTAATAATTAGAATTCAATTTTCACTCAGGATTACTGGTATCCAACTGCAGCATCATAGTCGCCTCACTCCATAGAACACATGTGATTGGATTGCAATGGATATGCTTGAATTGTTCTGATTGATGAATTGATTCAATTGGATTTATGTTATAGGCTCTGAAAGGAGGGTGGAGAGAAAAAGTGCAGTTGGCGACAAAATTCGGGATCAGCAAAAAGGATGGTGCCATAATACCACGCGGAGAGCCAGAGTACGTGAGGGAGGCTTGCGAGAGAAGCTTGAAACGTCTGGAGGTGGATTCCATCGATCTCTATTACCAGCATCGGATTGACACCACCACCCCAATCGAAGTCACGGTTTGCCCTCTTGTTCCTCTCTCTCTCTCTCTCTCTCTCTCTCTCTCTCTCTATATATATATATATATATATATACAGACACACACACACACACACATATACATATACATATACATATTTTTAAATGCATAGACATCTGTATAGTGATTGGTCATGTACGTTGGGCTTTTGGTTTTTAGTAAAGGTTGATTAGTTGTTAGTACCCACTACCCAGTTGAAACTGGGTGGACTAGTTGTCATTTTCTTTGTGGTCCCTCACGGTGTTGTTCTTCATTTTGAGCCTTTCTCATTCTTTACATCATGCGTTAAGCAGATGTTTCTTTTGGTTGATCTTTGATCTTGAATTGCACTACGATGTCCAGTTCTACGCCCTCACTCAATTTAGAGGTCAAAGTGATGAAGAATGATATTCTTTTGTTCCTAAGGTTAGTGAACTTGATCATGTTTGATTATGGGTTGGGTAGGATGGGATTTGGCCATCTGGTTTCAGAATACTTCATGGTGTGCTTACTAAATTGCTCAGAATTACGTAGATGAAGGTAACCTGAGATAACTTTTTTGAACAACAAAGGTTAACCTGTGATCATGGTACAAATGTAAGGGAGTTTTAATGCTTCTATATCATACATTAAGCAAATGGGTCTGTTGGTTGATTTTAGTTCTTGAGTAGCACTACCGCGTCCCTTGGCACACCCTTGTTCTATTGTAAGTGAAAGGATGAATACTGATATACTATGTTTCCCACATATCGCTGGACTTAACCGTATTGATTGTGGGTTTAGGTAGGATGGTGTTGGACTATCTTGTTTTTGAAAACTACTTCTATGGTCATGGTAATACCAATTGTCACTAGGAAACCCGTAACCAATGTGACATTATATGAACGTACAGAGATTGTCTTCATTTTCAGCAATTTGTTTTTTGCGACTACACTAGAGTTGAGTGACTCTTTTGCATAGCTCTTTCTTCTCTTGTCATGTTTACAAGGATTTCATCCTTTTGGCATTGAATTTTATCTAACCCTGGTTGTGCAACCTTTTGCAAGGTTGGAGCACTCAAGGAGCTGGTCGAAGAGGGTAAAATAAAGTACATCGGCTTGTCTGAAGCCTCTGCTTCTACAATCAGAAGGGCACATGCTGTGCATCCTATAACAGCTGTGCAGATGGAGTGGTCCTTATGGTCAAGAGATATAGAGGCGGACATTGTTCCCACTTGCAGGTGAGGTGTCATTTGTGCTAATTCATCTGATTTGAGAGTTGATATGTGTTCTGATTCCTGAATGTCTGATTTCATCCCTCTTGCGACTCTTCTTGTCAAATTCAGAGAACTTGGCATTGCAATTGTTCCATACAGTCCTTTGGGACGGGGATTTTTGTCAGGAGGTGCCAATTTGGTTGCAAACTTGGCGGATGGTGATTTCCGAAAGGTTTGTGCATTTAGTTGTTATTTTCACTTCGTCACTAATCTATCAACCTTTTGAACCTTGCAAAAATTCAACTTCCTCTATCTACGATTGCATTCAATATGGGGTCAACATCTGGTATATACTGTTTTCCTTCCGTAGATTTATTCAAATTATTTTTCAGCAGTTTCTCCACTTGTCCTATATTTTACTCCTCTAGATGCACATTGTATGTCGAATATAAGATAACCACCATTCTCACAACCACGTATTTAAGTACAATTAGAAGTCGCGTCAACCACAAAACTGTTTGTGCAATGTCATAGTTGTATGGAGCTTCTGTTTGCTATAAAGTTCCAGTTTGAATTATAGGCGGCAGAGCCACTCAACTGTAGAACTTTAGACAACACTGTGTATTTCTGTCATTAGCATCGTACACACTGCTGAAACATTTTAATTGAAATTCTTTGACACACTGTGAAGCTTCTTAATTGTGTTTTTCACCCTGCATCCTTGCTCTTCCTTACCAACCAGCAAGACCACCTTCCCTCCCAATAAAAACTTATCCAAACTATGTGAGGGGCAATCACTCCTCCTCTTCTCAAACTACTTTCTGGGTTGCAAGACTCCCATATGAAACTAGAACTACAGATATTCTACTGGAAAGGATTACTAAAGAGTAAAACGTCGGACGAAGAGAAAAAAATGAGAGTCAGTTATGGGAAAGTATACTTATTCATTCTTCTGCATCCTTTATTTATTAGTTGTTATCCTGAATCGTATGTTTCGTTTGTAGAATATGCCAAGGTTCAAACCCGAAAACGTTGAGCATAACAAGAAGATATTCGAGCGGGTGCACGAAATGGCACAAAAGAAGGGCTGCACACCATCACAGCTGGCATTGGCGTGGGTCCCACCAAGGGAACGACGTGTGTCCTATACCTGGTACCACCAAGATTGAGAACTTAAACCAGAACATTGGTGCATTATCCGTAAAGCTAACTCCTGAAGAAATGGCTGAACTGGAATCCTATGCTTCCGGTGATGCGGTTAAGGGTGATAGACATGTGTACATGTCGACTACGTGGATAAATTCAGAGACTCCTCCATTGTCCTCGTGGAAACCTAAGTGAAGGCATGCCTCTTTCTCTGTCTGCGTGCTTACAGAATAAATTGCTTACCACTTTCCTATTTTCCATGGGTATTTTGTGTTTGTGTCAAGTTTCATCGGTATTGTGTTCCACTATAACCATCTTGGCTTGAGTTGTACGGTTCCACTATAGCTATCTTGGCTTGAGTTGTACGGTATGGACCTCGTTTATTTAAAGTCGTATCCATCTTGTACCGAACGTTTATGCTCCATACCTCGTTTATTTAAAGTCGTATCCATCTTGTACCGAACGTTTATGCCTACTGATTTTGGGTACTTGGATGATGTTTTGGATTTACGAAGCTTGCAATGCAGGATATGTGATTTTAGTGTGCATGGAGCTGTGTTTTGTTTTGCTTATTAGATCGACCTTTTAGAGATGTATTGCCATTCTTGGAGTATTAAGAATCCAAAAGCCCAGCTCAAGGCCTGTATTGTGTGAATTGAAGATAACTGTTTTTAAAAAAAAAAAAAGTTGGGTAGGTTAAAAATAGATTATTCATTTCTTCAAACTACCTAAACCTGTATTGCGTGCTATTTGGGTTCATAGTCAATGCATGTTCAGGACACATTATTGAAATGAATTTACCATCTATAAGTAAATAGAAAGTACGACTTTTACATGAAATAAAGAGGGAAACAAGTTGTTCATCTGGGAATATAGTTCGAAGTGAGAATATCTCCAATTCTTACCGTTTTTATAAAAGTTATTAATCCTGTTCATTACAGGCCGGTATGTACTGTACCGGAGTAAAAACGGAATACTTAACACTACGTTCTTTTCTGCCCAAAATACCACATATTCCGGCCATTATCCGGATCTCATCTGGTACAAGTACAAAATACTTCTCAGAAAGATTGCTCCAAAGCCCTCAAAATTATGAATGAAAAGAGAAGAGAAGAGAGAGAAATGGGATTATACTGGAGTACCTTCATTACGGTCCGAAAACCATTGGGCACCAAAGTTTTCTTCCATGCGTTCAAGTAATGCTCCACCATATTACCTTGGTAAACTCCTTGGTACACTTCAGCAAGCTTAGCAAGGTACTTGACAATGGAAGTACGGTCCGAAAACCATTGGGCACCAAAGTTTTCTTCCATGAGTTCAAGTAATGCTCCACCATATTACCTTGGTAAACTCCTTGGTAGACTTCAGCAAGCTTAGCAAGGTACTTGACAATGGAAGTACAAACAGAGGACATGGTGCCATGGCTGCCAACTAACAATTTCAATATTTTATTGGCAATATCCGCCTAATTCACGAACTTTCCGTCGTCATCGCCAGTCGAAAGCATTTGTGACAAGATCGCAACAAGATCAATGTCCTAAGTTGGCATTGTCATTCCCTCAGCCAAATCTATCTTCAGCAGAATCTGAGGGCTTGGTATGTGGCTGAGTTTTCGAAGACGTGCGATAGAATATGGGGAGAGAGAGATTTTGGATTTTTATGTGGGGAGAGAGATTTTGGACTTTTGTAAGTTTGGCTTCTGTGTTGCAGACTCTGGCTTGAATATGGGGAGAGACATTTCCGTCGCACAAAAAAAAAAAAAGGGAGAGAGTGAAAGTGATGCAGCTGTATAGCAAATTAGCAAAGTGTTGCGTACAACATGACGTAAATTTCAATGCAATTTACTTTTACCAAATTCTTTCACCTCATCTCCCCGTTTATTCATTAATCCCAATTTTTTGAGACTCAAAACAATTGACTTGCTTAACATGAATGAATAAGTACTGATTAATATATATACATACATATATATATATATAATATATATATCTTTAAAAAAATTTATTATTAGAGAAAGGTTAATTATCTTTGTTAAGGAAATAGAATTTTAGGGTGAAATAATGATCACTTAATAACATTTGGAACTATCTTTATTCATTGCTAATTGGTTTTGAAATAGATATAAAATTTTGACAATCTTCACATAAATATATTAAAAATATATAAAATATTTATTGTGTTGAATCTGAAACTATACCGAGGTATTAACCGGTACCGGTACCGGTACGTATTGTTCCGGTAGTGAAAACGGAATTGATAACTTTTGGTTTTTATCCAAACCCAAAATTTGAGTAAAAACACTTGTCAAACGCAGAAAAATGGTAAAGGTGTGCTGAATTATTTATTTCTCGATTTATTTGGTTTATGAAGTGCCTTGCATCGAGCTGAAGAGTTGCTGGTTGGCCTGCGATAAAAGCTTCGTTCTTGGCCACATTGTTTGTGGTAGGAAATGCCAACTGATCAGTTGTTTTGGGTATTTTACTCCTTCTGGTGATAAAGGACAACACATTGGTTTTTTTGTTTTTTTATTTAAATTATTTACTTTTACATTTGTAATTTTTTTAATTAGTTACTATTTTAGTACGCCACTTTGAAACAAAAAATAAAATAAAATTATTAAGTGCTCTTGGGTTTTGTCACTTGGTGTTTCAGTACCATTCTTCGCTACATGTTCATGTGGGATCAAGACTAAAATGTATGAGTAACACATAAATATGTGATAGGGATCGATTGGTGTTGGCATTTTGTGGCTGTAACACGCTTCAATTCATCGAACTTTTCCGTCTAAAATGCCACTTGTTTACGGAATTACAATCATTATCTCATCACAAAATACAAGTCAAGCCAACCTCCTTTTTACCTTCTTCCTTCTTTCTCTATTTATCATCTTATCTATCAATAACTCCTCTACTTTGGGTTGAAGATGATGTTAGAACTACACATCATCTTTAGATTCTTATAAAAAAAATTATAGATAATTTGTTTTCACTAAAAAGTCGCATGTGGTGGGGGCAGGTGGATTGTGCCCCCACCAATACAATTTTCGCGCTACGCCACTTGTGGCGGGCGCGGCTCGGCGGAGCGGGCCACGTTAGGATAGCTAACCCAAATCCGCACACATAGGCCAGCTGGTTCAGTAGTATACAGGAGCTATACATCTGCCGGACCATTCTAGCCGAACCAAGATTATTCACCAGCGTTGGTCATAGACCCGGACAGGGGGAGTTCGGTTACATGTCGTTCGGCGGAAATCCGTCGGATCAATTGACAATTCTGAAGTGCTTATCTCAGCCGATCCATATCGTTCGGCAAAGTCCTTAGCCACTGAACCACCCCTGCTCCCTGACTTAAAGAGAAAGTCAAGAAGAGTTGGGTAAGAGTAAGTTTACCAGTCTATGTAAATAAGAGAAAAAACTTTTTTAGCTAACCAAAGAGATAAATTTCCCCTGTTACAGCATAGGTAAACCACACAGTATAATTCCTCCATCTACCGAACGACTGTTCACCCGGTTCTCATTTTTTAATTCTTTTTCCTCCCCTCTCTCTATGTGTCCACCAAGAAAGGAAAAGAAAAAAGAAAAAGAAAATATTTTAATAAAAAATAGGTAAAATAAATAGTATTGATCTGGTGTTGAAAGAGATGTGAATAGGTAAAATGAAAAAATTGCACTGTTCATTAGCATTTTTACATGACAATTGGTAAACTTGCTCTAAGGGTGGCAGATGACATGGTTAGGTTTCCTTAATTACATGAACAGATCGTGGGGATCGTCAGGACTAAGATTGCGGACTTGATTTGGTGCCACGATTGAAGAGCCAATCATGGAGCGCGTGATGCATGTACGTGGGTTGGCCTTCACGTTTCCTCTGTCTATAAAAGGAGTAGTCCCCCTAGAGATAAAGGTGATTGAATTCTTACCCTCAAAAACCCTAAACACTATTCTGAAAGCTTTTCTTTCCTCATACTTGACCGTGGGAGTGCCTATCCCGGACTTCCACGATCCGGGTTTGGGCATTAACACGGGTGTTATTTGTGCAGGACTCACCCTCATCCAAGACATATCAACCCAACCACTTTATTACCTAAGACTCGGCCGGAGAAAGCTCAACACCACACCACTGTTCTTATTGAGCCCTCCATCAAATTTGTCCAAATGGGAGTTCGATACTCCATGTCCGTGTAGAAAATTTATGAATCAGGAAAATCAGTCTTTACAGGCTAATTACAGGGCAAGGGGAGATGCACAAAGATGATCCACAATGGCTTGCCCCTCTCTCTCTTTCCTGTGTCGTCATACTGGGCAAAAATAAAACCACTCCGATAGCGTTGTCTATTGCAGAAAGATAAGAGTACAAGTGATCGACCTAGTAAATTCTTTCTACAATGTCATACTTTCTTGCCAAAGAGAACTAACAAATTGGGACGGAGGGAGTAACAAACACTCGATTTGGGTAAAAAAAAGGGGGGGGGGGTTTGGGAGGGCCTCCTGGGCTCCCCTTCCAATCAATGTGATTAGCGACATTGCATTTGACTCACCCATATAACTCTTGGGATTCACTTGAATGTTGAATACTACCGAACATTGTATATATAGACCACTGGTCATGTAAATCGAACATCGTCCCACAATTTAAACATGATAACTACCTGGGGCAATATCCAACCTTCGGTTGGTTCCCCTTTCCCCGGGTCTTTAGAGGCTAAATGAATGTCGAGGCCTGGGAATCTAACTTTGTTGGATTGCCGGTTTTTCCTCGTTGTGAGGCCACCACTTTTTGGTTCCGTTTAATCGTTGTAACTTGTTTCAATGATTACTAAAATCTTTATTTCGCCGATCAAAAAAAGAAAGAAAAAAACTAGCTGGGGCAAGGATTTGGAAGGCGTAGTCTGAAGCTTTGGAGATGGCATAACCAAATGAAGTTTTTCACCCAAATAATGGGTAAACGTTATGCTTAATTGGTTGATGATCCTAGCGGAATAGTGTTAATGTCCCCTAAATCCACATTTCTTGTGATCATCTTCGATTTTTCACCGACGACATGGTGATCAAATGTTTGATTAAAACCCTCACACTATCTACAAAACACAACGCCTAGCTCTGAATCTTTCATCGTCAACCCCTTCACCTTCGTTCTTTTTAAACCTGGAAGACGCGAAGAGTTTGAACGTACTTGATATATATACTTGCTCAATTGTTTACTCTCCTTCCCGGGCTCCCCTTCGAATCAATGTGATCATTAGCAACATTGCAATTGATTCACCGATATAACTCTAGCTAGGGATTCACTTGAATGTTGAATACTACCGATCGAACATTGTGAAACCGATCAAAATGAAAGCATGAAGAATTCGATAGTTTTGTAGATTCATGTGATATTGATCATTCAGCATACAACTTTAGATCAAGTAACTAGCAAAATAATAAAGGAAGACGAAAGTCATGAACAGTAGAGTTAACACTTCCCGGTAAGCGTTTGATTTAAGAATTTAAGAAAGAACCAAGTAACTAATCAGTTGACATATTGTGGATGGCAAGACTGTATAATTAGGTCGAAATTCTCCAGGGTATTAGAAATCCTGTAGTGCAGGAGGTGCACTATGTGGTGTGCGGCATCCAAGTTGTTCGTTCGGCAATCAATGGTCCAAATTTCATCTTGATTCCTGCAAGTCTTAGCGGTCTATTGTCAAGACAAGATCTGAGCCATCAATTGCCGGGACGGATGCCCGAGATGCCGCACTACACCCTGTAATGCTTCCCGCACTGTAGGCTCCCATGCATGTCCATGTCCTTCTGCATTCACCAGTGATATGCGCAGAGTATGTGAGGTCTGAATTTGAGCACGGTATACTGCATGCTTTCAAATGACAAAAAAACAAAGCAAATCGGGTACGTAGAGGGAAAAGCAAATCCTATCTTGTATGGCTATGGTTAGAGCATCAACAGATGTCTAATAATTATCAAATACTGTAAGGCCCGTTTCAGTTTCTTTAAAAAAAAACTATTAAAAAATAAAGGTAATTTCAAGCTCAAAAATCATGTGTTTACGTAAATAATTTTCCTATCAATATCGATCTTATTTGATAGATCTGATCTTTTAAATGGTGTAAAAAAAATTAAAAAATGATTTTTTATTTTCATTGTATTTAAGCTTGAAATTACATTTTTTTGAAAAAAAATGTTTAAAAAGAAAGCGGAACAGCACCTAATTGTTTCATGACAAATTGGGTTAAATATCGGAACATCCCTCGAACTATTCCTGTTTGTCTCGCTCACCCCCTCATAGAATTTTGCCTACGGCCAGCCCCCTGAGTGAAATTTTTTTGTCCTATAGACCCCTTCCTTTAGGTTTTTGTCCAAAACTGTTAGACGGAATGAATGAAAAGTTCATTTTACCCTTACATATATATACCATACCAGACCACCATCAGCTCACTAGTTCATTCCTCCACCATCACAACACACCAATTCATTCCACCACCGAACACCAATTCATTCCAAACACCACCATCATTTCCGTCCATTCACCAGTTCATTCCACCACCATCTTTTTCTCCTCACCATCACCACTACCATCACGCCAATCACCACGGCTATACACCACCACCGAACACCAACTCATTCCGAACACTTCTCTCTCTGCAAAATCATTGGGAGTGCTGATGAAAATACACAGTTTAGGGTTCTAATCGAGTCCTTTGGCACTCGAATCGACAGACCCAAGTGTGAATCTTGTTAAAAGCCTTCGAAAATAGCAGCATCTAGTTCAAGTCTCACTGAATCTGGTCTCAATCGAGTGGGATAGATGCAATAAGGGTTTGCGAAAGGCTGAATCGAAGGTTACAGATAAGGGTTAGGGCTCGTACAAGTTTGAATCAACTCAAACACCCTTCGAAATGACTCAAATTAGGGTTTTGAAACTCGATTTGAGTTCAATCTGTGGGTTTTTGGTTGATTTTGAGTTTGATAGGTACTATTTTTTGTTCGAAAGTAGCTGGTCCAGTCAATGGGTGGTGGTTGCGTGTGGGTGGTGGTCTCTAACGTCGATGGTGGTTGGTGGTGATGATTGTGGTGGCTGGTGGTGGTGGTGATTTTGAGTTTGATAGGTACTATTTTTGTTCGAAAGTAGTTGGTCAGTCGATGGTAGTTGCCGGCATGGGTGGTGGTCTCTGGCGTCGATGGTGGTTGCCAGCGTCCATGGTGGTCGGTGGTATTTGCAGTTTGGTGGTGGTGATTGTGGTGGCTGGTGGTGATTTCGGAGGGAGAGAGAGATAGGGCAATTTTGAAACATTTTATAACTTTTAACATAATTTAAGTCAAAATTTTAACAGTTTTAGAAGGAACCTTAACGGAAGGGGTGACAAAAATTTTTTAATGAAGGATCTCTCCATAAGCAAGATTCTAAAAGCGGTGAGCAAGATAAAGAGGTAAACTTGGAGGAGTGTTTGGGTATTTAACCCTGACAAATTTTGTTTTTGGTCTGTTGCAATAAGGTTTCTTTAGGCTGGGAATGAGATTTTTGGACTAGAGACAAGTGCAAAAATCCATGTGGCCTACTGATCAATAACTTTTCAAAAACAAGACTAAAGGTGCCCATTTTGCTAAAGAGAGATCTGACACCACTGCCCGGTGGGTCGCACTCCTTTTTTCACCTAAAGACGCTCCATTTAGTTTCACCTCTCAATATCTCATCGTCCGTCTCGATAACCACTGTTTCGAATTAAAAAAGAAACTCTTCCAGAAAAGAGTTTTTATTAAAATTCAGATAGTGCAAAACACTTTTAGACGATAAAATTAAGAGCGACGGAAGAAGCGATAAATGTTGAGCGATGGACGTATCAACTATCAAGAGCCATGAAAGTCACCAGCACATGCCGCTGTAAAATACAAATGATACATTCATTTTGTCTCACTGATTTTGCCTTGGTATTTCACAATAAGCAACTTTAGCATTAAAATCACTACCCAAAAAAAAAAAAAACCTTTAGCATTAAATTAAAATGCTAACCTCATGAGCAATACTTAATGTGCAAAAAGTGCAATAATATCTAAAAGAGGTATGTAGATCATATCCGAAAAAGTATATTGATATTTGTAAAAAGTGCATCGAAATTCTAACTCTTTTTTTAGTACAAACTATTAAGTGTGAATAATAAATTGTCTAGTGGGCTGAGGTTAGAAAAATCGTTTACTATTAGGTTTAAAAATTAGATATGCAGATAGGATTGATCAATAATTCTGAACTCTAGTTTATCTTATCCCTTACAATGTTTGAGATTTTTTGTTTTTTTCGTTTTTTTTTTTTTTTTTCATAGGTCATAGCAGATGCATTGAAGGAGTTATATGTAAGACGAAGAGACAATCGAAACTCATTGCCCATGGATAAAGAAAAATCGTACAAAAACTAGAGCAAACATGTAATAACGAGTTTGAAATTGTAAACAATCATTGCCCATGGGTTCTATACCCGATTCAAAAATAGAGAGTTTCCCAGGTCCTTTGCTAATCGGGGCTAAAACTCCGGAAATAAGAAGTGCCAAAAAAAGGAATAAGGCTTGATATTAGTAGAAATGTCCAAAAAAATATTATATTCGTAAAGCAGAAACATAGATGCACTCCTATCAACGTGGAAAATATAGATAAAAAACCATACACAATGATTTGCAGCACCAATAAACCAATACCCTAATAATATTATTGTCCATGGAGGTAGCATATGATTGGAAGCATGGAAAATATGAAACCAGTAACTTATTTTTCACTATACATCCGGAGGAGGAGGAGAAGGTGAAGATATGATTGTAACAGTACTCTGATTTGTAGCATTCGTTATGCCGATGACAAGGGCTATATCTGCTCACCTGTTGGACTCGGGATTCGGACCACTGGGGACTTCATGAGCACCCGCCTCGAATTGGCGCTTTTTAGTGGCGGTAGTACTACTGGTGGCATTTACGGTGGTGGTGGTGGTGGTAGAAAAAGAATTCGTACTTTGTGGCACTGAATCCACCGCTCTCGCGGCGTGCTGGGTTGTGGGTGATTCTGGAAGGGCTCGGCGGAGAGGGGAGGAGGAGAAAGGAACGCGAGGAGGAGGAGTCGTCGTCGTCGTCGTCCTTGAGGAATCGAGAGGGCGAGCGAAGAGAGGGGTAATCAAGAGAAGAAGTACTATCCCAACAAGCAGCAAGAGTGTTTTTGTTGGTTTTTTCGTGGAGCTTTCGAAAACTGATCTAGCCATGGTAATATTGGAAGAAAGAAACCACACCCCCCAGTTGTCCACTGGAGATCAATATCCATGAACCAGTTGGAGCCACCTGATAAAAGAGAGGAGTATTTCGATGGAAATCAAAAGGAGAGCTCTAAAAATTCAAAACCACATTTGTAGCTAATCGAAGTATATAGTTTTATATATAGCTAGTAATAAAAGGAGGTGCGTACAAAAAAGTGAACCTTTGTTGATCAAGATATTGCAGTGCCCCTCATTTTGTTGTTGAATTACATGGATGCCCCTAGTATTTGATGAATTGAATTGTTGACTCTTGACCTGTTTGTTCACATTTCTTGTTTGAAACCTCTTAAACAAAATAGACGGCTCGGATTTTCATCTGAACAATGGACGGTTAAGATTTGTAGGAGTTCGGATTAAATCCAAGCTGTCCGCACCGAGTTAGGATTTGTAGTGCGGCGGGTGCACTATATAGCCTCTCTCATTCCAACAGAAAGTATACGCTCACCGCACACTCAATATTCACCGCTCCTCCCCCGGATGGTGAGATGTTGAGCAGTGGGCGTATGTAGTCTTGCTGTAAACAAAATGCTCTTTCCTTTTGGGTAAATTATGCTCACCTATGGGTTTAGGTCTCCTTCGGGAGTCTCGCCATGAGTCGGAGTCCCTATGATCAAATCTAGGGGATGATTGGTTTGCCCGGTTGCCTCCTTCCTCCACCCTTTCAAAAAGAAAAAGAAAAAATCCTTTTTCTTTCCTCTCCAATTTGTCATGAAACATACGAAAAGCCATGCATGGAACAAGAGCCATCAAATTAAAAATCAATGTACTAAGTTTTTCATGACCGGAGAAATATTCTTAAAAATTACATAACTTTTAGATCACATTTGAAAAGTATAACATCCTACGTGTCTAGCATGATAGCCAATTTTTATTCATTATAATACTATTGGTTTATGTTATGTTCTATTTAGAGCAATACAGTCTAAAAGTGACAACTGTGACCACTCATAAGTTGCAGATGATATGGCCAACCCCCTTTTTTTTTTTCTCGCAAATGAAAATTTTATAAAACTCGAAAGGGATACAGCGAGGGGAGCATAGAAGCACAATGTACTTTGCGCGCTACTCAACAAAAGAAATACAACATAACAATTCATCCAACTGAAAGTTGGACGAGGCACACCTTGGAGCTGGACTAAATTCGCGGCTTTTGAATTCCATCAACGAAGGATATGGCCAACTTAACAATCAATCAGAAGCTACAACCGCTGTTGGCGCACTTAATTTTATGTCGAGTTCCGACCTGAGTTTCACTCTCCTTTCATTTTTCGAGGACTATTCAAGTACTTCATCAGTGTTCTTAGGGATGAATCAAGATTCACACCAAATGCATGTGAAGAAGATACATGTATGCGGGTAATCTGGTCATTTTGCAAAAAGAAAGAGAGAGAATCTGTAAAGATAAAGCAAGTGAGCGTAGAAAGGAAAGGGGTGGGAAAATTAAGGGTGGGTGGCTTTTTCCTGCTTGGCCTTTTGCTGAAGAAATCTCCCTTCTTTGACTTGGAAAATCCTTGGGAAAATTACAGGTGATGTTAAATGTCTGCTTTCTCCTTTTATCATGAGGAAATAATATCACAAAAAGCTTTGCATTTCCTTCCTTACCCATTCTGCATCACTGATTTTGAAAAAAATACAAGCCCTGTCTGCATGATTGGGTACATTGGTCCCCACCAAATGCATGGTACGTTAAGGTCATAAAGGTAATTCCAGTCCGAGGATTTTTCCTTTTTTTGGAATTTGAAGAGCTCCTATTTCGCACCGGATTTGGGGGTGGTGTAGGCCGGTCATCCCGCCCGCCCTTTAGTGTATAGTGTAGTCGATCTGGTCATTTTGATAGAGACGGCTCAAATTTAATCCGAGCTTCTACAAATCTGAGTCATTTATTCGTTGAATTAAAATCCGAGCTGTTCGCTGCCGAAATGAATGGCCGGATCGGTTGCATTAAGTTCTGGATTCTGCCTGAATATGTGGTAGTGAAAGTCATTGGAGCATCACACAACAGTACTCTAAGAACAATTAATAATTACTCCAAAACTAACCCACTTCACCATCCTGACTATATCCCTAAAATAATTAAGTATAACTACACACAGAGCCGGTTCATGGAAGAAGCCAAGAAAGCCTAAAAATATAGAGCGAGTGTGAGCCCCATTCAAGAAATTCGCTTCTGGCACCAGAGAGTTATGAACCGGTTACACACTAACGTACATACACCTCTAGTGTGTGTGAGACTCACTCCTATTGTGAGTGCGTGTGTATAAAAATTTGTGTGTTCGGTGAATTGTTGATATCCCTAAGCGCCTAGGACCCGAATCCTCTGTCCAACCCCAATTCAGACAGGGGTTTGTCCCACTTGTCTCGGCCGTTGATCTCGTAAATCAATGGCTAAGATGTGCCGAGCAAAAAGAGCTCGGTACATCTCAGTCATTGATTTGCGAGATCAACGGTTGAAAGGAACGGGACAGGCTCCTGTCCGGATTGAGGTCAGACGGGATCTCGGTCCAAGCGCTCCACCCCTGCCACCGACCACCACCATCTTTACCAAATCGTAATAGCCTCCCCTCTTAGTTTTAGCATTCTCTGTCTCTCTGCAATCTCCCCTCCCCTTTTGCCACTGTTCTCCCCAGTCCTCACTACTCGTAAGGGTGTAAACGAGTCAAGTCAAACCAAGCTTATGTGTAAATGAGCCGAAAACTCGAGGTCGTAATGAGCCGAGCTGATCAGTTCATTTATTAAACGAGTCAAATCGAACTTTAGAATGTTGAGCTGGGCTCGTTTGCTTCACGAGGCTAAAACTCAAACTACTTGGACTCGATTACTAAACGAGTGGAGCCGAGCTGAGCCGAACCTCGAGGTCCTCACGAGCTTTGTTTGCAGCCCTAGTCGTCAGTCCATCCATCCATCCATATCGCAACTCAGAGATCACCTCTCTCTCCAATCCTTTTTTCTCTCGGTTCCACTTCTTCCAGGTGCCAGACACACCAATGCCCATTGTTCGTCATCTCACAATCAAACAATGGGAACCCTTTTGATTCGTTTGTCCAATGGTCAAAAGATACCAGAACACTTTAGTTGGGTGGATTATTGAGAAATTCGGGGTACATGTACTAGGATAAGGATTTTTGCACCTTTTGATATATTTTATTGAGAGGGGAAAAAAAAAAAACGATGATTAAGCGTATGGCATTTTAAGGAGACTACTAAAATACAGTTGCGGATAGAAGAGGATACGAGCAGGAGCCGCGGAACCTTCAAGTTTTTGATTAGGCTCATTTTTCTAATGTAGTTATATTTTCGCTACATAGAATATATATAGTTGTATGTTTGGCCTCTTAGAAATCTTGATAATTTTAATTTAAGATTAACCTACTTTTTATCATGATCTTCCGAGCAATTTTTTTAAAAAAATATTTCTAGTATGTTATTTTTAATGAAATTCTACGTCCGCCGCATTTGGGGGCTTAAATATGCTTTCTAGCCTCCATGAAAAAAGTTGAAAGAAAGATGTGCCAACAAAAGAACCCTTAAATGTTATTTGGAAAGGAAGATAAGAACGTTTAGAAAAAAACGACCAGCACCAGCAGCACTCATTTTCATGATATGTGGTGACTATTAGACATAGAAAAGGTTCCAAATGAGTAAGCGAGGCAGCTGACGGACGAGAAGTTTTTGGGTGCCGCGCGTACATGTGGCGGTACTTGTTGGCAATCCGGACTGTCCAGCCAGTTATCCAATGGCCTTGATTTATTCCCTCTCTCTCCCATCACCCCGCCATCTCTCTCCTCTTTTTCTCTCTTAAAATTCGGACCGTCCAAAACACGTTTGGACAATCCGGATCGCCGACAGAATATGTACAAACCACGTGAGTGGTACCCTACCGGCACCCAATTTTTTCTCCTGACAGAGAGTGAAAGATATGAGATTCCCTTGGCCTGCTAGAGATACTTTATCTAACTAAAAGAAGAATTTAAGTGTGAATTGGGCTCTAGCCGAGATGGGAGGTCTCGGGTTCAAATCTCGCTTATTGCACTCGTGGTTTATACCCCACGTCCCATTCCCCTTCTTCCTCTTAGACATTTAGAGTAGTATAATTTCTCCCCGCACTTGGCAAAAGAGAGAGAAGAGTGTCTTGAAATTGTAGCATTCTTCCATTTGCATTGTTGACTTAAAGAAGACAATGTGCATACTGATGCTCTGGACTATCAATGAAGGAAGTATGGTAATATGCACATAAATTGATTTGGGTCACTAGGTCTGCCCTCTTTGATGCCATTTGGCTTTGATTTGGAGGCATGGTTTTATAATAAAACGTTCTTGTAGCTCCTCGATTCTTGGAGGTTTAGGGGGGCCACTGTTTTAGTGGTTTTCTGAGAGCAGCCACTTTGTGCATATATTGCCAAAGATTAGGTCTGTCTCCAATCATCCCCCGCCCATACCTCCAATGATTGGGACTAGATGGGTTATGTTATGTTGTTGTTGTTGTTTCATTTGTGAGTTTCAATGGTTGAAGTTTAATATGCGTATGTGAATCAAATTATGAATGCTAGGGGCCCTAAATACGAATGCCAATGGTCCAAGTTAGTTTGTCAAATTAATTATGACTATTTTTTTTTATTGCAAAAGTGACATTTTATTAAATCTTCATAATGGTACATCGAACATCCAATAAAAAAATTGGATGAAACACCTAGTGGGTCAAGCCCAAAATTGGGATAAGCGACGCCCGATCCCCAAAATCCCAAACACTCAAACCCAAGCCCCACCCCACCGATCACCGACATATGAGTCCAAATTTAGCTGTGAATTTTTGTGGTTCAGTTTTACGAGTTGCAAATGTTGCACCACGAAATGGAGTGTCTATTGTAGTCGTGTAAAAGAAGTCAAATAATATCAAATTATTTCGAAAAAGAAAAACAGATCTGAGAGGGAAATCGCAAGCGCATTTCACGGCTCCACAATTAATTGCGGTGGTTGAAGGCTAGCTATAGCGATGTAACCTAGTTAATTTGATTGACAAAGAAATTCTGTTGACAAAATCGATTCAAACAAATTTGTGCATGGCAGATCATGCACGCTGTTTACGTTAATCCCGTTCATACGAAAGCTACGTCAATTTAATAGCCCTTTGTCTGTTGCTTATTTTTTCTTTCTCCAAATCAGTCTTTCCATTTTGACGGGCCGAACCGATGAAGTGTTTTTTTCTGAAGCAATGGCTGGCAATGGGCCATGGTGATCGCGCTAGGCCGTGATGTATACTCCTATGTAATATTACTCAACTACCCTTGGGAACTAACTCAAATCATTGAACCAACCCAAATCATTTGATTGATAATCAACGGACACGCAATTCAATTTCAGCTTGAACTTTTTAGAATGGTCATGTGGCAGTGGCATTCTCGTAAGGAAATGACTTTGACGCGAATTATGGGCCCTACCGTGGGCTCCACGCTATGATCAATTGCGTGCCTTATTGTGAAGATGGTTCGTAAAAAGGAGTTAAAATGTACTTTGATGGGATCTTTCGTTTTGACTTTTAAGTTCAAAACTTAACCAACCCCATTTTCTCTAATAATGCTATGGTTATCATATATTTGCACAACATCTAGTTATCATCTGAGATGAGATGGAGTATCTGATATACACAAATGAGTTACTTGACATTTTTTTTTGATAACTTGGTTTCTAGGTCAACTTTTTTTAAATCAGATCTAAATATCTGTATCCATTTTAATTTGGTTCTTTGGATTCTGGTGGTGGTATTAGATGGGTTTTCCAGTGGGGTGGCGGTCCGGGTGGTGGGGGCTGTTTTTAGGGTTTCGGTTTTGGCTTTGAGCTTAGCCCAATTAGGGTTTTTGTTAATCTCTTGCCAACGCTTGAGTCTCGGATAGCCTTAGTTTATTAATCTTTCATTTTGGTTGTCCTTGTCTTTTTAATTTTTGTACTTTTCGGAGATTAATAAAATTTCTTTTGCCGAGGGAAAAAAAAAATTACTCGAAAGTTGCTATTAACTTAGCAAGAAAGTGGAGAGAGAGAGAGAGAGAGAGAGAGAGAGAGAGAGAGAGAGAGAGAGAGAGAGAGAGAGAGAGAGAGAGAGAGAGAGAGCAAATGTGCAACTGAACAACCAGTCAATTAGATTTAGGGCAGCCCCAAATTAAGAAAAAACTGTCTCACCTTTTACATGACAAACAATATCGATCTAATCGCATTCCTAGGTCGTTCTGGTCTTGATTAGAAGGGAAATGCATGAATCTAATGCTTTTGATTTGAGAAAAGTAGAAAACCATGTTTATAAGAAAGTCATCCGTAGAGACAACAAATTCATTATCTCCTGCCATAATTGCCTCATGTAGACGTAAACTGGAGGTTTGATTAATAATATGTGCTGCTTTCTGTGTTAACTTACGTTATTATATGCCTTCCAAAAACTTTGAATTTTTGGCATTTTTTCTGAACTCACGTGCAGCCCGGATGCACATGGAGGTACGAATTAAGGTGAGGCCACCAAAGACTCGACCATGTGAGGTGAGACCACCCAAAACAGCTCTTATACTATGTTAGATTTATTGGAAGATTCTAACCTAAAATCAATTGGTAATAGGTGAATCGAATTCTAAATTTTATTAACATAGCTTAGATGACTTAGATGAGGGATGTGTGATTAAATCTTACAGAAATAAGACCAACATTGTGGTTACGATTAGTCAAGTGAGGTAAAGCTTTTGCCTAACGACGAGGCAGATTAGATCGGTTTGGGAGCATGGCCGGCGGCCTTCCGCTGGTATCTGCTGTTTTCCGGTTTTCACCTAACGGCTAAGGTTGAGTGCTTGCGTTTGAGTTTTTGGGCTTCCCTCCGTTGGTTCGTGTCCAGTGGTGGTAACGTTTGGTGCCCGGAGGTTGTCTGGATTAGACGGCTCGACAGCAGGGTGGTGGCCAGGCTGATGTTGTGGCAGCGGGTGGAAGGCATGAATTTGAAATGCACATTAGTTACGATTAGGGCTTTGGTTAGGGCTTTGGGTATTCTTTGGACTGGGCTATATTGTATACTGGAAGTTGATGTAGAACGCGTACAATACCCTGAAGCGTGTGAACTAGCTAGCTAGCTAGCTAGAGACAAGATTACTCATAGTTCAAAACATAATTAGAAAAAGGTTTTGTAGGTGGGATGACTTTACATAAAGGTTGACACCACCCATGACACATTGTTATTTGCATTGACAGGGGGGTCGATCAGTTTCTTTCATGAGGACATGCATGTCCCGTCCATGCAGAGATGGGATGGAATGCAGGGCCTAGTATAACTCCAGGGACATCTTCTCAAATAAGTTTTTACTTTTTTCAGACCAGCTTTTGAAAAGCATGACTAATAAATACTTTATCACAAAATAATGGATGTCAATCCTCACACATATATGTGTGCCTTTTTTTCTTTATTGGTAAGCACAACTTGTCGATGCAGCATGACATCATTTACGATGTAAGGTAGAAATAATAGGGGGTGTAAGGTGTGGTTATCAATATGGGGAGTGCCAAAATCACTCCCTGTATGGAGTTGATTTTGGCACTCCCGTGGAGAGTGTGGTTATCAATTTGGAGAATGCCAAAATCAATTCCCGCACTATTGTTGCATTATATATGTGCATAGTGCATATTTTAATTATGGGTGTTTACAAGCCAATTACAAAATCTTAAAATCACATGCGGAGAAGCTTTCACTCACGAAACACTTCTTCAAAACTTACTCTGCAAATATACCACTATTTTCCAAAAACCTTTGTAGAATATCACTATAACAAAAAAATGGAGAAATGATTTTGTCACTCCTTTTTTTTGTTAATGCCACTCCCCTGCAAGTGTATTTTTCCACCAAAAATACACTTGCAGATGAGTGACGTTAAAAAAAAAGAAATGGCAAAATCAGCAGCAAAAAATTATACGCACAATCCATAAACTAAGATATAATTGGCTCCCAAACACCCCAATCTAGGTTGTAGCTAAGGTTGTGGTTGTTCACAGTAAGAAAAGTTTGAAGTTTGAACAATTCTCACAAAAGACATCTGTGTTTGGAGATCACAAGTGTGTTTGAAAACTCCATGAGACGAAATGTTAATTATGAAAATAGAACAAAATAGGAGTGGAACTTCGTGTGATATGACGTTAGGGGCAGCTCTATTATATGATTAGGGGTTCAAGCGAACCCCTCGGCCCAAGACACTATTGTAATTTTCGTTACATAAAGTTTAGTTTCTCTTTAATATTCTCTCAACTGAATCATTTGTAAAAAAAAGTAAACAAAAATATACCTAAAATCGTTTTGTATACAATTTTTTTTTTCTGCGCATTTTGTTACCGCTGAACTAAAATCTAGAGCCCCTAGCTAGGTCATAGTACGCTACCAATGTCTCTTTCCTTCCCCCCTTTTCTCTCTAGAAACCTTAGCCACCTCTGATTATGGTTTTCGGGGGGGGGGGGGGGGGGGGGGAGGCTCCCCTTGGTCTTTTTCCCATCTCCTCACTCTCCTCTAGTTTCCCTTTCTGTCCACCCTTTTTTCCCGTCTTTCTTAGCCCTTGTTTTTGCCCTCTGATTAGGGGATTTTTCGTGTTGTGCGACTGGCTTGGAGGACTGGGCCATAGGCCAGAGTTCCTCCTTCAGCTTGGCTCCCTTCGAGCCTTCTAGATCGGTTGGTGGCGATGGTGGTGTCGCGGGTGTGTGGGGTGGTTAGGGTTTGGGATTAATAACATAGGAGGAGGTGGTGGGCAAGTAACTCTTGTGAGGCTTGGCTTCGGAGCAGGTGGTATAAGGGCCGGGGCTTGGCCCTAGAGCCTGGGTTCTACAAGTTTTTTAGCCTGTGGGTTTAACCTTGGGGATTTGAAGAGGCCGAAGAGGTTTTGCAGTCATCAAGTGTCGTGAAGTCATGGTTTGATCGAAGTTTTAGTCCAAGAGGATTTCTACCTCGATCTCCATGCTTGGAGCCTCGCGTGTCAGTGAAGGCTTGCTGGAGATGTCATCTCTTTTGTTTTGGTTCGTGATCCCGTTTGTGCCTAAATATCCGGCGAAGGGCGGGGTTTGGCCAAAGCAGGCCGGCGAGTTTAGTGGTTTCATCCACGGTGCTGCATTTTTGTTTTGATAGTTCTTATCTGTTTCGGTTTTGTAGTGTTTGTCTCTGTTTTGGATTCTTCGCCATCCCGAGGCGACTGTTGTATAGATTGCTAGCCCCTTGTGTCCCAACCCTTAGTGGCGGTGAGGAGAGAGCCTTTGGCTCGTGCTTAGGATCTAGACTCTTTACGTCTCTTTGTCCTTGCATTTTTTGTGTATTTTCCTGTGTTGGGTTGGTTGTAATCTCCCTTTCATTGTATTCGGATAGTCTCGTTGTAAGTGCTACTTGACATTTTAATGAAATGTGTTTCGGATTAAAAAAAATACTACGCTACCGATCACAACAAACCTTCACAATTGTGTAAATTTCACTCACCTCCCTGAGGTATCTGATAAAAGCAAAAGCCTCCTTTGATGTTTCTGAAATGTTATTTATCTCTTCTACTCTACCAGACATTATACAGATTCCCCTAACTGATAAATATGCCTATGTTAAATGTGTTGGTCAAATGAGGAAAAGGTCCTCGAATTTTGACAAAATAAAAGTCCTCGTCTTCTCCTTTTACCAAACGCATCATTAGCTGACTTCATAGGGGAAAAAAGGAGCAATGCTCGAAATTAGGGTAAATTTCACTGTCCTCCATGAGGTTTTGACAAATACAAGAACCTCTCCTGACGTTCTGATAATTACATGGATCTCCCCTATATACTATTGTTCATATTCCCTCGTTTCATTAAATCCTCACTTTACGCCGTTTGTGTTTGTCATTAATAGAACAAGAAGGCTTGATTATTTAATTTATCTAATATTAAGTGCATTTTTTACTGTGTTAGTGTGGATTTGATGAAATTGGGGAATCTATACAATAATTTGTGAAGTAAGGGTGTGATAACCCGCGCCAGGTAATCTGTTTATCCTTAGCCCATGTAACTCAAAAGATTAATCTCAGGTTAGTAGTAACTAATCGGCCTTACCTTATATACTACTCTGGGCGTTCATAATTCTGTGACATGAAATGTTACAATCTCTCCACCTTAGTTGCAACGTACCAGTTGCACCCATACTCATTTTTCTTAACACCTCTTTTCACTCCTTTTTTTTTTTTTTATCAGAAACCTCTTTTCACTCCTTAATACACTTACCAATGCTGTCTTTTTTATTTTTTATTCAAAATTTAGAGGAAAAGTTTAAAATGCACTAGATTTGGGTAAAAAGAATGGATAAAAGCATTATTGAAGACATATCCAAACAGAGCTTTTTCAAGGGTTGAAAAATGGACAAGGGTGGGTTCGTCCGCAAGAAACTGGTATTCTCTTATCCCAAAACCCTAGCTTTATATCCCTCCATCACGATCGCGCCGCCGACGAAAACACCGACTGCCTCCTCTTCAAGCGGTTCCTCAACCGCGGCGAGGGCGACGACGTCCGCCTGCAGCTCTCAATGAATCTCGCCAACATTGGTGAGAAACAAAATGGGGGGTTTTAGGGGTTCATGATCATCTCACCCTCCCGTTCATTCTCTCACCATTTTTCACCCTTTTGGCTATCCAAACAAGGGAGATAATTCCTTTTCCCTCGGTTGCTTTTCTTCTCCTGATGCGAGGTAATATTGGAGTGTCTTGAGTGTTAGAGATCTAGATTTATTTATGGGTTTTGGGTTTAAGGTCATTTTGTGCATTTTAGGTGTTCGTTCAAAGTTCTCAAAGAAGTAGTTGTATCAATTTCCACATTCTTGTGAATCGTACTTCTTAATTTTGTGTATTGATAGATTTGTTTGATGGGAGTGGGTTGCGGCCGCCGGAAATAATGGAGGTTATAGGTTCTCGGTGTAGTGGTGATGGAGGGTTTTAGAGGTGTTGCTGGTTGTGAGGGGTTTTGGTGGTAATGGAGACCGGGTAAAGGAGGTAGTCGTTGTGTATATTAGCCTCACTCATGTATATTAGCCTCGGTGAAAAAAGGTGCTCTCTTAGATGACAGAAGGGGTATGTATTAGACTTGTTTTGATAACCCATTTGAACATAATAAAAAAAGAAGGGTAATTTTGTCAAAGAAACTCATTTATCAGGTCATTTGTGCTTAGTTTAATTCCCGGCAATGCAGGGATGTACAAATATTATTCGTCTGGTATTATCTGTCCACATTACCCCTTTTGATCTCTTCCTAAGCTAGTATGGATATACAGCAGATTTTGAGGCATGGCTTATAGAAGAAAGGTCGTGTTGGGAAAAAATTTAATAATGCAATCAAATAGGATATTGCACTAGAGCAGTTGAAATAGTTATGGTTTGTGGCATAAATGCTTCTCCTCGAAACTAAATTGTAGAAAATTAAGAGAATGTTCTTAGTAAATTTGCATTATCTCCTCTGTCTCAACCAAACAAAAAAAAAAAGCCCTTTCTTCATTGTAACTTGGATCATCAATCCCATCAGAAACTTTACAAAAAAACCATTTCTTCATTGTAACTTGGATCATCAATCCCATCAGAAACTTTACCAATTCGTAGACTAATCTCCCTCCGCCTCATCCCAGAGCTTGGGGCTCCTCCTTCAAGAACGTGACCAAATTTTTTTCTACAAACCAAAAGGAGAAAGAAAAAATAGTTTGAAGTACCGATACAAAGAAGAAAAAGGAACTTGTTTTGTATGATAAATATAGTTGTACACACTTGTGCAACTTTGAGATACGGTATAGGTGAAAAACCATCTTCTTGTATATCATTGTGATGGCTTCGGGGAAGACTTCAAGCATATGAGTCATTGTAGCACGATCATCACACAAAAGGTTTAAATCCGGTCCTATTGCCACAATGATTGCCTCGCACTAGGATAATTGAATTGTATTAAAACAACCGTTACATATGTAGGACAAAAGGAGGAGAGCGAAAAAGGAAAAAGGACAACTAAAAGGGTAAAATTCAAATCTTACAGTTTCCCCATAGTGTTTTATAACCTTCTTGTGGAAATAGTATATTCCACCAGCAAACGATCCATAGGACTCCCAGAGTGTACCAGCAAACGATCCATAGGACTCCCAGAGTGTACCATGAGAGTGGTGGAATCTACTATTTCCACAAGAATGTTATAAAGCACCATGGGAAAACTGTAAGACATGATTTTTACCTCTTTAGTTGTACTTTTTTTTTTCCTTTTTTCGCTCTCCTCTTTTTGTCTTATATATGTAACGGTTGTTTTAATACAATTTAATTATCCTAGTGCGAGGCTATTGTTGAGGCAATAGGACCGGGTTTAAGCCTTTTGTGTGATGATCGTGTTGCAATGACTCATCTGCTTGGAGTATTGCCCGAAGGCATCACAATATTGTATGAGGGGATGGTTTTTCACCTATACCGTATCTCAGAGTTGCATTTTGGGTATGCATCTACGATTATACTTATCATACAAAACAAGTTCTTTTTTTTTTTGTATCGGTGCTTCGAACTATTTTTTTTCTCTCCTTTTGGTTTGTAGAAAAAATTTGGTCACATTTTTTGAAGGAGAAACCCCAAGCTTTGGGATGAGGTGGAAGGAAAAAGTCTACGAATTGGTATTGTTTTTAATGGGATTTATGATCAAAGTTATAATGAAAAAAGGTTTTTTTTTTTGCTTGAGAGAGTGAAGACAGTGCAAATTTACTATGAACATTCTTTTAATTTTCTACAACTTCTTTCTGTTTCTCTTTATTGTATGAGTTGTCTTCCTTTCGTAATACTCATCTTCGACTATGATGGTTTAGGATTGAGGGTGTTTGAATGAGTATCTGAAATTTTTCCTTGTTATTTGAATGAGGGCAATATGCATTAGTTCTATAATCGTTATGTAATGAAGTTTCAATATCTAGAAACATAAAAATTCAATATTGGGTTTGGTTGCATTATATGCTATAGTACGTTTACAGAAATTTGAGTAGCAGACACATTGCGTTAGCCCCGATTGCTTTGAAGAAGAAGATGATGCACTAAGAATTATGTTTTCAAAAAGATCTGTGCGTCTTAAAAAACGTAGTCAAAGCGAAGTCCAAGGTCCTAGAATGAAACTTCCAAGTCAGATCTATTTTATGTCAGATACTTTCGTCTCTTCCAACTTTGCCATGAAAATGCTTTTATTTGTATGGCGACCAATTTTGCAAAACATCTCGATTTACTCAGGTCTTCCAAAAACTACTGAACAAATAATCATTGCTTATTGGGCCATTGCACTTGCAGATCCTACTATATATGATCAGCTCTGTTTGAAAAAATAATAATAAGTAAACTTTGACCAATTTGCAGTGTGCTAATCATGGAAGGTTAAATAAATTATGAAGTTTGAGAAATTATTTTTGATCAGTATAAGTTCATGTTCTTATCATTCTAAGGCTGGTATTTGTAGAGGGATTGCTGTTAGTCCACACTCTCCCCTCATCTCACATCTCCTGTTTGCAGATGATTGTTTTGTTTTTCCCCATTTTGATGTTTTTGAAGTCTGGTGTTTGAAGTGGTTTTTGGATGCGTACTGTGACCAAGCTGGTCAGAAAGTTAATCTAAGGAAATCTGAGATTTATGTTAGCCCTAATATGACCCAATCTGATATTAATCTCTTGTCGCAAATCTTGGGAATTAAAGTGGTTGCTAAGCCTGGGGTGTATTTGGGAGCCAGTCTAGATTTCTCCCTTCGAAAAGGAGATATTTTTAATTCAGTGCTTCAAAATATGTTTAATAAAATGCAGGGTTGGAAAACACCAACATTAGCCTTGCCTTACCTGGTAGAACCATAGAAGTGTTTTGGCTAAACATTCTCTGTTCTATCCCTATCTATTTCCTCTCTGCCTTTTGGGCTCCTTCCTACTTGATCAATTAGATTCATGGTATTGTTCTTAATTTTGTTTGGAAGGGAAAAACAGGGAAATGTTTACATTGGATCAAATGGTCTTCTTTGTTCCTACCTAAGAGCCAGGGAGGTTTAGGTTTCAGGGACCTAGCTCTTTAATAGCAGATCAAAAAAAAAAAGAAAAAGAAAAAAGAAGCAGCTCTTTAATCAAGCTTTGTTGGCTAGGATGGCCTGGAGAATATTGCAGTATCCAGAGTTTGTTTTTTCTTAAGTTCTGCTATCCAAATATTGTCATAAGGAAGAATTTTTTAAATGTCGAGGGTAATGCTCGTTGTTCGTGGGGATGGAGGAGTATCCTTGGGAAGGGATTTATTGAAGAAAGGTTTAAAATGGGAGCTGGGTGATGGTTCTTCTATTGATCCTTTTTGTGATGAGTGGATTCCATTTGTTTCCAACCCCTACGGTTCTGTTTCTGCTAATATATGTTTAGCAGTTTTAAAGTTTCAGACCTGATCAATTGGGAGTCTAGATCATGGCGGATTCCCCTTCTTTCCTTTTTGTTTCCTCCTGAAGTGGTTAGAAATATTTCAGCCATCACAATTCCTTCTTGTTCGTCTAAGGACAGGCTTGTGTGGGGGCTTTCCAAAGGCGGGTCCTTCTCCGTCAAATCTGCATATTTTTTTGGCTCTTCAAGGTTGCAATTGTGTCTCTTGGAGCGCAATATGGTTGATGGCTTTGTTTATATGGAAGCTTATTCATAGAATCCTCCCGGTGAGTGTCAATCTTAGGAAGGGGGTAGAAATAGATACAAGGTGTCTAAGGTGTGGACAGGCAGATGAAGCCATTGAGCAATGAATGCTCTTTTTCTAAACATATATGGAGAGGATCAACAATGGGTCTGGATTTTGATGTGGGTAATCCCGCGGGGCTTACTGAATGGTTGGTAGAGTGGATTAGAAAAGGAAATTGTTTTTGAATCTAGAATCCATTTTGATAATGTTGTTTCCCATCCAAATGATGTGCTGTTTAGGCCTTGTTTGCTCAGGTTTTTCAAAGCCAAAAGTTGGGTTCTAATCATGATGCTTCCAATTTTGTTCTTGCTGATGAGGCTAGTAGCAGGGGGGTGGCTCAGGAGGGTACTCTTTCCGTTTTGGTCATTCTGATGGTTTTGCAGATGATGGGGGCAGGGTTTACTTTTGAAGAGATGGAGCTTGGCAGAAAGAAGGATTGCAGGGAGCTTTTGCGTGGGTGGCTGAAAATTCTCAGGCGGATAATCTTATGCAGGGTTTGGGGGAGCACATGATTGTTTGGAGGCTGTTTGCCGGTGTTATGCGCAGGGGATTGCAAGTGCTACCATCCTAATGGATAGTTTGCTTATTAAGTTTGTGCGTGAAGACATTAAACCGGATGTTTGGTTAAGCTCTATTATTTCAAATATTGATAGGTTTGACTTTATTTTGATTGTAAAAGTCAACAGGGTCTCGATGCAAGTTGCTCATAAGTTGGCGAAAGCCACCCTGAAAAGGGAGGGCTAGTATTTTGGTAATGAAGTTTCTGCTTTCTCGAAAAAAAACATTTCATCCTATACTCAATGCCAAATTGAAGTACTATCAACTCAAGAATAAATTTCAGCTGTAAACTATTTTTACACCACAGAACAGAACACATATGCATAAACTTCAATAATTCACCATACTTTTCGAACATCAACCACTGTTCAATGGTACAGTACTATCAACTCAAGAATAAATTTCAGCAGTAAACTATTTGTACACCACAGAACAGAACATATATGCATAAACTTTGATATAATTCACCATACTTTTCAAACATCAACCACTGTTCAATGGTACATGCAGCAGTACCTAAGAAATACATTGCCCGCACATAACAAAATGGAACTGAAGTTGGCAACATACATAAAAATCGCAATAAGGATCTTCATATGAGTGGATCCTGATCCATTATAAGCATTTCAAGTGTAAACAAATACTTCCATTTATGAGACTATATAATTCAACAAAATCTCAACGAAATAACCTTCTTTGATCCTTGTCTCTACTTTCCTGGGTGTGTAGATAATATGAAACAAATTACGTAAGAGAGCCTCTTGTGCCAGCCTAATTACTATTCTCAAACCTGTATGTGTATTCAGAGATTAGTCTTCGGTTTAGTGAGGCGCCTCGTCACTGAGCGCATAGTCACAAATTCCTCCGCTGCAGAAGGGTGTATGCCCACCTGTCACCCAACCAAAAAATTATGATACTAATAACAAATCGTATTCATTCAGTTTGGGGGAATAATGGCATTGGATTCTTAATGAAGGATTCGAAGTGGGTGTTGTGCCTCATCCTGTGCTGTGAGTGCAAATCATCAAGCCTGGGGTGGACCCAATTTGCACTCACAGCACACTGTTGTACTCCCAAACACAGCACCTTCCCCGAACCGTTTGGTGGATGTTGAAACAAGTAGCAAGGGTAAGAAAGGCAATATCCAGATAAGGCTAACAGTCAATATGAGCTCAAGAAAGGACTCGGAAATTTCAATCTATAGGTCAAAAGAAAAGGATATTGAAAGGACAAAAACCACCAACTAAATCATTTAACAAATGAAAGTGCTTCAGAACACATATATATAGGAACACGTGTTCATAATCGAAACTAAGTCTTTGCATCCTAATCACTTGGGCGGGCTACATTAATCCCTTTTTTTTCTTTTCTTTTCTTTTTTTTTGGCACTATGATTTATCCCTTGACAGAGCTCAATGAAGAAAATGGGTTCATAAGCCAACCCTAATTGATTGGGACATTGAAGGCTCGATTCGGTTTTGTTTATATATCCATACACAGACACACATACATTGTAGTTGTGTGACAGAATACAGAGTTGTTCTATTACGCTCCTATATGGTTATATGTTCTCCACCCCTTTCATTATACTGACCATATAGGCAATCGCCCATACATTTGGGTGTAAACTTCTACCAAAAAGGGCAAGAGGGTGCCAACAGGGAGCTCTAATTCAATATTTTAGTAAAAACTAGCGCTTCCAAACATGTCCCCACCCACCCCCCAAAAAAAAAAAAAAAAAACTCATCCATTTTGCGTTATTAAAATGAGTTAAATGACTGATCAGGGCGGGAAAACTCAGACTGATTGAACACATGTCAACAAGGGGCTAACATGGTAAGATTAAATCAGATGCCTTTCAAGCATTCCATGTAGCCATGTACCCCAAGAATTTAGAGAGAAAAATTCTAGCCCATCTTATTTCGGTAGTTCGACACAAGTGGGGGATGGAAATGGTTATAGGAACATGAGTTCTCAGTCAATTTGTGTATGAAAGAAAATACACATCCGTCCTCATTTATTTGTGCATTTCCAATATCATGGACATCACACAAAATCGTCTATGTTTTCTAACTTTTTTTATTAGATGATTATGAAAACTTTGTCTACAAAACCTAAATGAGATATTTTAATTGCTAGAAAAGATCTTGAAATCTTTTACCACCAAAAAACAGTATATGTTGACCTGACAAAGGCATGACTGCCAGAAAATGACAAACAATGTGGAGTGGGGACAGAGGGAGTACGAGGAGAGACAAAGGAGTCCAACTAAGGTTTAAAGAAAATCAGTGCTCTGATAGTTAGGGGAAACAACTTATAGGCTACCCGTATGAATATTCCTTCAAGTAACTCCACATGTCAACAAACAGAAGCTCAGATGCCAGTTCGAAAGAAAATTAAGTAGTTCTGAGGAGTGAACTCCAGCTTACCGTGCTATCAAATTGTGCCTTAGTTGCTCCGCACTTGAGCGCAATAGCAATGCCCTGAGAAGGATATCCCAAACAGTATCAGGTGCTGCATATGCAGATATCAACTAAACCACAAAGTAATCCAGAAAAGTAGGACATTCATAAGAAGTGCTATAGGCAGTACTTGAGGAATACCACCTACTTGAGATACCATGGGATCTGCCACAACAGGGGATATACACTTACGAAACATGGTAAAATTTTGAAAATGTCCACTTAAAGCACATTTCTTGGCACACTATGAAAACATTTTTTATGCATCTTCCAAAGAACTACTCTCTTCGAGTTTTAGGCAGTCACAATTTAACTTTTTTACGCATGAGGTAAAAGATAAAGAAACAAACAGTGAAAAAGTTAGGGATCACTCTGGAACACTGAATCCAACACTTTCGAATATCAATGTGCCCTGTTTTGAAAACTGTGTTCCAATCCGCAATCACTAGGGCATTAGCATTTTCCGGTAGCATAGATCCAGACATAGGCAATGCAAGACAATTCGTGTGGAAGATTCAATCATTCTAATCGAAATACAAAGGTGAAAGCCCAAGTTCATTACTCTGGTTCTGCCCATCAGTGGAAGGGCAACATGGGAGATCTTTTTCTTTTTCTTTTTTTTTTCTTTTTTTTTCTTTTTTCTGTATGGCAATATAGGATTAAAGAATTAACTCAATATGGAACTCTGAGAATTTCAGTTTTTCGATGCTCAAGCCTTCCCTAAATATCACCATCTGTTGATGATCTTAATAAAACACAAAAATAGTAAGCCTCAAGTTCCATGTGAATTAAGAAATGAGGGATTCAAACCTATATGTAGCTACTGCTCAAGAACTTCATGAAATATTGGACAGAGACAACCGATACCTGCATAATCTCAGCCGCATCCGGCCCACACATGGATGCTCCAAGAACTTTATCTGTCTCCGCATCAACAACAAGCTTCATAATGGTCTTCTCTTGCCGTCTACAGACAGAAATGTCAAGTGACAAATGGAGTTTTAGAGATAAGCATTCTTCACAATGTAATAAGAGTGAAACAAATTACATGTCACATGTTAGTCAAGAATGATGCCTAGTTGAGAGAAGCAACAATTTTGTAACGTATATGGAACTCAATTGTTCAATTCAGATGCATGATAAACATGAACCACCAATTTAGTGGGCCTAATATCCAATGGCTAACAAATGGCACGTATTCAATGCCCTAATATAGTGGACAAACTGGAAAAAAACATCAAAATCTGCAGATGCGAAACAGCTCTGGGCTATCATTATAACATTTGATACAGGCCCCTACAAATGGCAAGAGAAAACGTATAAAAAAGAAGAGGTTATAAATCGATAGAAAACCGGCAATTGTGATTTGTATTTACACAAATATACAACCGGGATACTACATTCCTACATATAGAAAAGAATACAAACTCTAAAACAAAGATGCACTTCTATTCTACTTTCCACGTGTTTCTCAATCATGGCATGCTAAATCAGGAAATCCAGCTGCAATAGTTTTCACAACTGGAAAATATGATAGATGTTAGGATTCTGAAAGATAGGCATTTCTGATTTACTTTCAGATAATGCCCAGTATGACTAGAGAGTTGGCCTAAAACAACAGTGTTTAAGTATTGGACTTTTCATCTCATCTTTTATTTTATCAAGTGTACGGAAAGGAGAATGTTGACCTTGTGCAGAGGACTGAATGTAAGTTCCCAAAGACTTTAAAAAGTGCAAAACTAGCAGGAATCCCTAGTCTCACAAATCATGAGATTACAGCAAGAAGGTAATCTCTTCCCCTTTAAGCTTCTATAACTATGTAATCAAATCATATACCCTGAGACAGTGTTCTTCATAGGGTTGAATGTTGACGTGAAAACCAAAACATCACCCTTTGCTTGCTCTATAGCCTGTTCTTCACTGAGTCCGACTACAGAAAGAGGTGGTATGCTGCGAAGTAACAGAAGACACAAATTATTTACTGAAAAAAAAAAAAAAAGAAGACACTAATTAAAAATACTATAAAGAGATTCCAAAGAAAATGACAAAGTTGGTGCATAAAACTATTAAATGATATAATTGGGAAAAAAAACCATCGGCATGCATGAGAAACAATTCTGACAAGATACTGATAAATGGTTTCAACGTTACATTTTTTGTACGGTACAAAATTGTCGGTCGCAAAAAGATTGAGGCCCCGTTCCAGAAACCTTCTTGAAAAATAAGCAGCTTATTTCACATTTTCAAACTAAAAAATAATGTAAATAAAAAATAATTTTTAAATTTTTTTTGCATCGTATAAAAGATCTTATCGAGATCTTTCAAACAAGATCCATATTGCATATTTTTATATTTCAATAAGCCTATAATTTTTGAACTTGAAATTGCCTTCTTAAAAAATAAGGACCGAAAACCCGTTCCGGAACGGGGCCTGAGAGTGATACAAACAAAGTGAAACCCAGAAGATAGAGACATATAGTACCAACAAAACAACAGGTTGTCTGATAGATTTACAAGGGCGTAAATTTATTTTAGGAATCGGGTTTTAAAAAAAAAACTGTGAGAGACTAAGGATTTTAGAATGGAAAATCTCAAGTAGCCAGTGCATACCAATCCAACATTGACAAAAAAAAAAAGAAATACGTGACACGGAAACTCTTTAGTAACTTGTTAACTCAAGCCAAGGTAATATGTTAGATCTTCCACAAGCTCTGAATATAGATACAAATACCAGAATTGCAATAAGAACAATTTTAAAACTATAGAACCGTCACTCTATAGACAGATATTCTCATGGTTGAGGTATGTTAGACAAGTACTAGAAGGGCAGAAACTGTACCAGAACACGGCACAAGGTATATTGCTATAGTCTGGTTTGCAAGGCTGCCCACCAAAAGCAGTTTTCTGCAGGCAACACAAAGGAGTGGACATGTTGAGAAAAATGAAATTACTTAAGTACGTAACAAGAGATATCGCATTGTTGAGTTTGTAAGAAAAGGAATGAAAACTCAAAATTCATAACCACTGAAGGTCCAAATGAGCACGCACTGCAAAAAGGGTTCCCTCCATTAAAGCCACAGGAGTAAGATTCATTCTATTTGTAACATCACCAATGGCCCATATGTTTGGTATGTTTGTGCGAGAATACTCATCAACCTGAAAAAGACAATGAGAAGGATGGGACACCTCAAAGACATTTAAATTTCAATAATTGAATGGAACAAGCCATCTTTTCACAAGCAAAACATTTGTTCATTGTGTTGCGAACAAATGGAAGGATAATAAGAAGTTTGCAAACACTACAGGCAAACCCAAAACAAACCACCTAGTTACATGAGAAAGACCAGAATCATGTAACAAGCGCCTTTGCACACTATGAATGGCAGCAAATGCCTTCAAAGCAAAACCATTTAAATGACTATAGTGACCTACATGAATTGCACACAGCGTTCTGTTTGGGGGGAAAAAATACAACACATGCAGAGAGCATATAAAATAGAATAATAGCGGGGAGACAAGAGGACAAAGGAGCATAAAGACCAACTATCATAGCCAACATAACAGCTGGTAACGACCCTCCACCCACAAATAATGGAAGCTTAAGGGTCAAGCTATAGGATTAAAAATATACAACACTAAAATAAGACACTATAGAGGAAAACATTTCCGTGTTGCCCACAAGTTCCGCACCACTGTCAATTAGTGATAGGAAATGAAGCCTCAAATAACCTATGTACAAACTTCAGCTAAATATCTCTGATTCGAATAGCTCTTAAGCCAGTTCAGTTCCCTCTTCAAACTGTTGAAATCGACAACATGAAAAAACCAAAAAGAAAAAGTTGGGACCTTTATGGCTCCTGTCTTGTCAAGCTCAACACCTACAGCTTCCAGATTCAACCTCTTTGTGTTAGGAACACGACCTGTAATAAACAAGAAAACTTCACTATCTAAAAAGCTTGATTGCCAAATTGCACCATAAAAGAAAATGTGCACTTTGCAACAAGCGACCAGCAAATACATAAATTGATACAGAACATGATTCTGATCAAGACTCAAAATCGATTTTAGTCAATGTGTCTTGTCCTTCGTAGGTTGACGACTTAACATGTAAATCAATGATAAGTAATAATTCCTCAATGCTTGTAACAAGAGCGAAGTTTCGGAATTACCGGTGGCAAAGAGTACAACATCAGCCATTATTTCTTCACCATGATCTGTGACAACTTTTATCCCCTCTTCTGTTTTGACCAACTAAACAATAAAACTCTTATCAGAGCCAGGTTGTCAGAAAGAAAAATAAGGAAATTAATCACCATGCAAATAACAAAACTCCTAAAAAAAATGAAAATACCTCTGTCAGACTTGTCCTGGGGTGCAAATTAATTCCCCTGCCTTCCAGATTCCTTGCAACCACAGCTCTCATTTCATCATCAAAACCCCTGCATCAATTATTTGGAGAGCACAACCTTAAGGACACAACGGCATAATTCAATGAAAGTGGTATTGACCAAGAAATTCATAGCTAAAGCTGTTCTCTGGAAATAATAAGCAACCGCATTGGTGTGATATACTTGGATTCAACATAAAAGTAACAAATTCATATATAACCCGATGTGTAATCCGTAAAGACTTTCTATGACAGAAAACAGAAACAACGAGGAAAACAACCCCCCACCCCCCACCCCCCACACCCCCCCCCCCCCAAAAAAAAAAAAAAAAAAAAACCAAGTTAGGCAGGAAGCATATAAAACGTATTTGAAGTACTATGAGTCATTGGAAGCACTGATGACCCAAGTAGGCTTCTACATCTATCCCATTACTAAAGTGAATCTGTCAATAGAGATTTCTGACCACAAAACGTATCAAAAGTGATTGTAAACAGACTACATTAAATCTTATTTTTGAACTAGCTAAAATGGTTGACACTCGACCATGATTAAAAAAGCCGAAATCAAGGGCAATTTTAAAATATTCTCGAAAATTAGATTTAATTTTAGACTATTATGAATATTATTAATAATAGCTTTTTATAATCTTAATAATCTTAGTTTGATTTAGTAAAAAATAGATTATTTTATATTCTCATTTCTTAATTTCGTGTGAGTATTATAGTGGCCTAAATAAAGGAAACAAAATGATTCATATACTTTTACTCTTTTAAGCTAGAATAATTTTAACGTACGAATGTATTATATTGGAAATCAAAAACTTTATGATATAAAAATGAGTTCAAGTGTATATAAAAATCTGTCTATTAAGTCGCCCCCCTCGGGCCAAAATCCTGGCTCTGCCACTGGCCGTAATAGTCTTCTATGTTAACCCAACATCAGTTCAACAAAGCTTGGCAACTATTCCAGTTGTTCAGATACTATAGCTTCATTCTTCAGAGTTTGATCTTGATGTGGTTTTATTTCACATTCTATGTGCAATACAAATGAGCTTGTAGTTAAAGTTCTGTAGTTCCAAATCTTAGTTGAAGATGTCAAATGTTTTGGCCAAAAAATTGCAATAAGTACACAGGCTTTTCAAACTTTACAAATTCCGGTACATATTTAAATAAAGTGTAGCCTGGAGGTAAGTTAAAGGATGCATGAAGGAGATCCAAGGTAGCTTCATAAGATCATCTTAACATTATGATAATCCGAATTTGTTTGTCCACTTTTTGACTTTTAGGGTCCTAAAAATCAAAATGTTTGTCTATTTGGACAGATTCATGAAACAAAATTTTATACAATTCGCTAGTTGCCCCTTCGCTTTTGAATTAAAGAGTCCAAGTCTAAATTTGATGTGCAAATTCTAGAAAGTTGAACCTTTAAAAGTGTAATGATTGTGTCTCCTTAAAAAGTTGGATTCCTCAAATTGGGATGAAGGGAGTAATAGAAAAGCCCAGATCAAGCCATCCAAGCTTTTAGGCAATAACAAGGCAGCTCAATGTTTAAGCTTCTTCGACTAGATCTACAACAATAAATAATTCACCTATGTCCATAAGGAAAAGTATAGTTTCTTCTATTCCAGCAAAGAAGTGTGGTGTCATCTCTATCCTCGAAGGGTGATTGCCATTTGTCACCATAAAATCCAAGAAGCAAAGGAGAAATTTACATGTTCACAACAAGCACGGGTTCCAAAGACAGAACTGCCCCAAATCTAATCTACTTTATAAAAGAAAATTTTCAAGTATAGCATATTGGGTACACCCATGAACTATAACCTAGCATTTTTCTCCCCCTCTCCTTTTGGGCATTCGTAGGTTTATATCTGTGCGCATTATTCCCAAACTTCACAATATGGGTCCAGCAAAAAATTCATTATTCACTGAACAATAATTTTGGAACAACTAAAAGGAATGCCAACAGGAAACCAAAATTGCTAACTTAAAGTATAACCTCAATGGAAGTTCCTTTCTGAAACATAAATCCACTGTACAACCCATCCCGCGCCATATTGAAGCAAACTCAACAGCGATGTACCTAAACAAGAGAAAAACCAAGTCATCTAACAGACATAAGCATGCCAAGAGAAATTAATACAACAGGATGGTAAAGATAGAGACAAACCCTCCCCCGAGTACAACTGCACGCTTAGGTAACTCATCCAAGCTCAAGGCTTCATCAGAGGTTATAGCTAACTCCTACAATGCAACAAGAAAACATAGTAACAACACTAATTAGAACAGAATAGGAAAATAACATAGTACTGACGATGGAACCTTTAAGATAAAATTGGAAAATTACCTGCCCTGGAATAGCTGGTCGTTGAGCCCTACCACCGGTTGCAATGAGTATGTGTTTTGCTGAATAGCATATTTTGGTTCCATCCAGTTGTGTCAGCTCGACTTCATTAGGACCAACTATCTTTCCCTCTCCCTCATACAATTTAACCCCAGCATTTGAGAGTAGGCGCTTGTAGATCCCATTTAATCTGATTATTTCTTCTGTCTGCAATATTCACAGAAAATAAAGTTCAAAGACTAATAGTACATCATGTATAAAAGCAAAATACAAAATCCAACACTGACCTTCTTCTGCAAGAGCTTTTTCCAATTGAAATCAATTTTTTCATTCAATTCCCACCCATAATTTCTGGCATCCTACAAAACCAAAACAATCGTTGCATCAAACCCCATCAGATAACCACATAGCGAAAATTTTGTTTCCTGCATTCTTGTACAAAATCACATTATTCTGAACCAAAACAAAAACAGTCAACTGGAATAACTTGGAAAGCATAACCATTTCAGAGGACAGTGCATCCTTAATGAGGTAACTTTCAAGGACGTAGAATCATATAAGAAAAACAGGGAACAAGACTACTACAATCAAAACGCATAACATCCACTCTGAGCCTGGTAGGAAAGGTTTCAACCTAAATACATCCAACCTAATTCCGGGCACCATGTAACATAGAACGTCACCATCACACTTGCTAGGAGTATCGGGTGACAGTATCTCCAAATTAGCAAATTTTCGACTTAGACATATGCACCATCAATTACACAATCAGGGGTAGTGGGAAGGGGAAAACAGGCACAGACTTAACCCATGTCACATTACTGAAACCCAATATTCTGCATAGTAATTAAATCCAGATCACTACTAAACGAACTGTCATACCAATCGAACCCAGAAGTTGTATATCTCACATGAGATGAACTTCAGTGTTTGGGAAAACAGAATTGGTTTAGAATATAAAAGGGCTTCAAAGAGGAAAAGCTGACCAAAGAGCCAGCACTGTCAACTACAATCTTCACCAACTTGTATCATTTCATCCACGTATAAACTAGATACCATGAACTCACCTCAAGTTCTGGCCCAAAAGATGCCCCATAAACCAAAATCTTCTTCGGGACACAACCCCGAATGACGCATCTGTACCACATGACAGACATCAAAGGTAGTAAGCAGTTTCAGTTTCAATTTTTGTTTTAAATAAAAAAAAAAAAAAACTAATCTAGCATCTACACTGCATAATCTGGATGGTGGTCAATTTAAGTACCAAACCACCACCTGTATAACAGACACCCTAGTGGTCACCATACTTGGATGGTGGCTCTTACCACCTAAAGTCACCAAATTCATTAATTGGAAAAAATGAAAGCAGAAACTACAGAAATGCATCTCATATGTAATAATTACAATGGTAAAACGATATGCCAAAGTTAAAACGGGAAAGGGCATTAGTGAATAGACTAATCCAGGTATTGTCTTGTGAAACTTACGTTCCGCCAACTCCTCCATTAACTTCTGAGCTGATTGGATGAAATGGAAGCTCGCAAATTCCAACCTTGCACACGATTTTGCTATTTAGTAAATACATACTTAAAAAAAAGGATAAAAAGCACCCCCAAAACAGGGAACAGAAACATGGATTAAGCAACAATGTAACCAAACTGCAAAAAATGTTGAGAAAAGCTATAATCAATGTTAGAACACTCAGGGGAACTGTCTCCTATGAAGAATTCATGGGGGAAGCCATCGGTCAAGTAAGATCTTACGAAAGCTAATGACATCATATTTTAATTGTTGTTCTTCAACATAAAACATGATACACTCCCCGTGAAATTTTCCATGACTGATCAACTAACAACATAAAAATCAGACCAAGGCTTTGTCCACTTCTATCAACAATAGATAAAAACAACAGCATGCAAATGCAAGAAATTATAGCCAGTGGCTTTAACTAGTTATACCAGCATTGATTTCTCTTTCAAACTATATGGCTACTTGTACCAACAGTCCGACCACATGACAATTTGTTTTCTTGAAGCTTTTCTAACTCAACAAGTCATCACAACCACGCGCAAAAATATAGCGGCACAATAGTTTTCTTTTGCATTTATATGTCCTTTGTTTGTTATCCATAGGCGGAACCTCTTCATTGGTGCAGAAACAAAATAAATAAACTCTTCTACAGGTACATTTCCTATGAAAACCGAAGTAGAACCAAGTTAGACTAGATACGAAGACAGACAGGCCCCCCTTGTGTTGGTAGGATGGACACAGATAGATCACCCTTTTTCTTCTTTATTGTGAACAAGGTTTAATAAAAAAAAATACAAGACTAAGGCTTACACATCCTAGGCTATTTAACAAACGCAGATGAAAATTACACAGGTAGTTGAGAGTTGGATTCAAACAGGACCTATGATAAATACATACATGAAATTTACCTTGGCTCCGAATTGAGCTGAGAATCTGGATGCACGAACACCACCACTTCCAGCCCCTATCACAAACAAATCAAAGTCGTAGTGTGATTCCTCTTGGTTAGATTTTTCCAGCTCCCCATCAATTAGCATCTTCCTCGCCATGATAAGTAAACTAAAACCAAACAAGCCAAAAAAAATTAGCAAGAACCAATATAACATCCACATAACTAATTTTCACATGGCTGCTGAGCAAATGTAGGAAAGCAAAAAGTAATACATGGGGTTCTGATGTTCCTGAAAACTCTTACTTCCTAAAACACATACGGAAGTTTTGAATATTCTGCCTTCAATAGCTCAGTACTAAATAATTGACCAAAATGATTCATTTTCTCCCATAGATAAAAAGGAATTGGATCCTCCCCTGTAACTCTTAGGGACAAGATGGTCCTGTCCGGCCCATATGTGGACCCTTTCCCAGACAGACTTACTTCAGTGATTGGAACCGTTCACTTTTTAGACCTCCTCGAGAAAATCAGCCCCGCCAAAACTTATGCTTATCATACATCGGTTGATAACTTGATATGTTTCCAAACAAAATTTATGTAGGGAAAAATAGAAAACAATAACGCCTGAAATACTGAATCGGAACCCTGTTCAGAAAACATATCAAAACATATCCGACGAACATGAATTGTTCTCGATGAGGTCTAAAAGATAAATGGTTAAGACCATCGAAGTGGGCCTGAAAAAGGGCCCACAAATGGGCCAGACAGGACCATTTGAGGGACCGTAGAGACTTCCACTCCATACAAAAAAAAAATTCCATTTCCCACAGATTCTAAGCAATCAAATGCAGAAATTAACCAAGTTAAATCAAAATGGATCGTAAATGACAGAAGTAATCAATAGGGATCCGATGTTGAAAAACTCTAAACCCACAAAACCAACATAGAAGCTTGGAATATTCAACCTTCACAAGGCTCAAACAAAGCACAACCGACCCATTTGAATCGATCAAACCAAGCAAACAATCAAGTTAAGTGGGAATATATATGGGAATTAACGGCAAAACCTTAACCCAGAAAAATTAAATGGAAATGGGTTGTTTAGAGTACCTCTGTGAACGTGAAGATCAACTTTCTTATTCTTCAATGATTTTTCTAACCCTTTTCTGAGTCTCTGGTTGTGACGAGAGGGGTTACGTAGAAAAGAATGGTTGATGAAAGAAACAGCCACGACAGAGTTTGAACAAAGTGGGGCAGCTATATGTATATGCACATACGTCGGTGAGATGTAGAGAGAGAGAGGAATAGAGTCCACCTTTAGGGTTCAATACGGAGAGAGAGAGAGAGAGAGAGAGAGCGCGCGCAAGGGGTTGGGGTTCTGAAAGGAAGGTACGGGGAAAACGAAGAAGATGGGTTTTTTGGGTATTTCACTCGTGTACTGAGAATGTAGGGGGGAACGACGGCCACAGGGAATCACAAAAAATTTTAAATTTTCCTCTCTCGTTATTTTTTAGTTTGGAGAGAAAATTAAAAATAAAATAAAATTGTGCACAATATAAATTTTCTTCTATTTTTTCCTACTATTCTTTTATCTCGTTTTTCTCAAGTTCCAAAAACAATGTTAGTGCGTATAGCCACTGTAGTAAAAGACATTCTCAATACCAGTATATAAAGGCTCTTCTACATTAACGATATTTGATAGAAAAAAACAATAGGTGAGAGATCCAATAACTAAAAAACAAATAATAGAAGTAAATTTTATTCTACCAATTTAATTTTTATGGGATCTTCGAATTTAAGTATATCACTGCATTATCTGTATATATTATTGTCATTTTAATTTGTCATTTCAACTTTAACCTTAGTCAACTATTTTTAAGGGGAAACTTTTATGTATACCAAGGATACGATACCACCCTCCTTGATATCCCCTCCGGTCCATTTCGCATTTTTTTGGCTATTTTTTTTTATCATATTTGGATGATCAGTTCCGTTCATTTTGTAGAGTTTGACAAGAATCTTATTAATACCCAAAATTGTATTCATTGAACTTTAATAGGTACATGATCGGCACAAGTGAAAATTGAAGAAAATTAAAATTGGGTCCAAAAACACACTGAATTGGAACCTAATTTTGATTTTTTTTCCTATTTTCATGTGTGCCGATCATGTTCCAAATAAAGTTTGATGAACACGGTTTTTAATATGATTAAGGTTCTTGTCGAACTCGACAATATGAACAGATCCGATCATCAAAACGTGATCGGAAAATGGCTGAAAAATGAGAAACAAAACGGAAAGGGATACAAAGGGGTTGGTATCGCGGGGATGCCTAAAAGTTTCTCATTTTGAAGAGTAATACTAGTTATTAAGATTCCATTGAATGTTTCCATATTACAAAACCAAAAAAAAAAAACTAACCAATAGGTCCCATACATCATACTATAGATTTACAACCCCCACACCCCCCCCCCCCCCCCACCCCCCCCCCCCCCCCGCCCCCCCCCCCAAAAAAAAAAAAAAAAAAAACATCATACTATATATAATTCTAGTTCTAAAATCAAATAAGATATTCCATAACCATAATTAGAAATTCCAACATTATTTTTATTTCCATCTCTCAAGAAGAAAAGTACACTGACGAGGAATATTTTCCATCCATTAGAAAAGGAAACCACACCTAGTATAAGCTAGAAAAAGAGGCCACATGAAGCCACATTCCGTTAAACGAAATGAGTAAATATTTTTATTTTTAAATATTTATTTTTAATGTATTACAAGAAAATGATCTGTTTTGTAAAATAAAAAATAAATATTTACAAATAAAAAATTTAACGGAACGGGGCCGGACTTGAGACTTGGGAGAGCCCTCTGGTCATGTTAGTGTAGTGGAGTAGTAGTTTTTTCTCTTCTTTTTTCGAAATCGTGTGTAGTAGTAGTAGTTCATTTAGTATTTTTTTATAGAGTGTTCTTTAGCACTTTGTAATCCTATTTAAATCTATTGAACATGTCAACGTTGCATTTAAGCCGTGCAAGTGTGTGAGTATAGTTTTCCCGAACTCGGGATGCTACCGAGCGGCCGATCCGACTGTTTATCTCCACACGGATGACTCGGATCGAATCTAAGGGCATACAAATCTATACCGTCCATTGATTGGTTAAAATCCGAGCCGTCGATGGTCAAGATGACTGCACCGCTTTTTCTGGGCGATTTTAATAAATCCTGCCATGTGATTCTAATAAATCAAAGTAGTGGATGACAAATTGCGTGCTCATTCCCACCACCATCTTTGACTTGGCAACCATAGAAGGCAAAATCGAGTACGATCCTGTTAAAATGGTTTGATGCCTAAATGAAAAAGTTCAAGTTCTATACTTGGAGGGATAATTTCAATGGTCAATATACAACCACCTAAATCCAAAAGCCAAATTTATAAGCACAAAAAATATCCAAAAAAAATATCTATGAAGTTCTTTATTGTCAAAAAAAAAAATCCAAAAGCCAACACTTGATTTTGTTCAATCCTTGAACTGCTGCAGGCTTGCTCAGATGGTTAGAATTTAGACCAGCATTAGGAGGTCTTGAGTTCGAACCTAACTATATGCAAGGTACTCTCAACTCTTTATTGTGGAGGTTGTGGACTCACGCTGTTGGGGTGATCCCTGAACCCCAACAGCTCCAAGGGGCTTGGCAAAGTGGGCTTGAGCGATTGTTCTCCATGAGATCGCATGTTCAGATTTTATTGAGGTCAAACATTTCAAACCCTAAGGCCATACATTTCAAACCTTGAGGCCATTAGAGCGGTTGTCTGATTGTGAACTTTAGGGTTCCAAAATTAGTCGAGATGTGCACCGGTTGATCGGTTATTAAAAAAAGAAGAGAAATAAGAGGTCCCATTATTTGTGCGGTGAATGGGAATCGATGAGACGAAATCTGGGGACCATTCGGGCGGTGGTCCAATGGGACTTGTTGCCATGGTTGTGTCTTCATCAATTCTGGAATAGGAATCAGCTTTTCCTTTTTCAGAAA
The DNA here is from genome assembly GCA_019656835.1 of Rhododendron ovatum. NCBI lineage: Eukaryota > Viridiplantae > Streptophyta > Magnoliopsida > Ericales > Ericaceae > Rhododendron > Rhododendron ovatum. The sequence continues at coordinate 8,922,659 of CM033798.1, read as the reverse complement.
TTGATAACAGAAAGAAGACAATAATAGTCAAACTCAGAAAAGATCAGAGTCTCCCATAGAGCTCACCATCGGTCTCATTTTGATGATCCGAACATTTCAATGGATACGTTCGGACGGGTAAAACATTCTCGTAAACAAAATTAGCTCAATCGGAACCTAGACCGACGAAATAATGGTTTCAATCATCGTGATAGTACGTTCTGATGGCCGCTCCGTCCGGTTCAAAGAGAAGCGCCAGCTGTTCGCATTACCTGATCAGAAGGTGTGTGTGGCAGTAGAACCACAAAAAGGGACAGGAGAGGTGCCAAATCAGATACACCTCAACAAAATTTTGGAAATCTGAAACTCAAGGTCCTTAACAAATAAGAAATGTTTCCTGAAAAATTCTTCCATTTCCTTTCCAACCAAATCACTCAAACTAAGGCAAAGAAATACCACAACTACAATGAATTCAAGCCTCCTTTTCTGGACCATGTTTTTGCTATTGAGCATCATGCAATGGGGGCCATGGAGGGCAAAGAGACAGAGAGTGGAAGATTTGGACTATTCAAAAAACTCGTAAACAAAAGGCTTATGCGATGTAAAGATCCACATGGATTAATGGAGAGGACGGAGAGTCCTCTTCTTCCCTCTTAATGCATCGATCCCAACTTCAGGAAACAAGAAAAAGACACAGAAAAAACAAAAGCTATTGACACAGCAACAGTAAAAGACCAGTCACTGGACTCGCCACCTTTCTTCAGGCCTACACGAGAGTAGTTACTGTTGAGATGGTTTTGGAAAACCGGAGCCTGTTATTGGAAAACAAAGGATGCATAAGGATCGCTAGCAGCGAACATGCAAGTTATCCCGGAACCAGCGCTTGCAAGAGATCTGGATTCTGTACTAGTAGTAGAAATATAATCAATCGACTGCGAAAGCTCAAAGCCGAACTCAAGTTCATAGTGAAGTCCAACATCGCATGAATGAAAATGTTATCAGGAGACTAGGATGAGACCAGCATTAAAAATCTTTATGGCCTATGGGATCAGATTAATGGATTTGCTCTTAAGGCCGCACTTCAGATAGGAATTATTTGGTTACAGTCGATTGAGCTGAACTTAACCGACTTGAATGTTGCATGCATAGAGGCATAACAATGAAAGGCCCAATCTCTCCTATTCTTATTTGCTGATATCCTATCTTTTTCTAGCAATATAAGGTTTGTTGCTAAAGGAGGAAAGAAAGTAACAAAACAATGTTTGTATCGCTTTGCTAACCTCTCTAACTCTTGGCCAATGGGCTCTAGTCCAGTTGGCATCTCTTGGACCTCCCCATGTGGGAGGCCAAGGTTCGAGCCCCGTCGTGGGCATTTGGGATTCAGGGCTATGGATAGCCTCTGAAACCCATTATGGACTAACTTACTAACTACCCGCCAATCCCCATTGACGTATACAATATTGGAAAAAAAAAACAGGATTGTGAAACTGCTGCTCCTGCATTCAAATGTATCCATCCATATTGAATCATTGATTGCTATCATGATTTAAACAGTCATGATTGTGTGAAATAAAGGATATAAGGAGGAAGAATATGGGCCTACCATTATTGAAGGAATGGTGCACGAAGTTCATAGTCCTGTTTACAAGAAAGAATTAAAGACATCCTCTGGGACCATTTCATTCACCACTGCAGCTTCCTGTACTCGACCGACTACCTGAGAATATCAGAAAAATTTCAAAACTTCATAAAATGTGATTCATCCATAGAGTTAGCAAGTTTGAAAACACATGGGGTACAACCGTAATAGTAACAAATCCACGGTAGTATAGTTGAACACTTCATTCAGAGTTCCTTTTTGACAGTGTAACATCATTCCATAAACCAAAACTTTTGGAATGTTTCTAGTAGTCATGCAAATTCATTCAGTATCAAAATCTTACTTGACCAAATTAGCATCCTACTTTGATTGTCAATGAGAGAGAGAGAGAGAGAGAGAGAGAGAGAGAGAGAGAGAGAGAGAGAGCGATGTGAGGACCGAATATGGTTACCAGATTAAGTTTCAAATGACTGAGTTTCCAAATCACGATCTTCATCCATTTGAAGTTGTTACAGAAGCCGATCCTTCACATGATTGGTGCCATGGAAACGACATACGAGCAAATAAATACAGAAAAATTAGCATTATGGTTGACACAATCACAAAATTGACAAAAATGATTCATTGTTACTTTTGTTACTTCAAAAGTAACAATGACTCTACGACCCTTTTGGGAAGCAGCAAACGGATTATGCATACTCTTAAGTATTGGTACAGGAATTCCATACAAATATAGATGCAAGCAATGCCTCTAGAAGGGGATGTTGTCTAGCATGGGCCAATCAAACTGGCATGCTGAAGCAAATTCCCATTTCCTTTTTGGCATCCCTCAGGTTGTAATTCTTGTCATTGATAAAACAGCTTGCTTGGTCACAAATATCAAGCCATAATTGTGTCACTACTAGTTTACCAACAGCAATGGATTCCAACATATCCCTGTCTGCCCAAATCTATCAGCTATAAATTGTGTAGCATTTGAACAACATGATGCTACAGAGCTACCTAGTCGTGACAAAGTTTGGGAGGAAAAAATAGCTTCAGTGAAGGAAAAATCTAAAGCTGACATTTTGCCTATTTGGAAGCAGAAAAGTGACAAAAGAAAAAAGAAGATGGGAACCTTTTTTTGCTGTTTAATTCTATCATAATCCAAGTTTTTGTAGAACAAGACATGGATGTTGCATGCCTCATCGTCGTCTCAAATCTTTTGATCTAACATATGGTAGTGATTAAGCTCCTTCATTAGGAGGAATCTGGAAAGCTGTCTAGTTAACAGTATTACCAAAAGGCTCAGTACCTCAATCCTAGTTGGCTTCATTGCCAGTCCAAACTTTGAGACATTTGAGAAATCTGTTAAATTTTCACGAAGGGGGGCCATGACAGTGGCTATGAACCAATACAACTCAATTTAAAATGCAACCATTCTTGATTCGGGTCCTTTCTGTTTCACAAAAGAAAGTGGGGAAAAAGAAACATAATGGGTTATCTTTGACCGTAACAATGCTAAGTCCTTCAATTGTAGACGACTTCTACAAATCTTCAACAATTTCTTCTATGCTTTCCACCAGCAGGAAGGAAAAGGTCAAGATTATGTGAACTGAGCATCTTTCCCTGAACATATTCCAGCTAAGGAATAGGAGGAAAAAATGTCAAACAATGCTAAATGCTTCCAAGGTATATTGCTGAAATGATTTCTCTGCCCGTCCTATCATTCTTTCAACAACCAAAAGACTGAAAGAGTCAAATTTATGAAGAAGAATCAAAAACAGAAATGCTGCACATTGGAAGAATGATACAAGTTGTCAAGGCTACAAATAGGTAACATTATGGCTTCTCTCATATAGCACTCTCCCATGCCACACATGCGCTCGTGAATCATAACTACTACAAATACTCGCTATTGATAGCTAACCAATTGATTGGCTGTTGGAACGAAATACGGTGATAAATGAGCACCCTATTCACCTAGAATGTACTGGTAGAACTCCATCAATAATTTGAATTTTAAAAATTCAGCATCTGATGGAGTGCCTTGCAATTTTCCCACCTTAAACACCATCGATCACCACTCTAAAATGCAAACTCAACGTGATGAAACCATCCAAGGAAAACGTATCAGGACACCGTAAAAAAGCTACTTTAAAGTACATTTGTATATAGCCCTAATCACGCCGAATCATAGCGGGCGATTCTGAATGAAAGTGGAGTAACAGTACTACTGATCTTCTCTTCGGAAGAAGAGAAATCAATAGCGGGTGGCTTTTGATTTTGCTGTTCTTGACAACTTGTGTCAAATTTGCCGTTCTTAACCCCTAAAAAGAGAGTCAAATTTGTAGCCTTGACAACTTGTGTCATTCTTCCAATGTGCAGTGTTTTTGTTTTCTATTCTTCTTCTTCATGATATTCTCATTTTCTTTAAGGACTTCCTGTTAGTTTTGTCATTTGTTCAATCGAGTTCCAACCTAACTCCACGGGAAAAGTCTTTATTCCATAATACTAACAAAAAAGACCAAAAAAACTTCAGAACATACCCATCACCCAACCATAGAAGACTATTCTGCATAGCAAAAGTTACCTCTCAAAAAACCTTTCTTGAACTCATTTCCTAGTTATCTGAGCATCCAAACATGGCCACTAGTACTTATCCAAAAAAAGAAAACATGGCCACTAGTGAAACTACCTGCAAGTTCCTCAAGTTTGAAGAACCTATGGCCAGTGGTGCAAGAAGGAATCAAGAAACTTGTAGAGCACTTAGAAGAAGTTCGTAGCGATCAATTCATTTGTCTGTTGTCAGGTATTGCCATTCTTGAGGGAAAAACCATAGGCCGAAAAATGGGTTTCCTTCAGAAGCCAAAACGTCAAACAGGTGGGAGGCATAAAACTTGCATCAATTTCTAACACTGTTAAATCCATACAAAATCAAAAAACCTGCAAAGTTTTAGTTTAAGAATATTGTACGTACCTCACATTCTTGGCTTCAGATGCGGGTCGGGTCTGTAGAGAGAGAAGGGTGAGAGAGAGACGATGGATTTGCAACTGTTATAACGAGCTGCGACCAAAAAGCCTACGAGAAAAACCAGTTTTTTGAGGTTGCAATCAAGTGTGCTTAGCTTTCTTTTCTTCATTTTCTTTCGAGATATATCTTCTTTGATTAAATAGCAATAGTCACTCGATCGACTTGATATCTCACAAAATTATTCTAATTAACAAGTTATACAATGCCGACGAATTGGATCATCAAATTGATTCCAAAGTAAGATTGAAAATTGCCAAAAACAGCAGAGAAACCTCCTACCGGATTGTAATCAAAATCACCTTCTATAAGGGTTGTGATCAAGTGTGCTCATCTCAATTTTTTTCAATTTTTTTTGAAATATATCTTCTCCGATTAAATACCTTAAGAACTTGATCAACTTGATATTTTACAGAACCATTGTAATCAACAATTTCTACAATGTGGACGAATCGGATCATTAAATTAGTTCTTAAATAAGTTTGAAAATTGCTAAAAAGGGGAAGAAGCCTTCTCCTTGACACTTCGCAGATTGAAGATGCGAAGTATTTCCAATATCAAACTCGCGTTTCATACACCCGCGTTATGTATTTACCGACTTTTTTTAATTCTTCCTAAAATCGTGTATCCCGAACACGATTTCGGCATGGCAGAGAGGTTTCGCCAACACGAAACTCGCATTCACGGAGCACGCTTTCCTCAGAACATGTATAAATACTTCTTTTTTTGATTTACAAAACATGTATAAATTTTGTGTTTAAAGATTTTCCTCCTCGATTCACTCCCTTGATCCATGCTTGCTCAGAATTCCATAATTTCAAACAAGTCCTCAGTTGGTTTTCACAAATGCGATATCAAGGCCTTGGCCTTCCCCCCATGGCTTTATCCTCCCCACGGCGGTCAAGGCAGTGGACGGCAGGTTCATGGCATTGGGTCGGACTCCGGGCTCAATTCAGATCCCTTTGTTTAGTCGTCCTTGGTTAGTATGCTTGTTTAGTCGTCCTTGGTTAGTATGTATGTTAAATGCAGTGAATTACAGGATGCCCGTACACTGCTCGATGTAATGTCTGAATCAGACGTGGTTTTTTGCAGTGCTAGTTTCGGGGAATGCTCGGCTAGCCAGCAGCCACTAGGACATGTAAGTGAGGCAAAAGTGGTCTTTGAGGATATGGAGAACAAAGGACTGCCGACTTGTAATTGGTAAATTCTGAACTCATTCCAATTTTGTTTCTTGATCGAAACGGTTCGAATTGTAGATCTTGTCAAGAAGACAAACTTTGTGGAAGATCGTTCTAATCGAATGTTGATCAGTACATAATCGGAGACGATAGGAGTGAATTTATCTTTATTAAAATAGTTTTGTCCATACTGGATCAAACCCCATTTTGAATATGGGGAGGCTACAAAACGAGATTTTCTCTCACTCACGGGTCTGCTCCATCGCAATTCAGGTACGTAATTAAGCTTTTGTTATTGACATATTCCTTCAGTAGGACCCTTTGCACTCGCTCTCAATTCTCGCTTTATGCTTGCGCTCTCGCAAATTGTTGTAGATTGGAATGTTTTTGGAAGACTCTTTCCTTCTCGTGCTTCTGCTCACGCAAGCGCCCGCGCATTATGTGACTCATAGGTTGCGAGCACTGGTTTTTGGCAGAGATTATGGGATCTTAGAATGCAAAAGGTTGCTTTCAGATTAGAATGATTCCTTGGATATTCCTTTCAACTTCCAGTTTTCCTTCAACATAAGTAATACTAGTAGAACAACGCAGAAGGAAAAACGGAGAGTAAAGCCTTAATGAATCAAGTGGTGAAGTGTATGAAACATTCAATATAGAATTGTGTCTTGATTTTGACTTACCAAAGAAAGATAGGGGAATATCGTGATTTTTTTTCCTGAAATTATACGTCCATGCTCTCCGGCTCGGACTTGATAAAATTTTCCTGTCTTTCTCAATTATGTATTCATAAGTATGATGGATGGTACCTGAATTTCCGGCATATCACATTTTCCATTGGGACTTAGAAATAGCTTGTTTGTTTCTAGCTATTAGTAACTTATGCTTGAGCAACCAAGGGGTAAATGCATTGCAAGAGCAGCTATAAACTACTCCGCCTCTCTCCATGGCATCTGATTAATCAACCTGATACTCGGCTGCTCCTTGCAACTTTTTAAGCTTTGAATGCAGGAAATCCGAAATATTTGATAGCCTCCTATACAAGGTTTGATGTTTTATTTATCTTCACTTTGTTTTAACATGCCCATATTTCACTGACATCTAGTACACCGTGGAATGTAAAATGCCGCAGTTTGTGCTTTTTCGTTTCCAAATTCCTTGTGTTGTATGTTGAGGTTTGGAGTGTGGATTATAATCATTGATGAAGAGGGTGATATGTTGAAAGAGTTGAGAAATGATTGTGGTGATGAGGTCCACAAGGCTGTAGCCAACTGATTGTTGGAAATCAACAACTGAAATCCAAGTGGGATGTATCCAGTTCCTGAAATATGGAATCCAAAGGAGGGAAGAAAAGCAAGTCTGAAAGAGATCATCGATTATGTAATGAAGCAGTGGAAGTCTAATAAGCGTAAGAGGAAATCTGGCCAACAATCGCTTGGGCTCCCACAACCGTAAGTATTATTCTTTCAGACTGTAAAGTCTATATATGCATGTTAAAAATTTATGCTGCTGGTGCTATTGTCAAACCCTCCTTTCTTTTCTTGATACAGCTCCCGAAATAAAAACTGGGAAAATCGAGTGCCTGTACATGGGAGCAGAAATATTTTGGTCCGGTTTAAGGAGTGTTGGCTTAAAATTGGTGACACTCTAAAAGTTTTTAATTGTAAAGCAATATCCACATCAGTTTTGACTTGTCAATGTGGTACACTTCCACCAGGAAATAAGTCAATTTCAGCTGGTTGAGCCAAGCTTCTTAAGTTGTTCTCCTCCCGCTCTCACTTTTGTTTTCTCCATGTGAATCCTTGTCGACTGAATATTTACTATTGGATACCAAACTCATGGCTGTCGACCAATTATATCATGATATACAAGGCTGTAGGGCGATATATAACAATTCCTGTTACATTGATTTTAATGCATAACCCACTGTTAGGGTGAATGGAAAAGAGACATTAGCAACCTGCAACAAGAATGCATCGCGTCAACTAAACCAAAATTACTTCTGTTTGTTAGTATACAAGCACTTAAAAATATCATCTCCTTTGTTTCAAGGACTCTTTGAAATGTATGAATTTCCCGTGTCAGACACTCGAAAGGGTGTGGAATGTGACCGACACTTTGCTTGGATGATTACCTTGCAAACATATTTAGCGTTGTTAGTCTATTTCGAAACTATGTGTAAGGCTCTTATATGCATTAAATGATCATTGACACCATGTAAACACAATTTACCTTGCAAAATGAAAGAAAGATGTTGAAGAAATAATTTTGCAGAGTTGTAGCGGCCTTGAGAATGAATTAGACGACTCTGTCTATTAGACACATACCCTTGACCGTATTGTACCTAGGTCGAAGTAACATAGGGCTCATCAAAGTAATAACAAAAAATTTGTGTTATGCAGGTGCTGAAGGTACTAACTCAAGTTTTGTATAGCATTAACCTTTATTTTGTTCAAAATTTTCTGCGATGTTTTGCTGGTTGGGGAAGTCTAAGTGAGCAACAACTAGTAACCAAATAAAACATCTAATAAAATGTATGTATATTTTGGCTTGTCCTTGTGTCCGTAGGATGGAGATTTAATGAATCCGACACTTAGACACACTCCCACGTCCGACTCCCATACCTGAGCCGTATGTGTAAGTTAGATATTTTGGCTTTTAGATGGGTCCTTGGTGAGCTTCTTGGACTTTCCACACAACGTATGGTCTATCCTGGTTTTTTTTTTTGGTATGATATGTTGTATATGATCACTGCCTATGTTGCCAGGTTATGCCCTAGCTCCAGGTATGCCACCAATGATGGTGCCATCAGGTACTGCTCCGATGCCTGGTCAGTTTAATGGTCTCCCAAAACCTCCAACAATGAGTGTCCCCGCAGCAGTTCTGAGGACCAGAATGATCCCTCCTACTGCAAGTGTTGCCGCCTTAATGTCACCCAAGTTACTTATCGGATGAGTTCATTGCCATCTTCAAGTGTAGATTTTGATAGTTTCAACATTGATGCTGCTTGGCTTGGTTCTTGGAGAAAAGGTTTAGGCCTCTCGTTAGAACTTCGTTGCTCCTGCTTCTTGGAGGATTCATAAGAGAGTTTTTGACCCTTGATTGTCTTGGGTCTGTTGGTTTTCTTGTCTGTTTTTTCTTACAATTTAAGTTTGAGTCTGTAAACTTCTGTCAGGTTTAATTCCTGACTGCGTTTGTGGTTTGTTTGCTTTATAAAGATTTCAGTTACCAAAATAAAACATGGATGCTCAATCTCCTGAGGCTAATCATTAGTATATTAAAATAAGTTTTTGCTTTTGAATCTTGTATACTCTAACTGTTTTTGAACTTGTGACATTACCACATATGTGGAAGACATAGAAATCATTACTTATCAGGTGATTTCAGTTCGAATATGAGCGGAATGCAAGGTTTATACGAGGAAGTTGTAACCAAACTGGCATCATTTCACATATTTTAACTGAACCTTTCTTGTCTTCGTTTGGGTAACTTGTATAACAGAAACGTTTCTTTTTGTTCTAATGTGCAAGGGCCTGTCTATGCAGGTGGAGAAGCATATAGGTTCCTGGTAACCTGTGTTCCATAGCTTCATTCATTTCAGTTGGTGGGCAATTAGGAAAATTGTCCTGCCTGCTTACTTAAAAGACATCAGATTTCCAAGATTGCCCTTCATTATTCTTAAGTTACTTAAAGGCCCCTTACTTGAGGACTCCTTCTGAAGCTGGCTCACATTTTCTTTTCCAAAATTGCCACAAACAAATAGAAGAATTTACTTTTAAGTACCATACGCACCTATTAACCGTAAGGCCGGAAAAGTAAAAGCACAGACGAAGTAGCCACTACCCAAGTTCAACTTCGTGCAACTACACACTTCCGTCTGCACACCTGTGATCAATTAGACCTCGTTTGTTTTGGGGTTTTAGATTTTAGATTCTAATCATTATCCTATTTGTCTCCAATCATTACTCTCATTTTTTTTTCTCTCTCTCCGATCATTACTCTTATTTTCAATCATTACTCTTTCTCTCTACACTCATTACCTATAAATCCAAATCCAAATCCAAAATCCCAAAACAAACGATTCCGAAAATCCATGCTTCCCAAGAGCTTTGAACATCCGCCCAATGCTTCACACAAATTCAAGAAGTAGATACTGATAATACCTATTACGTACGTTCCCCTTATTGTTACTTTAAAACTTCCTGTAAATGTACGCATGATCTATTTCTTCCATCCCCACCACAGCAGATACAACGCCGTATCTATTTTTCCTTACGAAGGTGATTCACTTCCAGGAACGGCAAGGCAATTTGGCGTTCTAATGATGGTGCGGCAATTGACTTTTCATCGTGACTGCCCCGCTCGCACTCTCTGTTCTGCGATATTGTTCTGATGACAACAGTTCCATTTGTTCTTAATTGTATACACAAGGTGTGTTAAATTTTTGTTCAAGTATGCATGAATCCGATGTTGGGTGGGACACTTATGGGGCCCTTTGGTTGTTTTTGATGTTTAAGTTGAATTACCAATTGAATTCAATAGAAAAAATCGAATTAACCATTATTGGATTAAGTTTTCTTTGTCCTCTATTGTCTTTCTCTCTATCACGCGCCGGCACTCTGTTTGAATAGGTCAATGTACGTATTCCTTAGGAGCATCACATGTGTTTCTTGATCTGTTAGGAAATTCTATTTTGTGTTTGTGTAATGAATTTTAGTACGATATTAATTAACGGCTCGTTTGCGAAATTTGATAAAAGACTACATAGGTATTAGGCAGAGGCGATGGCGGTGGAAGAAGGACATTAATTAGCACTAGAGACCGGAGCACACGCGATATGTGTGCAAGTCAAATTTTTGTTAAAATTGGGTCAAACAACAAATGATAACATTAGAGTTTGCACACGCAACGCGTGTGCTCCTACCTCTAATCTAGAATAATGGGAGTACAAGAGATGGAGGAAATTATTTGTTCCGCCGGAAAGTTCTTCTGTCTGTTTCAAATAAAAAAGGAACTTAACAAATCAACAATAATGGAGTGCAATTTTCTAAAATCTTTTGGTAAAAAGTTCCCATGGGAAGTTAAAAAAGGGCTCCATACATGAGGTTGCTTCCTTATTCTCTGTTCATGTCAAAACAATTTCCCGAATATGACGGGGAGGGAAGGCTGCTATCGTCAATGGAGGGTTGATTGATGTTGCAAGATGGAAGTTTGATTGATGTATCTTCCAAAAAAAGCCGCACGAGTTGGTCGCAAAAGAGTTCAAATCGAGCCGAACAAAGTCACTGAAGTACCTTTTTCTCGCTTTTGCTCCTTATCAAATCAGTTGAAAGTTGCAAAATCTACTGTCCATAGGCAAATCAAAAGAAGGTATGATGAGCCACATTCAAATGCAATAAAACCTTTTTTTATCAAATGAAACAATCGCCATAGATGGTGCTTTTTGACGTAGCGGGTTTCTATTTTTCTTTCTTTGGTAAACACGTATTGGGTTTCTTTCAATCGCCATAGATGGTGCTTTTTCTGAGTTTGGGACCAAAATCTAGTACAACGCTTTATAATTTATAAGCTATCTATCAAGATTAGGGTAAATTAGAGAAAATCCAGGGGAGTATATACTTTTTTACGGATAACTTTTGAAAATTTAAAATTATTTCCAAGATATATTTGCTTCATTGGATTCGGAAGGGCATGGGACATCGAAAGTGACACAAATTATGGGACGGAGGAGTAATATGAATTTTATTTCGAAGGTCTCAGTATAACTTTCAATTAATACTCCCTCCGTCCAATTTAAGTGCTCCCTACAGGGAAGCATAATTTTTATGGAGACAATGGCCTGATCATTTTGGGATTTTGAATTTTGAGTAATTAGTGGAAAGAAAATTTATTGGGACTATAGATAGAGGTTGATTATGGTTAAGCTCTTAGATTTTTCTGAGATCTTCTAGAGATTGGTTTTTGATTTTTGAAATAAACTTTGAAATAATTTAGAGAGAGAGTGAGCCTAGAAATTTCGTGACCCTCTCATATGCTGAAATGAGGGGGTATTTATAGGGGTGAAGAAAATAGGTTTTGTTTTTGAAAATAAAATCAAAATAAAATGGAAAAATATTTTTTCGGGGAAAATTGGCATGATGAGATTCTGGTCTTTTGAATACTTAGGCTGAGTATTGACCTGAACAAGGTTTAAACGTTGACCGGAAAAAGTGGGGTGAGTGGAGGATCTTTTCACCCATTGGGTGTGATAGAGGTCTTGAGCGCTCGAGAGTGGTCTTGGGCACTCAAGAGTGGCTGCCCAACTTTAGAGGAGCGCTACAGACACTCACTAATTTGGATTTGGGTGTTTTTCAAAGTATTGGAAAGCTGGTTGAGTCATCTTTCTTACCCAGTTGGTTTAGCAACCACACGTCAGCTAGCAACCCACGTCGGCAAGAGCTCCCATGCGCAGCCGAATCCCCAACAATGACCACCGAGACACCGTCACTACGGTCACCACAAACGACCTGAGAAACCCGACCATAATGGTACCAATCACCGCCGCACGCCGCCAACCAAGCATCACCCTCGCTCAAATCCAAACCACCAGCCGTGAAACCACCGCTTGCCGTTAAGCCCAACCGTGACTAAACACGGTGGGTGGCCACACGAACCTCAACACCACCACTCTCATCGGACGACCTCGCCGTTAGGCCGAACAGGTCACCACAAGCGGTAAAAAAAAGGCGGACGGCTGACGAGAGGAGAAAAGGATAGAGACAGAGGTTGAAACAGCATCCGGAGCAGAGACTGGTCAGGATAGGTTAGGGAAAGGGGAAGGAGGAAAGCCTGTGGCCGGGTGGAGGAGATGAGACATGTCAAACGGCTTGACCAGTACAGAGAGAAAGAAGATAGAAGGTAGAGCGTTCCTTCCCAAAAAATGTTTCAGTTCAAGAATTCTATACTAATGAATTCCATTTCAAAGCTACCATACATAATTAAAGCGAAAAGGGCATATTAACATATATACTAAGAACTTCTATCAATAAACATGATCAGCAAAGAAACACTTGATTGCCTGTATCACAACACTGAATGCATCACAGGGTAATAAGAACAGACAAAAAAAAACCCATTAAGTTGGAGTAGAGTTGGGAATTAAAGTGTAGTAACGGATAATAAAACATCTAATTTACCTTTGATATTGTTGCCACTAATCTCCATTGTGAGCATCAGTGTAAGGTGAAACTAGGCTCTCAATATATGGATAAGCACTAAAAGATGGAAACTGGTGAATCTTTGGATACCAAATTTTTCCATCTTTCCGATTGTAACGAACTAAATGCCCCTTAACATCACGCCCCGTAACAACCATTAAAACGTCCCCATTCTTCAAAATGCACTTTGGCGATAAATTCTTGCCATGGATTAATTCATGCGAATCATCATCAATATCAAACAACATGGTCCAAGACTCTCTTATACCGTATTCCTTCATCACCCATAGTTCAACACCTAATCCGTTATAGTCGCAGAGCATACAAAGGCATCCACTTAAAACATCCATTGTCAAATAACGGTTAGCAAAGTGAATATAATCAGGTTGTGAAACCTCCCCATATGTCTCTTTAGCCAAATCAAGAGAGACAATAATATCCTTGATCTCGACATGGCCAATCCAATGGAGCACGGAGCACCCCACTCACAAATTTCCCTGAACCGTTCACTTGATGAGGACAATCTCCAATCGTCCTCCAAGAATCAGACCTTAACGTATACACCGCCACTGTATTCTTATATTCCCAATTCACTTGACCCTGAAAAATTAACACCACTTTGTAATCATCAGTAGACTCGTCATAACCAAACCCGCATACTGGGAACCTAGATCGCTGGTAGACTGTGCACCTGTTCCACCATGGCACTTCAATATCGGGCAATATCCTGAATTTCCTAGTAGACGGGTTCCATATGAATAGCGTTTTTAATCCAAAAGTGACGCACACCAATCCGTTGCAGGAACCCACAATCCGAACTCCATCTAAACCAAAATCGAGACCGACAGCAGCATCACGTACATTGCTCATACATAATAGAAAAAATAGAACAAGACTTGAAATCGCGAGGGTCATCATCACTGCGTAGAAGGAGCCTACGGTGGGTATAATCGGTGTTCGAAGATGCTAAACTGAGATGGGTTTTGGCGAACTTCGGATCAGAAATCAAGGAACGCCATGATTCGCAAATGCACCTAAATCGCATCAGAGTCTTGACAGGAAGTCTCGAGAGTATTTCGACGATGATTTCATGAGGGAGATCTGGCAATGGCTTTGAATCGGTTTTTTGATGTAGCGGGTTTCTTTTTTTCTTTATTTGGTAAACACGTTTTGGGGTTCTTTCAATCGCCATAGATGGTGGTTTTTCTGAGGTTGGGAGCAAAACCTAGTACTAGTAAAATTGTCAACGAGTCCAACGCTATATTTATAGCTATCTATCAAGATTAGGGTAAATTAGAGAAAACCCCCTCTATCTATCACGCCCTATCACTTAACACCCTTTCTGGAAAAAAAAACCCAATGCATATGTATACTTTCTACTGATAACTTTTGAATGATGTAAAGAAAATTAAAACCTATTTCCGAGATATATTTGCTTCATTCGATTTGGAAGGACACAGGATTTCGTAAGTGAAACAAATCATGGGACGGAGAAGTGATATGAATCTAATTTGAAACTATGTACCATATAGCCAATGCCCCCATTTTGGTGCCCCATGTGGTTCCCTATCTCAACCTGTTCCAGGTTAGTGTTCTATCCAGTTCCAGGTTAGTGTTCTAATAATAACTTGAGTGTGAAACATTGTTATCTTGAGAGTCTTTCTCGGATTTAATCTTAGGGCACACAAAAAAATATAGGGAGTTTCGTGCTCTATAGGCATCTATCTTCTAAGCGAATGGCAGAAAGTTGAGTTTTCGGTTGAAATTCAATAGGTTTGGCTGTTTGGGTTAGCTTGCATTGTTTTGTTTAAGGTCTAAAAACTGGATGGTAGAATTTTGACACGTCCACAAAACTGTCGGAACGATTCTCTTGCTCCAGATGCTGTAGTTTGTCCCGCTGATGTAGCATCCATATCGATTGTCAACAAACTCTCACGCCTCCCCCACACATTGTTAATTGTGTTACTTCTGTTGCATTCATTAAGTCAGCAAATAGATGTTGTAGTTACGTATCTCCGTGGGATCACATCTCTGCACCTCTCTTTTCTTTGCTTCCAATAGATTGTGACATGATAGGTTCAGTTAAGTATTGTATTCATGATGATGGCTGGTGGTTTTTGTTAATTGTTCATTAACTACACATACTTATTTAGTCCAGAAAAGATTTTGTAGCTTCCTGGTGGTGTTTCCCCATAGAGACTCGAATGAAGAGGTTATGCCACCATAATCCGCTCCATCCTCAACATGAATAAGTTCATAGGCAGCAGCGGTAGTGAAATTCACATTAGAGGGGTGATCAGGAATATTAGAGTACCTGGGTATATAAGTGCTGGCAATAACATTCAGAGTATGGACAAACACCAGACACTATTACAACCAACAATATCTTTCACTTTAGAAGTAGAGGAGTAACCATGATTTCCAGGAAAAAAAGGTCTACAAGAGGACCATTCCCACACCACCAGTCCAGCCACAAGTCAATGGTGGAGGTCACCGATTTAATCATAGTTGTATAGCCAGCCAAGTTCAAAGTGTCACTAACCCACCCAGTAAGCTTACTCTGAACTCTTTCAACTATGCTATTGAAATGGGATTCACTCACTCTACTATGGAGAAGAGAAATACCAAGATACTTTTCGAGGTTCAGGGCAAGTTGAATACCCATAATAGTACTAAGTCTATCAGCTCTTCTTCTCGAAACCTTAGAAGATATGAACATTTTGGATTTAGAAAAGTAATACTCTGATTAGACATAGTACAAAAGTTGTTAAGAACATCAATCATGGCTTGGAAAGTATCGAATCTGTCCACCCCAAACAATATCAAATCATCTGCAAAGAACAAATACATGGGGAGACAACTCCCTTGTCTAAGTCCCCTACCAGGAGTGAACTCTTACAAGGCTTCCCCATTACACAAAATGGAGGTAGTGATATTACAAACACAGCTCATGATAAGTTGAATCCAAGCCAAACAAAACTTGAAAACTTTCAAAGTGTCAGCAAGGAAATAAAAAAAAAAAGTTTGGATAATATAGAAACAACCGATATCGAGTGTCTCAAGATTGTGCTAGCCTATGTTAAGGATATTTATGCTGCTTTTAAGGCTCCCCAACCCAATATATTGAATAATGGTCGACTGACGTACTAGTTGCTCTCACTTCCAGGTGAAATCAAACTCAACACAGATGGATGCTACTATGATTACAAGAAGTCTGGCTTTGGCGGAGGCTTTAGAGATAGCAATGGTGGCTGGATTCTATGGCAAGGCCACTAGCAATTGAAGTCTTGGTAGCTCGATTCTTGGATTCTATGCCAAGGCCACTAGCAACTGCAGTCTAGAACCTAGAAGCTGAGATTTGGGCAATTTACGGTCTCATGATTATCCTCGAAAAGGGAATGAACAATGTTAAAATTGAGTCGGACTCTAGCGAGGCAGTTTGATTTTGCAATGATGGATCACCTGAAGGCCACTAGCAACTGCAAGAAGCTAGAAGCTGAGATTTGGGCAATTTACAGAGGACTCAAGATTATCCTCAAAAAGGGAATGAACAATGTTAAAATTGAGTCAGACTATAGCGAGGCAGTTCAATTTTGCAATGATGGATCACCTGATGACCATCCCTAATGCCACATAGTGAAAGAGGCTCAGAGAATCATCACAAGGACTAACTCCACCATCGCCCCATACGTACCGCCAAGCCAATCAAACTGCTGATTGTCTGGCACGACTTGGATCTCAACAGGAGGAAGACTTGATCGTTTCAACTAGTGTCCTTGCTGCTGGGGAATTTGTTGTGGCAGACGCCCTCTGTGAAATTGTTGTTCACAATTGTTTTCCTGTGTGTACTAACAGCCTCTATGGAGCGGTCCGTGCGATCTATTCCTATTCTTTGTTTCACTAATGTCATGGAGCGTGTACCTTGGTCTATGTTTGATAGCACATGGTATGGTTCTAACAAGTGGAACACAAAGATACCAATAGGCGTGACTTTTCTTGCATTATAGACGAATGGGGAAGCCAAAAAGATGGACAAGTTGCTGGCTGCTTTTGACCATCCATCGATTCCAAGGTTCCTCGAATACGAGTACAGATGTGGAGTCCATCAAGTAGTGGTTGAGCGCCTCCCATCCCTTGGTATTCAAGAATGGTGGGACCAAGGAGTTGGTGAAACATGTATGTGAACCCTCAACAAGGATAAAACAATGTACTTGGAGATGAGTAATTATCAACAAATTTTCATGCTAGTCTTCTATTAGTTCTTGTTTACAACATTTATGACAATCTTATTTTCTCCATGTTTTGTAACCCATAAAAGTAATTATTCGGCAAGAGCATCTCAAAGGCCATTCAATATCTCCGTGAAGGGGGAAATTTTCACGGAAACCTTATTGGAGGCGTATGGATTTCAACTGAGTTAGTTTTTAAAGTTATGCTTGTGAACTTCAAGCCCGATTTGGGTGAGAATTTCTATGTGATCTACCTCATTTAATATGTTTTGTCTTTTTAATTTGGACATCTCAGCCATTGATTCATTTTTCTTTAGGTTTTGAAGATGGATTTAAAAAGGATATTGCCCATCTGATGCAGCTGGTGGAGTTAGCTGTGGAAAAACATTCGGAGGGTTTTATGATCAAAGACAAACATCCTAACTTGCCTCCTCCGCTAGCAAGCTTCTACAACCTATGGCAGATGTCTTGGTTTATGAACAGGTTGTAGAAGCTTGCTAGTGGAGGAGACACTTTAGGATGTTTGCATGTGATCATAAAGCCCTTCAAGTGCTTGTCCACAACTAACTTCACCAGCTGCATCAGATCGGCAATATCTTTTTTAAATCCATCTCCAAACCTAAAGAAAAATTAATCAATGGCAGAGGTACCAGAATTAAAAAGACAAGACAATTAACAAAGGTAGATCACACAGAAATTCTCAACCAAATTGGGATTAAAGTTCACAAATCTAACTTCAATTTCTAATTCAGTTGAAATCCATGGATCCGTGAAATTTCTCCTTCATGGAGATATTGAATGGCCTTCGAGATGCCCCTACCCAACAATCACTTTATTGGTTACAAAACAGTTAAAAAACAAGATTGAAAAAAATATTGTAAACAAGAACTATCAGAAGACTTGCTTGAAAACTTGTTGAAAAGTACTCTTCGTCTTCAAGTACATTATTTTACCTTTGTTAAGAGTTCACATACATGTTTCACCAACTACTCGGTCCAACATTTCTTGAATACAAAGGGATGGGAGACGCTTAACCACTACTTGATGTACTCCACTTCTGTCCTCATATGCGAGGAACCTTGGAATCCATAGATGGTCAAGAGCGGTCAACAACTTACCCGTCTTTGTGGCTTCCCCATTCGTCTGGAACGTGAGAAAAGTCACATCTATAGGTATCTTTGTGTTCCACTTGTTAGAACCGTACCACTTGCTATCGAACATAGACCAAGGTACGCGCTCCACAACATCAGTGGAACAAAGAATGTGAATAGACTGCATGGGACGTTCCATAGAGGTTGTCAATACACACAGGAAAAAAAATTGTGAACAATCTTTTCACATGTAAAAAAAAGAGCAAAAGAAACAACCAAATAAAAAGGCAAAAAATTTAGTGGTAATGATATGATTCAGATATTTTTTGGCCAAAGGGATTGTTAAGTATGATGAAAACAAGGCAAACCCATTTCTTACCATTACAGATTACAAAGACTCCGCCTCATCTGTCACAGCCAAGAAAGTGAATTATCAGTATCCAAAGGAGGCAACCTGTACTGCAATTTGTGAGTTGCAAAGCACTGATACTTAGAAATTTAGAACAGAATAGCAATTCAAGTCAAGAACAGAGGGGGCAATCATAATTTCAAGTCTTGAACCCTAAGTAAAAATTCCGTAAGGTAGTAATTTCTGTATAAAGGCAGGAGATGGATTCAATTTTAAGTTGTAATCTGATGTCTCGTTGATGGGTTGGGGAGAATCCTCAAAAACATAGTTTTCCAAGGTTCAAAGTGCTTTGAATAGATTAACAGATATATCAAAAAAAAAAAAAAATCATCATAAAATCCTGATGTAAAAAATCCATACTAAGTATCCACGAAATTCAAAACAGCCACAAAATCCCAAAACTTCAATTACGTTTCTGGTACACATCTCCGTAACTACGCCTTAAATATTCATAGCTCTCACCAAAATATCAACACGGCAAAGCCACTAAGTTCATGCTACAATTCTCAAACTCAGTTGCATGCAGGTCCACCATTTAAGAGAGGAATTCAACATGCAAAGCAACACAACCAAGGAATACAGAGACATTGCATGAATATAGACAGCCATTAGCATTGTAACCTAGGGTGATAAGTGACGTTAACACTTTTCTCACATTCCAAATCCTCCAATTATAAGAACCAATTGATGGCTATTGAAGAACGAAGGTATTGCATATAACCCACACAGAATCAAAATCATCAACTGTCCAACCAAATGACATGAAGAAAACAGTTCGAATTTCCAAATGAGTGCCAGCCTTACGTTCTCTTTCAAATTGCCGATGAAAAAAAAAAAAAAATAGCACCAAAATAATTGGTGAAGAATACCAAAAATTTTCATGATATATATGCCTAGCTTATTTGTCATCATAATGTTGTACTTGGATCAAGAATTCGTAAGCGGGGGTGTCGAAGGAAAAGACAAATTGATCAGGGGGATATCCCTTCGAAAACAACAAATCCATCTACAAATCGTTGATCCAAACACAGTAGAGTAAATAAGAAGTCAAAGTTAGCCAGACCTTAACCTTGGGGTGTTCACTAGAACACCCTTGATTCAAAAGTACCAAAGGGGAAAAAATTATGGTTATCTTACAAGTGGTTTAATACATAGCCCTTGACTACCCTAAAACTATTGTATAGGGACACTCTATAATGTCTTGATATGTACTAAAATAGGAAAAGACTAATTACTAAAACAAATACTAATTCAACTTCTACCAAACCTACATATTTGTTTTTTATTATGCAACTCACTTTGTTAATTCATCCCGCTTGAATGCCTATTTTACTCTTGCTAATGATTCAGAAGGCAAAAACGTTCTTATTTTTATGCCTATTATTCAAGATCTAGAGATTGATTGAGCTCAAGATGGATATTTTCACAACCCCAAAACATATTGCAATGCTATCCTTAACGCTGTATTTACCTGTAGTTTGGACTCAAGGCCAATTGATTCTTCTGATACCACCAAAGAAGCCGGAGAAGGGGGCGAGGAGAGAGAAATAACCGGAGCAAACCACCGCCATTTCTCAAAAACCTGACGGAAAAAAGGAGACGAGAGGAGTGAGAGTGAACGGAGGAACCGTCGGGTAAACGCATTTCCTTTCAATTAAAGGGGCGATACGCAAAGGACATTTGTACTCTAATTAATGATATTGTTGCTTTTCAGTAAGACTGCGAGCAGCTCTTGAAACGTTCGGCTTGCCTACTAAACTAGCCGAGCTCGAGCTCGAGTTTTCGACTCGGCTCGATTAAATAGGTCCGTTTAGCAAATGACTAAACTTTGCTCGTTAGGAGTTCAGTTCGTTAAAGCTCGAACCAATATCAACCTCAATTTTTTGACTTGTTTAATAAATAAGCCGAACTCGAACTCGACGAAGCTCGGATCGGCTTGTTTAAAACCCTACTATTCACCATAGGAGAAAAAAGAAAAGAAAAGGTTCTCACCAGACCCAGTTCGATCGTTGTGCAAGGACTTTTGTACATACGTTTTTCTTTCTCATTTTACCTGGAAAAAAACAAAATTTTCCGCTAAGTTACCCTTGTAACAAATGAAAAAAACTATGTGCACATCAAGCTGTGCACAGCAGCCGTTTTCTCCCGCCTCGGATCGCAAAAAAATGATCGGAGCCGCTCATTTTGTTCGAAATATATCGTTTAAGGTCTCTGTAAAAAATGAGCTTCGTTCGATATCGTTAGAGACGTTAACAAAACATCCAAAATCACTCCAGAATTTAAGGTCTCTGTGCACAGCTGCTGTGCACGTAGCACAGCTCGTAACAAATATACACTTTCTCAGCACACCTACCCATGAGTCCATGACCATTCTCAGATCAAGTCCAACGGGGGATAGATAGTCACTTTCCATCCCCAGATGGAGCCGCTCATTTTGTTCGAAATATATCGTTTAAGGTCTCTGTAAAAAATGAGCTTCGTTCGATATCGTTAGAGACGTTAACAAAACATCCAAAATCACTCCAGAATTTAAGGTCTCTGTGCACAGCTGCTGTGCACGTAGCACAGCTCGTAACAAATATACACTTTCTCAGCACACCTACCCATGAGTCCATGACCATTCTCAGATCAAGTCCAACGGGGGATAGATAGTCACTTTCCATCCCCAGATGTAAAAATCAACGTTCCAATAGAGATGAAAAATGGCAAAGATGGATTTGGAACCATATATATCCGCCCCCAAATGACTATGACTATGGCTGTAAATGCCACATCATCAAACATCATCGAACCCAACTGAAATTACCAGAAAAGGTACGACCGGAGTTACCTTTTATTCGCCTGAAACTGGCCGGAATATGCAAAGGTCGCTGTTTTATGCAAATATGTTGCCGGAATCTGCAAATATGTCGCCGAAGAGATGAATGATGAGAGTGTTTTCCACAAAAAGTGTCAAAACCAAATCGGTTTGGAATCGTAGGCGTGCCAGGGCAAGATTGGTGCCCAAATTTGTATCAAGGCCTGAAACCTCAATCTGACTTCTAATCGAACGAAAGTGCACAGCTTAAGGGTAAAACTGTGAGCATGTTTGTGGTTTGCCTTAACAAAAAGAATTTAAAAATTTTCTAACCATTGTTAGAAAATGAAAAGAAAAGTAGAAAGGCCTAAAACAGAATTAAAAGGACTCCATTAACGGTTTAACAAAGTTTGGTTATAAGGAAATGAAATAAAATCTAGACTTGGCTAGATTGGGTATAAACTTTGTTGGAAAGTAAAAGTAATTGAAGGATAATTAGAGTAAGCCGTGGGCTTAATTGGTCAGGGACCTCTGCTAAGGCCTTTCGTTCTGGTATTTATCGGCAAAGTTCTAGGCCTTGAGCTGCTTTCACAGGCCTTCATGCATGGCTGCCTCGTGGCCCAAGCCTTGCTCCTTACTCTAAACCTTCAACTGCATTTTTAGGCCTGACAACAACTTTTTTCAGGCCTGAAATTGCCTCTTTTTGCATGAATACTTGCTAAAAAGAGATTTTTGGAACCTTTTAAGGTTAAAACCTGAAACTTTTCTGTAAAAGAGAAGACTTTTCAGCCATTTTTTACCTTGATCGGCTCTAAGGTGGTTCCTTCTACAAGAAGATTCAAGATAAAGAGAACCCTTGAAACTTGTGCCCTCTTTTCCTGCAACATAAGACCAAGCAGGCCTAGTTAAGCTGCTTGTGAGCAGCTTGTGCAGGCTTGATTGAGCTATTTGTGAGCTGTTTAGAGAGAACCTTCTAGGCCTTTGAGCTACTTGTGAACAGCTTGCTAGAGAGAACCTTCTAGACCTTTGAACAAGTTCTAGACCTTTGAGCTGCTTGTGAGCAGCTTGCTAGAAAGAACCTTTTAGGCCTTTGAGCAGGTTCTAGGTCTCACAAGCAGCTTGCTGGAGAGAATCTTCTAGGCATTTTTGACTTCTCTATTTTCAAGCTTGAATAAACCCAAAAAAACTAGGCCAAGACCTGAAAAACGAATCTTGGCCTAATTGGTCTAAATAGGCCTGAAAAACTAGTCTGAATTTTGATTAGTTGGGCCAAGACCTGAACCTAATTTGGGCTTTTACTCCATTGGGCCGAACAGATCTAAGAATAGGCCCACTATATATTTGACCAAAGACTTAAATTAATCAAGGCCTAATTCAACCAAGGTCCAAAATGTTATTTTGGGCCACTAATCTATTAACAAATTCCTTTTTAGAATTAGCAAAAATGGGTGTAGAGAGGAGAGAGAGAGAGAGAACGGCCGAGTCGATGAGAGAGAGAGAGAGAGAGAGAGAGGGGGGGGGGGGGGGGGGGGGGG